>CM037790.1:20246950-20296950 GCA_021229015.1 Solen grandis | reverse complement strand
AAGAAGCTAGATTTTGTCCATTTTGTAATGACACCTCAGTTGAAAGTGAGCTGCATGTTTTATTTCGTTGTCATGTTTATGATGATTTAAGAGAGGAATTATACTCTAAGGCAACTTCATATAATAACCTGTTCGCGGAAATGCACGATTTTGATAAATATGTATTTCTGTTTTCCAAAACTTATTCAACGATTTTAAGTTTATGTGCCAAAACCTGCAAGACTGTTTTAGAGAGACGACGTTTTTTACTTTATAAATAAATTGTTTTAAGTATGCATTTTCCTTCTTACTATATTTGTTGTTTGTTTCACGGTATAAAAGTGTCTGTGATGCTGCTGTTTATCATGTTTTAAACATATTTCTCTTTATCGCTTTAATATCATTTTACGTGTTTAGTTAGTAACCGGTAAGTTTGTAATATTTTTATGCTATTAGAGCGTTGTGCTCAGTTATTATAAAGTGTTATATTCATCTCTTATAATTCCATACGGAATGGCATTATACTAATTTAAACGTTGTTTTGATTTTGTAATTATTTTCATGTTTGTACAATGATGAGATGTAAATAAAGATACTACTTATCTATCATATTAAATCCTGTTTAACTACATTGTTTATTTGTTTGTTTGTTTATTTTGGTTAACATCTCACCGACAGATTTCAGTCATTTGGGGACGTTGTCTTCTTAAGCCAGATACAGCGCTAAAGTATCACGTCGTAAACATGTGACATGATACCACACTCAGTCACGTTATCCTAACACCGAGCCAACAGTCCTGAAAACATGTGACATGATACCACACCCAGTCACTTTATCCTAACACCGAGCCAACAGTCCTGGAAAACATGTGACATGATACCACACCCAGTCACATTATCCTAACACCGAGCCAACAGTCCTGGAAAACATGTGACATGATACCACACCCAGTCACATTATCCTAACACCGAGCCAACAGTCCTGGAAAACATGTGACATGATACCACACCCAGTCACGTTATCCTAACACCGAGCCAACAGTCCTGGAAAACATGTGACATGATACCACACCCAGTCACGTTATCCTAATACCGAGCCAACAGTCCTGGAACTAGCCTAGCGCCAAGCAAGGGAGCTATACAAGAACCATTTTTAAGACATTTTATGTCGCGGCCGGGGATCGAACCCACGATCTCCCGATTCAGGAAACTGTTGTTTGTATGTGAAATATTTCAGAACACCTTCTCATTGACTGTGAAATATTTCTGAACCTTTTTAAATTTAACCTTTTTTTTTCCTTATTAAATTTAAAAACGCTACAATTTATTTTTTTATACAAAATGGTTGTAAATAACCATATGAGTACACGGGCCTGCTTTAAACAGTAGCACGGGAGTTGTCCAGTATTGATGGTACTAGACAGACATATTAACCACAGGTAAATTCATAAATATGTTTAGATAGGCTGGTTGAGACCAGGGCCGAATTCCACCAACAATTCTTAGCGCTAAGTAATATTAAAATACTGGCGAATTTCATTATTCTTGTTTCTCTTTAAAATAACCGAACTATTTCACTTCTTAACAAAAATTGTTAGTTTTAATGATAATAATTCATTTCGGCTTTGTCATTTACTTGAATATTTAATAAAACAGGACTAGTGGAAGGTGTACCTACCTAGTTTAAGAATTTAAGTATTACTTAGTACTAAGTGTTGTTGGTGGAAGGTGTACCTACCTTGTTTAAGAATTTAAGTATTACTTAGTACTAAGTGTTGTTGGTGGAATTCAAGCCAGTAGGTAAATTTCCTTGAGATTTTTCTTTAAATTTGGTGGACTGTGGATAACTAGTTTAAAAAATTTTTGATTTTATTAACGTGCATACGTGCGTTAAGGTCTCATAGTTTGCATATGCACACTTGGTAGTAAATTTGCACGCGTCAACACATTCGATGATTCCAATGTCCTGCACAATACGGAATATTTGAACTCCATTTGCAACATCTGGCATTACCTTTTGCGCATAACCGGAAACCTGAAATTGACATTCCGAAAGATGAAACATGCACAATGGCATTCCAAAAAGTAATAATTTATACACCATTTTGGTAAACACATCCAAGTTGTGAGCAACATGCGACGTATGTAACCCTCAAACCCTCAAGTTCATCTCCAAGGGTTGAGTGAAAGCCTCAGTGATTAAGAACAAAAGATTATTTTTTTTTCTTCAGAAATGTCCATTAAAAGGTTTTTGTAGTTGATAAAGATGACAACTCCGACGATCGATGACCAGTTATTTGTCAGTTTCCGTTTTCTGTCGGTACTGATGGCGCTTTGTTTTGGAACAACGCCAGTGTCAAAGGAGTAAAATCGTTATCTAGGCCTTTGTTCGGCAGAAGGAAAATCAAATTCAAACTTAATTTAAATGAAAAATGTGTAATGCAACTGGTTAAATTAAACCAGTGTGTATAACTGACCACATAGGGTGGTTATACTCTTCCACGTGCTTAGAAGAGAGAGAGAGAGAGAGATTAAAGTTTTTCACATAAATGAGCAAACTATGTAACTGTGATAGATAAAAATGTTTCCGAAAACTCAAAATGCTTATATTCTATGCTCGAAGCTTAGTTCATCCTAGGAATTGTATGTATACTATGACATTCGTCGACATGTAGTATTGTGAGGACGGCGATGTAGCTAAACTGGGTCGAAGCATGTAACAACCAAATCCCGAGAATTTTTATGTAGAGTCTAATTTTGTTACCTAGTAACAACTTATGTACATCATATACATGTTATTGTTTTTAATTAGTGTCGTGTTTAGAGCATACATACTAAATGGATCAAATTTTTTTAATAGTTGCAGTTGCGAGTAGAGGATTCAAACAGTCCTGTTAATTGTTGTCAAATTCGCGATTTGAAGCAAAGCCAAGTAGCTAAAATCGGATTGTACCGTGGGTCAGGAAAGCAGTTATTTGTTTTAGAAAAACGGTAGGGGGGTTATACTCAACGACTAGAATAGATCATCACTTAGTGGTGGGAAACGTTGTTAGGTTTATGATTGATTTCTGTAGGCCTTAATACTAAACTAAGTTTGATCAAAACTTGAAGTTTAGCAATGCATTTAGATTCTTTACATACATCTAGAGAGAGAGAGAGAGAGAGATTCCATTAAACGTAAATGTTAGAGAAATAAAGCAATAATGGCAATATCAGCATTTGAACTGAAAAGCAATAAAATACTCTTTCGTTATTTTGATATGATTCAAAATTTATGTAAGTCTGATTTGGATACGGTTGTCTCAGTCAAACTAACATTGCGTTGACGTATATTGTATATCGGTCCATTGTTTTTAGACATTTCTTTTTATGAGTTTGAGAAAAAGATACTAGTTTAACTGGTGAGAGCTGTCACCGGTGGCCGAGTGGTTAGAGCGGACCGCCTCGGGAGCGGGAAGTGGAGATTTTGATCCCCGGTCGTGACATACCAAAGTCGTAATAACGGTATAGGTGTAGCCCCCTAAATATCATTTTATAGGTCAACGAAAACTAAAACTCTTAATTTTACATACAGGATTAAGAAATAATTGCAGTAATCTTCAGTTTTATCTATTTTCAAAAGTGCGTCTTGCAATTGTGATTACAATGGGTTTTTTTGTTTTTGTTTTTTATTTTAGTTGTCACAAATATCAAACGCAGAGATTGCAACTATTTTGTGATTTGAGAGTTTTCCATCCTTTGAATTTACATTTATTTTATACATTTTGGCAGGTTCAGTAATTTTTAGTTATTAAGTAAGCTCGCTGGTCTTCCTCTCTGTTCAAAATTATATGAATTCTGGAAGGTTCAACTGTTCGAGTTTTGTTGATACATGTCTATCAAATACATTGTACAAAGTATCGTACCGATGTTGTGTTTGTGTTTGTATTATTATTTATCATTATTGATTTTTTTTCATTCATCCCTTACCTTTTTGCTCATTTCACACATTTCAATGTTGTTAAACTATTATAAATATACAGGCACATGTCAATAAATATGTTAAAACGACATCGGATAATAATACACGCCGCAATCACTCTATGTTTATAGCATATCGTGTTATAACGGTTTTAGTTGTTGTGCCCATTTCTAAACATTCGATTCTACACAACCTCTCAATTTTGTAAAAATGATCAAACAACTAAATATAACTCTGCAACATTGGTATGCCGAGATTAAGTAAACGTTGAAAAATCAATATTGTGTCAAAAATAAATATTAATGGATTCCAACATTTTCAAAATTTCATAAGCAAAAAGCAATATATCCTAGTTTGAACATGTAAGGCAGGCGACATCTTACACTTTACGGTGGCTGACAAGCGTCTATATATTTTAGAACATCGTTTTATGGTTCTGTTTTATGCTAGAGCAAGTTAAGCATATATGTATTTGCAATCATATAATGTGCTATTGAGGTTGACTGAAGAATTTCATCTTTTATAAGAATGACTATGACATTATAAATAATAATTTAAACAATGATAATAAAAAAATGATAGATTGAAAATCATTGATAAAAAAAAGTTCACCGAGTTCAATGTAATGTAACCATTTGAGAAAATCTTAGCAGCCAGACAGGGATTTGAACCCAAGATCCCTTAATCGGTTCCAGTGAGATGGCTTTTCAGGCCAAGTTTCAACCGCTTGTTCAAATGATTTACTGACACTTTAAAGATTGTCCACATCTATTTCGGAATTACATGGCCACTATAATCTACACACACTCTTCAAATAATTAGAGATCTCTTCGTGCGTTCCGTATGAACCACGATGTTCATGTATACATACAGTATAGGAACACGTATGGTGGCTGATTTCGTGTGGCGGGTTTCGGGGCGAGATTTCGCAGCGAAATGTCGAAATCTCGGGGCGAGATTTCGAAATTTCGCGAGAAATCAATATTTCGTCTTTTCGCTTGGCGCCCCGCCAACCCGCCAGGCAAGAATCCAATATTTCGCATTTCGCTGCGAAATCTCGCCCCGCAACACGAGGAATCAATTTTCGTCTTTTCGCTTGGCGCTCGGCCAACCCGCCAGGCGAGAATTCAATATTTCGCATTTCGCCTTCCGGTACGCATGCGCCAAATGATTGTAAACACATGTTAGAGAAACAAATCAAAGAAATGTTTTCTTCTTTAAATGGAAATGATTATGGTGATAGTATCCTTTATAAATCAGTTCAAATTACTACATCTTGTGTCCAGAGCTATATATAAATGAACTATTAGATCTTGAGGTTGGGATGTGGACGAAGAACTAGTGAGAGTTGCATTCATAACCTGATTGCGTTTCTCATCAATATAGAAAATCAAGCCATTGAGAAACGAAATGATTAAAACATTATTGAATTAAAGGGAATTACTGTAAAGACTTTATTTGTATTTTTTTTTTTTTTTTTTTTGTTGAAGATTTTAGTTTATACTGATTGCATACGTTGCACGTATTGCACGTTATATATACATGTACATGTGTAACGAAATCTTTCTTTCTTTCTTTCCTCCCCCCCCTCTCTCTCTCTCTCTCTCGCTCGCTTTCTCTCTCTCTCTTACATACTCTCGTGTTCTTTTCTTTAAAGTCGTTATATACTCATGTACTACATATTAAACTACGTTTCACAGATTAGACCGTTTGAAAAATTGTAAACGAAAAGAGGGTTTATGGTGTTAAAAATATGGGTATACCCAATATGATTTATATAATATGTAGGCATGGAAAAAATACTTTACACATATTCATGCCTTAACAGTTGACAGAAAGTGATTTAATTCGTGAATACTTCTTTGCTGGTTTTTCATACACGGAGATTATCGGAATATTGAATGGCGTTCATGGTGTTGAAATCGGGTAACTATCCCTTGTGATCAGTTTTCTTGGCATTTGTTTATAAAATTCGTGCAAAAAAATAATGGAATCATATTATTAATGCGCATTTATTAATTTTCTTCAGACATAATTCTTCTCATTTTGAATTAATTTATATGAATTAAAGTAAGGATATAAAACAGAGTAGATTTGTATATTGAATATGTATGTAGATTATAAGTATAACATTTCAGTTTACGGCAGTTGCACAGAGAGTTACGTAAACTCAACCTATTTCGTCATGCCACAGCGACCCGTCGTAAGTAAGCTCGATGCGCAACTCTATCAAAGCATTGGTTGCCTGCAAGAACAGTTGTAGTTTTTTTTCTTCAGATAAATCAAGCGCATTTGTATTTAATATTACAGTAAATGTTATAACAAATTATCTATTTAATTTCCATACATGCATACATTTAGTAAGAATCACCAATCATGTATCACTGTGTGCATGATGGCATAATATTTGACTCGTAATGTATTAAATGTTATTTTCGAGTGAATAATTATTTATAAAAGAATTATTAAGGGGGTTAATTGGTACGTAAACAGTTTTTTTTATTTTTTTATGTTGCATTTCCTAATTAAATCTTAGAGGGGCGCAGTTTGGGCACTCGAGGATACATCTTGTCTGGCGTCAGATATTTTTGCATCTTGAATTCAATATTAACAATAGGGGCTAAAATTAAATGGTCCTTTACGATGTCAACATAAAAGTTCGAGTAATGTTGACCTTTTAGATCTATCTAGCACCTTGATTACAAGAAATAACCCATAAAATCGCTAACCGTGCAGAAGTTTCAATATTAGAATAAACTGGACATTGGAAAGCGTCTGCGCCTGCACAAGGCGTCTGCGCATGCGTACCGGAAAGCGAAATGCTAGATATTGAATTCTCGTCTGGCGGGTTGGCGGGGCGCCAAGCGAAATGACGAAAAGACGAAAAATTGAAAAGCGAAAAGTCAAAAAGACGAAAACTGATTTCTCGTGTGGCGGGCCGAGATTTCGCCGCGAAATGTCGAACTCTCGGGGCGAGAAGACGAAAACACGAAAAGTCTAAATTTCGGGGCGTGATTTCGGGCCGAAATCCGCCACACGAAATGGCAGAAATAAGCCACCATAAATGGTATATGGTATAGGCTAAGATAACTTCAGATCTTATCTGTGTGCAGTAATGAGTGGGACTCTTGATGTCATTCGTGCCCATTTCAATGTTAATATTGCCACAGAAATTCTACTGCCATATATATATATTCATTCTTAATTTCCTCATTTCTGAGATTATACATTTGTAAATAACATGGTGAAAAAGAAAATGAACATAATTGAACATGTAATTACATAACAACAATTATGACATACTAGAACTTGAAAAGAGAGAGAGAGTTTTAGTACAGGTGACAAAATTTAACTGTAGCTTAAACAGATAAAGTAAAGATAGTATATACACATATGCATGAATAAGGAGCAATATAAATTGTAATAGATGCGGAAAAAACATATATGCACAATTCCTTTTACAAATTTGACTGTTTAAATCTTGATTACAAACTTAGCAAGGATACATCCCAAACAACAAAGAAAGTAGGCCTTCATTAAACTTCTTTCAGAGATAAGGCAGTTTTAAAGCATGTTTTTAAAACCATAAAAACATTTTGAGACAAATTCAGTTGCTATTCTTTAGAACTGCTTGTGAGCCTGCTCTAATACGCTTCTCAATTAAGATTTGTAGCTTCGTTTCGCTGTTTGATTGAGAATATTCATTTATGACTAAAGTCCCGAAGATTTTTCCACTAGTATATATTAAAGGCTAACAACTCTTTACCCGGATTCTGACAGCACGCATCTCTGTAGTTAACTGAGAACAGCGATGGAAGACAAATAACCACCAGAAAGAAATTGTAGGTCAATCATCAAGAAAACACAAAACAAACCCAGTGTGGATCAAACCCACAATTCTCGGCTTCACAGTCAAGCGCCACCAGGGCTGGTTTATTTATGGTTGGGCACTAGGACATGATGTAGTACGAATCCCAACAGTAAATAACATTCCCGCAATTTCGCGGGACTTTTTAGAAGATATTTCTGGTCGGGAGGATGGGCTCTGCTTCAAAGGGCAATAACTCAATCATTTTTTAAAGAAAGTTTTGCCTAGTGGTCGGACATACATAGAACTAGAGAATCCAGTGGCAAATGGTAGTTTTACTAGATCCACTCTTTATTATCAATGTAAACTCTAGAGACTATATTTTAAAAATCTGAGAAACATCTTTGCTTTTAAGAAGAGTGATCAAAATTTTTAAGCCACTCCATGGTAAATAAAGAATTACCCATATAGCTCTCAATATTTGTTTTAAAAGTCATTATTAACGCAAATTGTAGAATATTTATTTTTCTCGTTATTCATATTATATATGTCCTACATATTGCACAAAAAATAGGGAATTAATTAGAATAAACTCTGGTGAAACTGAAGTGAACCTTACCAATCTGTACTTGGATGATTGTTATTAATATTTACTTTAAGTTTCCATCAGTTTCTTGAATATGGCTCTGGCCAGACCGATAGTTGAATAGACTGTCAAAACATTGTGGGTGGGAATTCGTAACTTTGGTAATAAATGCACAACAAACTCAGTGGTATGTTACATAAATATGTATTCAACATTACAATTGCACATAACCCCTGACACGTTGAATGTTATGAAGGGCAACTTCCTTTCTCACCTGTTATCATACATTCCATGTCTAGCAACAAATACACAGCATTTCATGGCTGTAGGCAGCTACACTTGAATGTAAATGGAAATCTGTACATCAAAATGTTTACATTACATCCTGGTTAAAAAATATGAAACAGCTAACATAACTTTTCAATGTTGCATATTGCATGCGGTTTTGGTGAATTCACTACTATTAATACACTTTAAATTGTATTAACTAAATTTTATTCAGAGAGTCAATATACCTTCTGTATTGTTTACAACTCTGTATCCAGATTATACTAAGGAACCATTTTAGAACATGCTAACATTTTACTGATAAGTAACTGTATTTATAAGTTTCATTGATTTACAGAACCTTTTACCTGATTAAACATGCTTCATGAATTTAAAATTAATAATATATTCTTTTCTTCTCTGATTAGTTCAAGTCCCAGACCTCTGAAAAAAAAATCTGTATGATACATGTTTAATATATTACGGTTTTGTGATATTTAATCAGAAAAGAAAAAAAAGACCAATCAATTCATACATCTCATATACAAGTATGATACAAAGATACAAGATCATAAAATATAGAAAAAATATTGTATAGTTCAACAGATGTATAAAATGTAGGACATATGCATTTCTGGTTCACAAATCAATGCAGACTTATTTATAAGAAATTATATCATTAAAATATACAAATAAAACATACAAATAAAATATCCAATTCAATTAGTCAAGTCATTCAGAAAAATATTACATTTTATCAAGAGTATTTAAATTTACAATACAGGTAATGGTGAATGATTCTTATTAATTTTAATTTTAAGTAATCATATACAATAAATCAGTTTAAACTGTCATTTACAGTCTACATATGCTTTATATATACAAAAAAACCAACAAAAAACAGTAATTATCAAGTCAGAAGTCGTTAACTGCATAAAACTGGCACAGTGTTATATTTTTCCCTTTTTTCCCCTTTTTTTGTGTTTCAAGCTTGGTCTTCAAAAACTAAATTTCATCTGAAAGATCCCTTAAAGCACAACATCTAGATATATTTATTCAGTAACATATTTATGGTCAAAAAAGGTATAACCTATAATCCTTTGAAAATTTGAAATATAAAACTAAATAATCTATTGAAATTTCATGAAAACTGAACAAACAATAAAGATGAAAGCCTTTAAAAAAGCTGATTTTTCTAAATTTTATATTTTGATTGTTTTATCAGTGATTTTTGACTGCCTCGACCTCCTATAACCACCTTGCTCATTATTATAGTCTTTTTTTCATGTGTATCTTATGAAGAAAAAAGATGTCCGCCTGACCTATCGGAGACAAAAGGAACATTTTCTTTTGCAGACAAACCCAATCTTGCTGGGTTTTTGCAAGGTTCAACCTTTCAATGTCCAGATGCTAAAACAGGAATCCCAGAAAGTCTAGTCCCGGGTAAACTTTAAACGCAACGCTCCTGATAATTTTTTGTCCATGCCAATTTTGTTGCGAGATATTACAGATTACATTGTACATGCAATCATAGTAAAATAATTTACCATATAAGAAACCTTTATCTTTTATTTGGCTGCTGACAAGGAGATGAATTCATGAAATTGCATTCCAATCAGATTTAATTCTGGGATATACAGAAAAACAAATTTCCCATATCAGTAAAAATATAAAACGATTATATGCATCAATGTAATAAGTCAGAGCATTGTGTTTATATGTGTGTTAATTACATTGATTTCAGGTCGTCACTCTATCTTGCATTACTTTTTTCTGTCCAGACAAAATTTGTTTCCGAAAAAAAGGATTACTAAGAAACTAGAAAAGAAGTGAATAACCTAAAATGTACTTGAAAAGTACAGAAGAAGGGATAATTCTAATTTCAGGCTGTACTAAGAATTTAAAACTTGTGAAACTTGATAAACATCAGAACATGAATGTAAAATGTGAATGCCTTTGTTATTATATGTACTATTTGATCATTTTCACAGCTTACAAGTCAATATATTATTGTAGCAATGTAGACCAAAACACAGTGACAGACGGCATCAGAAATAGGCTTCAGTAACAGTAAACTGTTATGTTTTGTGTTGTTAAAAAATCTCAGTGTGCTATTTTAAAATTTGGTTGGTAAAACAAAAAATTGCTACTCTGTCTAAAATTATTTAAAGCAAAATTTGTTGATGAATAAGAAATCATCAAAAATAAATCAGCACAGTCTTGGTCACCGATTCATCCAACTGATTAATCACTTTTAACGCTTTGCTACTATGTCTTGCAAGCATAAAAGTTATCTACCATTTGTATCAATACTTAAGAAAAATGGGTTCTGCCCCCAGGTGGCCATGTTTTCAATGGGTCCAAATTATTTTAACAATCTTTAACAATCTTGATAAAGAGTGAGCCAAAACAGAAGGTTTAAAGATTATGGCCAAGGTTAAACATTTTCACAACAATGGCATCAATGATAATGATTACTGCAATGACCAGGAAGATGACACCAGAGTGATGATGTTACCTTGATTTTTTTTTTCTGTGAAAAACAAACTAGTTACAAAGACTGTACCTTTCAGATGAATATCAAATATGAGAATAATAAACATGTATTCTTGTGTTTACATATGTAATGATTGATTCTTGTCTCTAGAAAAATGTAAAAAAAATCTCAGTGAGCTATTTTAAAATCATTTTCTAAAATATTGTATACATGTAATTTAAAAGAATAAAATTCTTACCAGAGAATAATGTATGATTTGATTTTAAGAGAAAAAGCCCACCACTTGTATTCTTGGTTAACAAAGATTACATTAAAGTTCCATCTGTAGGATTTCCCAGTTAATATCATATAACACATGTTTATGTTGAAATGTTTGACAAGATTTGCACATATTTTAAGATATTGATGAAAAGTGTAAGAAATAACTTACAGAAAAATATTTTTCTATTATTCAAGTTTCATCAAGTACATGAACATGTGAAACAGATGTTTTGTTAAAAAAAAAAATTTGAACATGTGGAACAACTATTTGTTCCGAAAAGTACATGAACATGTACAACAAATACTGGTACATGTTGTATTTTGTTTCCAAAAATTCATGAGACTGAAGCAGTAATAAGGGCATGTTACATACCCTGATGTATAGTGGGTTAAGATCTAAATAACATTTTTTTCTTTGTAAAGGTCAAGCTTACATACAGGTCAAGGTCACAGATTGAAGAGTCCAAGATTGAGGGTAATATCTGAATGATTTTGATGTCATAAGGGAGAGGATGTTTTTGTGAATCACGATCTGATATGGCATAATGTAACAATGTAACAATATCCCACCTCATTGGCCCCATCTCCCAAACCTCTTGTTTGGTGGAGTGGACAAGGGTGTAACTATAAAAATACAAGAAGTAGTGGGATGGGTGGGGGGGGGGTGATGTCTTACACCCAGACACCATTTTTACTCTTCATGACGGTAAGTACTGCTAGAGGACTGGTTGCTATCTTGCTCCGCTTCAGGTGTGGTGATAGACTTCCCTCCAAGACCTTGAGGACTGCTGCAAGTACACAACAACAACAATCATCATCCACAACAGCAACAGTGGTATCAAAATTAATGACAAAATCGTAATAATTGTATATCCTTATAAACAAGAGGGCCATGCAGGCCCTAAAAACTCACCAGAGTACCATAAGCCTGTAAACTAAAACATTCAGGTCAATTGATTGAGAGTAAAGAATCAGTCAAGAGTAAAGTATTAGACCCCACAAGGGCTACATTTTTCAAGAGGTCAACTTTATTGCAGCAATTATGTATAAGGACCATGCAGTGAATTCTAACTATTGGTTATACAGAATTTCTAGTTTCAGAGGAGAAGATTTTTAAAACATTCAAAATGAAATTCTGTTGTTTGCCATGTAAACCAGAGTTTAAATCATGTTTATTTAAGCAACTTTTATGAAAGGACCACACAAGGATCATCCATACCAAGTTTCATCAATTTCTACTGAGAGGTTTCAGAGGAATGTCTTTTAAAACAAAAGAAGGACATAGGGTGAGAATGAGAGTGAGCCCAAGGATATTTGTGCCAAAATCTTTGAACTCCAGCCAGAACTTTTGAACAGAAAGATATTTCTAATTTGCATGTACTATAAACACATAAGGAAAATGTGTTCTGCCCCTTTGAAGCCATGTTTTTTTAACAATTTTCATAGAGATTAACCCAAGGAACATCACTGCAAAAATCTTTTTTTTTAAATTTGTACTACCAATGTATATACAAATAAGGAAAACGGGTTCAATCCCCTGATGGCCATGTTTTTTGACGGATCAAAGTAATTTTATAAATCCTGGTAGAGAGTGAGCCAAGGAACATCTGTGTCAAATAAAAATACTTTGAAATCCAGCCAGTTCTTCTTGACAAGAATACTTTTGTTTTCACTTTTTTTTTTCTCTTTTGGTTGCCATGGCAACCAGATTTCTGCATGGAATTTAGTTCTTTGAATGACTCTGGAACCATCCAAGTTCCTGTAAAGTTTTATGAAAATTGGCTCAGTAGTTTAGGAGGAGATGTTGTTTTAAGATCAATGTTGATAGCCGACATTCATAGGTCACAAAAACTCACCTTTGATTGAATGAACTATTTTTGCCACCTCTTTACCTTATACCTTATCTCTGAATCAAATATAAAACAGACATTTTATAGATTTAATGCATAAATATTTACTTATTTCAGATCAATATATAGCTACCTTGTCTAGATGGCGTAACTATGCAGTTTAGATAAAACAGCTACAACAAATTTAGTGAAACTACATGATAAATGTAACTGAATTACCATTGCAAATACTTGATATATCATTAAACAGATTAATACCACTGTATTTTCTAAAAGTGAACATTTTAACCTTTTAAAAAAGGGGGTTTTTCTGGGTAATAAGAAATTTATTAACCATGGAAATCTATAACACAAGAACTTCCTGATCTCAATTAAGATAATTGGTAATGATTATAGGATATATACATGGATTAACACACATAAACACACACCTGATCTACTAGATTGTTACAGTAACAACTATCAAATCTATGTGTAAATCTAGGTAACAGCAGAAGGTAATGCTTATTATTATATTGTTAAAATTAAAGCATCAAATAAATTTTATCTTTAGTGAACACTACTGTAAGAAATGGCCATAAAATGAACGTTTCTCAGTCTCATTAAAACCCTACCCTAACTAACGTTCGCTAGGTAGGATCTGATGACATCCCATTAAAGGTTGACTCAAATTGACCTTTGATTAGCCAATCAAATCGTAAGCTTCAAAAAGCTTGGGTATAACTTTGTGAATATTCTCAAATTAATGGCAGGGAGTAGAAATGTTACTTGTGCAGATATCACCAAGATATTCCCAATACCAAATTCAAAATGTTTCGAAATGATGTTTCTGATTGGACAATTTCAATATCATTTTCTTATTAATATTCATGACGTAAAGGTCAACGAGATGACCTTTCACAGGATGTTGTCAGATCTTCAAAGCATAGAATATCGGACCAAAGAAGAAGAGCTGATTTTAATGAGATTGACTGTTTCTATATACAGTCATGAATTATCTTACATGGAAATAAACATAATGCTTGGATTAAAATCTATTGTGACATCTTTATATGTGCATAAGTAGTTATCATATTTTTTTCACATAGCCCTTAAAATATCATATTCATAATTGATAAGACTTGTAACTATCACCCAAAAATGTGATGAATCAACCAAGAAGGACAACAAAAGGACAACAAAAAAGTATTTGCTGAGATAAACTGACCACTCTTGAGTACTTGCATCATGTACTTGTTCAAATCATTCTATACAATACTCCAATCAAGTCATCCTTTCAAATAAAAAACCTTCATCTAAAACCAAAAACTATGGTATATATGAAATACATGAACAAAACTTATATAAACAATCTTAAACTGATATTGTAAATAAAAATACAGCATGAATCCTAATCTATCCATATTATGTGGGCACATCCTAGGGGTTAAATCTAACCTTGAAGAAGTTTCGTCACCCTACACCACCTTGACTCAACACCACAAAATAGTCAAATATACATAGGAGAACACTCGGAAAAAACTTGAGAGAAAGAGATAATGCATTTATCAATGTGGACAAAAATTTCACAGCAATTTCTAGAAGACTTTGAAGATATAAATTTTCTGTAAAATGGAACATAACAGTATGTGATGCAATGCAGTGAAACAAGATATTGAAGTGATTCCTATATAGCTCCCACTTTATACCCTGATGGCAGTCTCTCAACAGTATGCATGATTCCCTTTCTCCTTGTGAGTTACTTAAGGGTAGAGAAAAAGATTGAAATAGGTGTGACTAGGGTAACTGGGTGGGGGAAATACATGTAACTACTCCCTTCTTCCTGGAATAAAAGTCATGAAAAATGGTGCTACCACCTGCTATAAAACTCCTTGGTTCTACTTTCTGTTTACTGAAATTCTCGATTTCAAAATTTAATTCAATCTTTATACATTTATGATTGGGAGGACAGTGATTTCACCTATGAAAGCATCTCATTGGCACTGATGCTGGAGTTCACATAGCCTTTTGTGTGGGAGAAAATGAGAAAACCCTATAACATACAACATCCAACATGGTTGACATGGTGAAAAGCCAGTGTGTTACCCACTACGTTATCTGGACGCCCTCTTTTCTGGCTTTATTTTCATACTGTTTGCAGAACAAGAGGGCCAAGATGGCCCTGAAGTTGCCCACCTGAGAAACATTGCTGACATTGCCTGCATTGCTTAAGAAATGAAGAAACGGTAAAATGTTTGTGATGTTTTGATATTTCAGGGGCCTAAAGTATAGATAATATGATTCAATCATAATCAATTCCATACAGATATTGCTGCAACAATCAAAAGTCAAAATTTGGCATTTTTTATGATTCAAGGTTCTGAACCCCTGATCTAATTAACTGCTGATAACATCCATGATCAAACTTTACCATAAACATTGTCATAAAGTTAGAAGATCATTGCATAAGAAATGAAGATGCAAGAGTGCAAACAAAGTAGAATCTGGTATTTTTTAATATTAAAAGGGCCATAACTCCTATTGAGTGATATTGGCCATGATAAAACTTGCCAAGAGACTATGACTATAAACATTGTCACAAAGCTTGAGAAATGAAAATGCTAAAACGCAAACAAATTGTGGCCGCTGGATGGACTGACAACAGACTTCAGACAACGAACATACATCGATCCTAATAGCTCATCTTGAGCACATGTACTTAGGTGAGCTAATTAGTTAATA
This sequence comes from Solen grandis, assembly GCA_021229015.1. NCBI lineage: Eukaryota > Metazoa > Mollusca > Bivalvia > Adapedonta > Solenidae > Solen > Solen grandis. The sequence continues at coordinate 20,281,020 of CM037790.1, read as the reverse complement.
ACTGGAAAAAATATTTCATCTCTGCATCATCTATCTAAAACAAACAACACAGATATGACTTGATTTCCTTTCATTTCTAAACCTTGCTTTAATTTTATATCAAAACTAGAATTAAAAATTGAAGTAATATCTGAATACCTGGGTGATTCAGTACATATTCTACATGTTGTAGAATAACCGTGTTTTATATTGAAAAAAAATAACTTCATTTGAGTATCACTGTTAATTATGCCTAACAACATACCATATACCCATTAAATTAACACTCTTTCTACTGCAATAAACACCTCCTTTTTTCTCCCATGACAAAATATATGAAGATTTGCCAAAATTCTGGTGTATGCATGTTTACTTAAAACCACACTCAATATCACAACATTAAAGCTGTCGGTAAGACAGCGTGCTTGACTATCTAAGTGCTTGTCAATGAAAACACATATTGCAGAAAAAAGCAAAATAAATATCTCTGTAATAGAAATTGGTAAACAAGGGCAATAAATATGCTTTCCAAGTTTCAAAGCAATATCTCAAAGGGTTCAGTGAAAAGGTGAGATGATACAAAGGTAAATCAAGATTCCAAGTCAGAATAGATGAATTATTACGGTATGTCAAAATCCATGACAGAGTTATGTACTCTTGCCTACAGAGGAAGGTGATTGTCATTAACAAATGTCTTAAATTTCAAAGCAATACCTTAAAAGGTTCAGTAAAAAAAAAAATGATGGTAAAATTTAACTATAATGGCCAGACTGACGATTGCTCTCCTTATTCACTGAAAAGTTGAGATAAAAAAATAAAATAGAGTGCTCCCCATCCCACACACACAAAGGCAAGTATTGAAGGGTATATGGTATGTATTTTATTCTTACTAATTCTGTCAATTGCAGTGCTAGTGAGAAACTAAAACTGACACAGAAAGCTAAACCAAAGAAGTCAAAACACTAAATAATCTACAAGGATGAGAAGAAACTCCACTGAACACGACACTCCTCAAGGAACTCACATGACGACGAACCACTGCCCTTTGTGGGCGCGTGTGACTGGGCTGATGATGGTAAGTAAAGGGTAGAAAAACATCTGGAAAATCAACAAAGGCTTGTGAGGAGATGGATGAATAAAAACAGTCAATTTTTGATGGTTCAAAGAACAATTTTCCAAGCACCGTCCCTGATGGGAAGTCTGTATTTCCAGTCCTGACATGTTTAACTGCTGAAAAGCTTTAGAGAAAAATATCCTCAGGTTTCTTGGCCTCTCAATAATCTAATAATTTCATTTTTGTACTGTACTACTGTAAAATAATTAATTTTCATTGACATTAAATTTTGTTGATTATGTACTTAAGGGATTTCGTGGGAACATTTATTCGTGTATCTATTTTCTAGAAAACATATATAAGAGACAAGTTTTCATGGGGATTAATATTCGTGGATAAAACCTTCCACAAAAATTAATGTCCCACGAAAATTAATGATTTCACAGTTTTCATTCATTTGCAGTTGTAAATTAAAAATATTGCAGTATCCACGTTGTCATGATAGTGATTTCTTTCTTGATGAATATCAAGGAACTCAATTATCAGCAAGGTGTGAGATTAAACAAGAACTTGGCGATCAGTTCTTAAATTCATTTTTTAAACCATACAAGAAAATATATTAATATAAAGAAAGTTATATGGATAGTACTTCCATATGGAAGATTGGTTTAACCAAATGTCATCTACCCTAAATAAAGACATTACTTACTTTATTGATGAAACTCAAAATATATTGTATAATGCTATTTAGTTGCATGAATAAAAATCATTTAAATAAACAATGGATTTCTCATTGGACAGATAATTAATATGTATTAATATCCATACGTGTATCCAGAACGAGGACAAAATAAATGTACAGACAGACAAATATCTCACACAAAGAAATAAGCATTAGATCAGACAAAACTCACATTCCCTATGTTTAAAACAATGCCAAAATCAATAAATGATATATGCATAATATAGAGCTAACCATTATTTAATTGAAAGATATAATATACATGTAAAATACTGTTAACATTTAGGTAAGAAAAAATTGCATTAATCAAAACATGACAAACTCATACAATGTGACCATTACCAAAACTGAATGAGAATGAGCAATGAAATTAATTGAATATTTCAATCACTTTTTATCACATTATACAAAATATATTTTGCTTGCTTTTCTGTCCCATCAACAGTATATCTCGATCATTTTGGAAACCATGCCTACAGCTGTCTCAACAATGTCTCAATCAAGGGATTTAGATAGGGGTTGAGCAATCCTGTGACAACTATAGCCAAGCACAGGAGAAATATCACAGAGCCAGTAAAGAAAATTAGTATCTGCTGGTTCAACTTCCCACTGGCTTGTATTTTGATAACCTGTTTTTATTTTCACATACTAGGTCACCAGTTATGTGTAAACTAAGCATTTTGCAAAATTTTTATTTTTCCTAACTTTAGAACCTATACTGGTTTTGACTGAGATAAAATGGTGGGTGAGGCTATAGATGGTATATCAACGAAGCCGCTATGATGTATGAGACAGTAATTTTAGCTGCCATGATGTATTAACCCGTCATTTTAGCTGCCATGATTTATTAACCAGTCATTTTGGCTGCCACAATGTATTAACCAGTCATTCAGCTGCCACAATGTATTAACCAGTCATTTTAGCTGCCATGATGTATTAACCAATCATTTTAGCTGCAATGATGTGTTAACCAACCATTTTAGCTGCCACGATGTATTAACCAGTCATTTCAGCTGCCACGATGTATTAACCCGTCATTTTAGCTGCAATGATGTGTTAACCAACCATTTTAGCTGCCACGATGTATTAACCAGTCATTTCAGCTGCCACGATGTATTAACCAGTCATTTCAGCTGCCATGATGTATTAACCAGTTATTTTAAGCATAAAGCTGAGGAGCACAACCCCAATCTGATGATAGATACAACACCTTGCCAACTCTGTCACAAGACGGAGCTCTCAGAAAAATCTGTGAGCAGAAGCTCTTCAAATAGGGGTTCAAAATCTGCAAATATGGAAACATGATGTTTTCAAAGGGAAAGAATTCCTCATAATACATCACTCTTTACATCAATTTGTTGTGACTTATTTCCCTTTGAAGCATTATTGTATATCAATACTATATTGGTGAAGAAAGACTGGAAAAGGAAGGTGCTTTTTTTAAAACACACAGAAAAAAAAATGATATATATATTCAAACACATATATTAACAGACTATGAACATAAATTATCCAAATAATTTCACTTTAGAAATTCACCTAAAAATGATTTTTCCTTATGAAAGTACTTCAAATCACTATCTGTTTTGTTGCTTTGAAACTGGAGAGTATGCTTTTTCTCAATTAATCAATCTTAACTCACTGTTTTTTACTGTTGTTTTTATTTTTTACATGTGGCTCTATTTCAATCATTTTCAATAAATTTCAAAACATACAGTCAAAGATAATATATAAGGATAAAATAGAGTCTATAGAAACAAGCCAATCTGCATAAATCCACTCTGCAAAAAAAAAAGAAAAAAAGTGTTTAAAAGAAATAAATGACATCCTAAAGCAGAAAACAAATCTGATTAAATAAAGCCTAACCAGCCCAGGTTTAACTCTGACTGACAAGATTACTCAATATATACTTCAGTTTATACTGAAATCCCTACCACCAACTGTATCACATTTTGTTTGAGCATGAAAATCACACTTATGTAACTATATGTATATATCTAATTTTAAGAACATGAATTTCGTATAATTGATATTTTCCTCCACTTACAAATTCTAAGATTTAGACCACTCTTATTTGTTGACTTTATGAACAGAAATTTTGCATTATATGCTATCATAAACATGCTCTTCCAGAAAATGTTTTTTAGTCCCATCCACTTAAAATCCTTAATATGTGGTATATTAGATTTGAGGTTTTGAGTTGAGGAAATTCTCAGTTGGAGATTTTCCATAAAATGCAGGTCAGTACAGATACTGTTTTTGCTTCTCATCAACACCTGTAAAACCTATTCTGAGGACTGTTTCGTCTGATCTTGTTTTTCTATGGTCTAACATGGAACATCCCAGGTTTTTTTCAAGTGGTACTGAGGTTAAGCTCTGTAGAAGAATGACAAACACAATACAAACACAATACAAACCTTCTCCATCTGCTTCCGGAGATCCCAATGGCTTTGTTTCTTGTTTGTTTTGTGGGTCCTGGAAGAATCTCAGGTTTTCTCTCTGCAGGTCCTTCTCTATAGCAGTTAACTTCTCTGACTTGTCTGTCAGTTCCTTACTTATTGCCTCCAGGTCCTTATCCTGTTCCTTCATCTTATCTTCTCTATCACTCACACGTATATCAAGTTTACCTAGCTCTTCCTGAACTTCAGAGATTTCTTGTTTCACTTTTTGGTCCTCATCTTGCTTTTGTTTTTCTTCCCTTCTTAAAATATCCTGCTCCTTTTCTAGTTCATCACTACATAGTTTCACTTTAGTGTGAAACTGATGCAAGTCATTCTCACACTTTTCAAGTCTCACCCTTAAAGAACTTATTTCATTTTTTATCTCTCTCTCTGATTCTTTTTCTTTTTCCATTTCTTCAATCAGAGTTCCATTGTTGTCTAATGTCACAATTTCTTTGCTCTGTTCTTCAAACACTTTTGACAGTTTGTTTATTTCTGTAGATATTTGAGTGAGCTGTAGTTTGGAGTCTTCAATTTTCTGCACTCTTGATGAGATTTCTGGAGATAAACAATATTTAGCAGTTTATATTTTAAGTTAATCAGTAATAACTCATTCCAAGCATCATGATTTAAAATACTACACCAAATATATGACAGAGATGAAAACTAGGAAAGAATAATTAATTAATTTTAAGTCAGCTGGGAAGGTCATGAAAATCCCTTACCTCCAAAAGGGTACAAACCCATAACTTTTGGATCGACAGTAACCACTGCCCCTGATTTAAAAATCTATATAGAATACATGTAAGGAAACAGATGACCTGGAGCCTCATTTTCCAAGTGATCAATTCTATTTTAGCAATTACAGGACTTTAGTGTGACCATTTGTGCTAAATGAAATTTAATTTGTACTAAATGAAATTAAAATTATGAGTATTGGTTTCAGAGTAGAAGATATTCTGCAATTTTTAAATCATGTTGGCTGGCAGTGATTTGCATGGATCAAGTTAATTCAAGCACTTTTTGTGAAGGGCCCAGCAAGAATCATTCATGTTGTAAAGTTTCAATTTCAACCAAGTGCAGCTGTATATTATGGCAAAATGTTGATGACTAACAACAGGCACAGGCTGTTCAGAATAGCCAATATGTCTCTTAGGAATCTTAGATTTGGTTGCTTAGCAAACATTTTCTAACTGTAAAATGCACTAATTTTACCAATGTCTGACTGTAAAATGCAATAGTGGCTCTACCTTAATTGATGTCTGACAGTAAAATGCTACGGTGGCTCTACTTTTACCAATGTCTGACTGTAAAATGCAACAGTGGCTCTACATTTACCAATTTCTGACTGTAAAATGCAACAGTGGCTCTACCTTTAATTACCAATGTCTAAATGTAAAATGCCACAGTGGCTCTACATTTATCAATGTGTCACTGTAAAATGCTACAGTGGCTCTACCTTTACCAATCTCTAACAGTAAAATGCCACAGTGGCTCTATATTTACCAATGTCTCACTGTAAAATGCCAATTAGGCTCTACATTTACCAATGTACACTGTTAAATGCCACAATGGTTCTATTTTTACCAATGCCTGACTGTAACATGAAACAGTGACTCTACCTTTACCACAATCACATAAAGATGATGGACAGTTTTTTGGGATATGAAGATTTATTTGCAGTAGTTTAGAGCACTAACCCTTTCCCTCATACAAAAGACCATAAAAAGCCTATGCAAACAGCATAAAACCAGATCAGCCTGCGAGTTACTCTGGTTTTATGTTGTTGGCTGCTCCTCAGTGGTCTGGAAATGAGGATATTACAATTAAATTTGGTAAGGTTTAGGTATATTGCTTTCTGGAGATCAGGATTTCTGAGGAACCTATTTAGGGCGTAAAATGGCGTATATATGTGGTAAAGGGCTAAGGACATTTACATTCTTTTTTTCCATTTCATTTTCTACCCAAAACCCATCTTGTAATTACTGGTAGATCATTTATTAACCAAATACAAACTAGAGCTATCACTGAAGGTGATTAATACCCCCGCAAAATACTTTAATGCAGGAGAAGCCAGACTTCAGGCAGAGCATAGATAAGAACCTGTATACATAGTATATTGGTTGTGATAGTAATAAGTAAGTAAAGTTTTTATTTAAAGTTGATAGAGAGTCAATATGGTTGTCACAGTAGTTTAAAAATATAAGGTTACAGTTCTTGGACACTGCACTTCTCCTAGTCGCCATCTGTTTACATTTTAAGTTTCAAGTATATACCATGTATAATATTCGAGTTATGTTCAGGACAAGAAAAACAAGGAAAAGTAACAAAGGGAACAAACTCTATAATTACTCTAGATAGAGTTATGGTTCTTGTGCACTGCACTTCCTCATATTGTGGTTGACCATTGTATGAAATTGTTTTGAAATCCAACCAGTAGTTTACAAGTTATACTCTGGACAAGGAAAAGTAACTAAGGGCAATAACTCTGTAATTACTCTAGATAGAGTTATGGTTCTTGTGCACTGCACTTCCTCTCATTGTGCTTGACCATTGTATGAAATTGTTTTGAAATCCAATCAGTACTTTACAAGTTATACTCCGGACAAGGAAAAAATACAAAGGGCAATAACTCTGTAATTACTCTAGATAGAGTTATGGTTCTTGTGCACTGCACTTCCTCATATTGTGGTTGACCATTGTATGAAATTGTTTTGAAATCCAACCAGTAGTTTACAAGTTATACTCTGGACAAGGAAAATTAACTAAGGGCAATAACTCTGTAATTCCTATAGATAGAGTTATGGTTCTTGTGCACTGCACTTCCTCATATTGTGGTTGACCATTGTATGAAATTGTTTTGAAATCCAACCAGTAGTTTACAAGTTATACTCTGGACAAGGAAAATTAACTAAGGGCAATAACTCTGTAATTCCTATAGATAGAGTTATGGTTCTTGTGCACTGCACTTCCTCTCATTGTGCTTGACCATTGTATGAAATTGTTTTGAAATCCAATCAGTACTTTACAAGTTATACTCCGGACAAGGAAAAAATATAAAGGGCAATAACTCTGTAATTACTCTAGATAGAGTTATGGTTCTTGTGCACTGCACTTCCTCTCATTGTGCTTGACCATTGTATGAAATTGTTTTGAAATCCAATCAGTACTTTACAAGTTATACTCCGGACAAGGAAAAAATACAAAGGGCAATAACTCTGTAATTACTCTAAAGGGGTTTGGTTCTTGTGCACTGCACTTCTTCATATTGTGGTTAACCATTGTATGAAATTGTTTTGAAATCCAATCAGTACTTTACAAGTTATACTCCGGACAAGGAAAAGTAACAAAGGGCAATAACTCTGTAATAAGTCAAGATGGAGTTATGGTTCTTGTGCACTGCACTTCCTCTCCATGTGCTTGATCATTGCATGAAGTTGTATTGAATTCCAACTTGTGGTTTTCAAGTTATGCTCCGGACAAGGAAAATGCAACGGACCGCTGGACCGCTGGACCGACTGACCGACCAACCGACCACCGGGTGACTCCTATATACCCCCCCAAACTTTGTTTCAGGGGTATAAAATCTTTACACAAAATACAGCTGAATACATGAAATTAAATGTTTCTTAAGTTTCAAAGCTTAAAACAGTATGATACCATTCCAAGCCACATCATTCTGACAGCACACTAATCAGTCCTGGAACTTCAGTCCTGGAACTGGTGCTAAGCACTAAGCAAGGTTCTATATCTGTTACCATATTTATACCTCTGAAAGGTATTGTTAAAATAACAGGGTGATAATTAAAAAAAAATTACCTGTATCAATAATATCCAGTTGTGAATCTTGCATTTTGATCCTTTCATTTTGCATGGTAACTAATCTTAGCAACTTCACCCTTTCTTGTTCTTCTTTGGATACCAAGTTGCTATGGTTACCACTGACCTGACCTTGACCCTGCCTACCTGGCATGTGGTACTCCTCAATGAGGTATTCCCGACCAGTTTCTTTCACAACATCAGGAAAATTACTGTCCAAATCATATTCCTCCATGACCACTTTGTGACTAGATTTAACCTTCTCAGTATATACAGGAATATCTGGATTTGGAATTAGGTTTGTCTCATGATCATCATCAGAGCTGCTACGCCGAGGTCGCACCGGAGAAAATGCTGAAGGTCGCAAAGAAGGTCCATTTTCTGAAGACATACAATTTCTTTGTCTGTCTAAGGTATTGTTTTGGTAAGGTCTATGGTTTTGAGAGTTGTGTTGGTTTGACATGGCATTGTTAGGCATTGCTGGTCTGTGATTGGTGGAATGTTGTGGGTTTAGCCCCTGACTGGAATGTTGCAGTGTGGAAAAGTGTTGTGGATTTGAAGTGCCGTGCATGCGATCTTGTGATGATGATCTGACCCTAGATGGTGCTGATGAAGATGCTGCAGGTCGTCCAGTTCGTGCATATGGAGATATCACTGCTGAATTCTGGGAAGAGAGTGATGAATTACTTGACCACGAGTTCCCATCACTAGTTACCCTCTCTGTTGGCTTTAACAGTTTATTATTTGCTAAATGATTTAGCATATTTCCCTGATTTGTTTCTGGTCTCTTATAATGATTTGGGTCTGTCTTCCTAATGCCACTAAATGTCAATGATCTACGAATAACAGCCTCACTAGTTTTCACTGGAGGTGTGAAATTATGTGTGAATCTGTCTTGAGTTTTTGGAACTTCTTTTTCTTTGTCTGCATTTTTCGATTTACGTCTGCTTCCAGATTCATATAATATCAAATTTACTTCATTTGCAAATTCTCCCCATTTCTGCAACACAAGAAGAGGGCATTCATCTGGGGATAGAGGGCGCTCATTGTCCCTCCATTTTTCGATAAGTGTGAAGCGCCCAGTGCGCCCCATGGCCTGGGCAAGAGCAATCACAATATCCTGACATGTTGTGTTGTCGGTAACTCCACACACCACACGCTTAATGTTGTCCACCCAAACTTTCAGCTCCATCTTCCTTTATTTTTAAATACACTTATATTATTTCATCAAATTATTACCTTTATCATTAAAACTGTTTTTAATGTATTCACTTCACACATTCTGCCCTATTCAAGAGTGCCCAAGAAAAATGGACTATTCCTCGCTATTCCACTTAATAATCACTCTATTTCACCTTTTTTCCCAGTATGCACTAAAAGATTCTGACTGGTTTTACAGACATATTATGTCTGTTAGATACTTCAAACACAGTGCAAAGTCGGGATGATGCGATTATCAAAATATCTATCAGGTCTGAGGCCCAAACCAGTCAGCGATACTCTGTGACACGTACATACTAATTACCTCTTCTGAAGATATCTCTCCCAGCTAACATAAAACCTCGGCACTGTGGCAGACGACCTTATCTTATCACCTTCATGTTAAAAAATCACAAGCTAAATCCATTTCCTAATTGAACGAGGTATCTGGTTTGCTCCCCTATCACAAGATAAAAAAAATATATCTATTTACTTAGACTGGAACCGGTCAGCCTATCCTGTCTAGACTGGTATATTGTTACATATATCCAAATAATCCTGTAACCTGTGAAATATGATTTCTCCATACACTGGTTCCCAGTTGAACATTACACTTTCTGGAATCACGAACGAAAGTCATCTTAGCTGGTACCTGGTTGAGGAGAGACAGTTTTAACTTCTGCTGTTGTGGTTTTCACATCTGCACAGTTTTTCATCTCATCTGCAAAAATAAGAAGAAAATATGCCAGATGGTCATGGTAAACCAATCTTTCAAACATAATCACAGAAATAATATTCTCCCATGTTCAGCATACGAAGATAGGGATTTCCCTCATGGAAGAAAACTCTATCTTCCATGTCACGTGATCAGCTTTCTTCCATGTCACGTAAATAAACAATGATGACTGTAAGTTACACATTTTATCAAGATACAAAACTAACTTGTTGTAATTAATAAATATACATGTATGTTTGAAAATATTATATATACCTAGTTAGTTATCCTTTTATTATCATTTACTACTACGAATGTGAAATAAGGCTTAATATTTGGGGGAATATTATGTACCGTCAAGGACTGGTATTTTCAACTAAGTTATTTTAAGCAAATGGTAATTCCCAGTTGAACGAACATCAGAATTTAGGTATATACTTGCGTGTGAACTTTAAAATGCCGATTTCTTTCATGTTGTTATTGTGTTAATTTGTTAAGCGGCAATAAAAAAAGTGCAAAAGAAAGAAAAGAAAAGAAAAATGGAAGCGCGATATGTTTATTAAATCGAGGCTGACGGTCTGTGGCAAGTAATAATCGTTCATGGGAGAAAATAAATCCATCATTCGTAAATTCATGAAGGATTGGGATATCTCACCCTCGGGATCAGAAATTTCAGGCAGGGACTCGGCAGAGCCTCGTCCCTGCCTGAAATTTCTGACCCTCGGGTAAGATATCCCTATCCTACATGAATACTCATGGTGGATTCTTATATTCTTTGACTGTTTCTTTTTATGTTTGAAAGTTAATGTTTGATCCCTGGCTTGAACTATCAAGGAGGTTGATACTGGTATACCTATTTGATGTTATTCAATTTTGGATAACATGGAAATTTTCTTTAAGTAAATAATTATAAACTTAATACTGGAAGTAAATAATGATATACTTAATACTGGAAGTAAATAATTATATACTTAATACTGGAAGTAAATAATGATATACTTAATACTGGGTGTATTAAAATCATGAAGGAAATGATGAATTTTACATATTTCAGTTCTCCTTTTTTTCTTCTTTTTTTTTCTTTTACACTAGACCTTTTGGTGACAATACTCTTGATTTTTAACTTTTTCTAAAAGATGACAGGATCAAATTAGAAGAAAATGTCAAATTTCACTTGTGACATTCAATTTCATTGAATCAACTACAAAGACACATTTGTGGCACACATAGCTGGATATTTGTTACAGATCTACAAACTGAATGATTATCTTTGGGTTAATATCTGTGGCATGAAAATCAACAATGAAATGAATATTTTGTCAGTACTGAGAGATCATTTGAACGCGGCTATGTTTCTGCTTCAGTGGGATTACATGTATAATGAAGAAGATAAATAATGTTTTCTTTCATCTTCACTGTTTTATTATGTTAATATCAGGAAATTTATGATGAGTTATAATCTGTTTATTTTTCATGTGCTTTTATCAATTCTATTAATCTGAAGAGTGATAACAATTTCTGGATTCTTGTGTAGCAATAAAATATACATATAGCATCAGAAAAACAGTGGTAAATCAATTAAATGATAACATCAAACAAGAGATAATTTCAACATGTGATCAAACGCAGCAAAGAAACACTTCACCTGGAATGCTGGGCACATCAATTATAAATGAAGTCCAGAAATAAGTTTTCATCATCAATCATATAAAACATGTGTTTACAGCACAGATCTATTAATACAACATGTATGCCAGTATAAGGAACTTCATAGAAGGGGGCTATGGTCCAGCAGTACCAGACATGATTGCTCATTTGCAGGTTGAGGGTTCAAACCATGTCAGGAGCAAGAATCTTTCATGGACTTCCCAGTTGCTAAGTACTGGTCCAACCTATTGCTAAGTACTGGTTCAACGTATTGCTAAGTCTGGTCCAACCTATTGCTAGGTACTGGTCCAACCTATTGTTATTTAGTACTGGTCAAACCTATTGCTAGGTACTGGTCCAACCTATTGTTATTAAAGTACTGGTCCAACCTATTGCTAGGTACTGGTCCAACTTATTGCTAGGTACTGGTCCAACCTATTGCTAGGTACTGGTCCAACCTATTGTTATTAAAGTACTGGTCAAACCTTTTGTTATTAAGGTTTGTAACCATTTAAAGTACTGGTCAAACCTTTTGTTATTAAGGTACTGGTCCAACCTATTGTTTAAAGTACTGGTTCAACCTATTGCTAAGTACTGGTCCAACCTATTTTTATTCAAATACTGGTCCAACCTATTGCTAAGTACTGGTTCAACCTATTGCTAAGTACTGGTCCAACCTATTGCTAAGTACTGGTTCAACCTATTGCTAAGTACTGGTCCAACCTATTGTTATTAAAGTACTGGTTCAACCTATTGCTAAGTACTGGTCCAACCTATTGCTTAAAGTACTGGTTCAACCTATTGCTAAGTACTGGTCCAACCTATTGCTTAGTATTTGTTCAACCTATTGCTAAGATGTTTTTTTTTTGTTTTTTTTAATTATAAAAAACTGCTGCATTATCAACATAATTATGTTCATATATATACATTTTTTTTATTTTTTTTTCTCTTTTGCATCAAGTGTCAATGTTGTTTTTATTAGTATATCCTTTATTGTATTAAGTGTTTAACTATAAAATCAAACAGCTGATGTTTAAGAGGAACAGAAAAAAAAAATATGCACCATTCAATGTGGACATTTTTATGAAAATTAAACATCATACTTACAGTAAAACTATTTTTTCATAAAAAAGGACTTTAGTACAACACATTACATTGACTCTTGAACCAACACCATATGTTTTCAACACCTGATAATGGTCAAAAATGCTAGGAAGAATAAAATGACCCTTCACACTGTTAGATCCTTTATCTTCTTAATTCTGCCTTAATTTTATAACATGAAATATCTTAAAAAAAAAAAAAAAAAGATATTCAGTGTAAGAAAAAACAACAACAAAGATAAACATAAAAGTTAAAGAAAGTAAAGGTTTTACAATATTATACATTATAATAATGCTTAAAGCAAGTTTTGAATGGTCTGTGATTTTAATTTAATGCTAGAAAGTGTAGTTGTCGCTAAATTTGATGTAATAAACTAGCCAAACAAAAAAAATAGAAAGAAAGGGACAAATAATGTAATATAAGCAAAACATTAAAAAAAATTTGGTCTGTAGGATTTGATCTCAGGGCCCTTAGCAGATGAACACTTAACCAACTGCACCACTAAGAATGTTACTATAAATAACTAATACATGAGTTTTCAAGGAACGAGTTCACAACCAAGATAACTACAATGTTTTCTAAAGACTCTCATTATTGTTTACTTTTTCAAATGGATGGTTTTCATATAGGTAGATTAAATTGTTATCGGCCAATTGACAATCACACTGTAAGATTTACACCCTGAAACTCCCATTTTATGATGGAATAATTTCTATAATAATTTATGCAAACCTATGAAATGTGTGCTTTTCCGAACTCTTCTGTGATTAACCAAGATAAGATTGGTCAAGAAATAGGTCAAAATAAATTTTAAACAGCTTACACTGAAAAAGATATCTACCAAACAAAAAAATTACATAGAAGTCACTAAACCATAAAATACCCGAACCAAGACCAACACAATCCATTTTGCATGCTGACACCTAGATATGCATGACACAGCACAGCTTGATCTCTTCCCTCCATGACCCAGTGACACCACTTCATTACAGTAATTACCCAGTCCACATTCCACTTAACCTTACAATACCATACTTCACCATGCAGAGTACTAAACCTGTCAGAGTTATCTTTCAAGCCACAGTTAAAACAATCCAGTGTTATCTTGCGATATGGTTCTAGTGGTCAACTCCTTCTACACATGTTTATTCATTGTCATTAATCCTCCCAGCTTTCCCATTTTACTGCAATCTGATTTACTGTTATTGTGATAACACTTTGTGCCCTTGAATCCTTTAAACACTGATGCAAAATCCAGTCACTTTAAAGTAACGAGGGGAGGGCAACTTACTCATGAAAGGAATATGGCATCTACAAAGTCTGTTTGACACATCTAAGAATTAAATCTTTTTTTTATATAAGCCCAAGTTGAGGGAGGTATTTCAAAGACACATTAAGGGCAAGTACCATTAATGGACTTCGTTGAATTGTTGACTGAGACAATAAGATATAACTTTTTTTTATTATCAATTAGGGTGCATAAAAATAGAAGCAAACAAGGAAATGCATCTCTGTGTCATGGATGCCCTGTTGGCATACATTGTCAGAACCAAAATTTTGCTTGTATTTTTAAATATATGTTGATGTTCACTTGTAGCAAGTCTCATGAAGATCTTCATAAAAAAAGCTTTATATAACACAAAGATAAACCTGAGGCAGACCAACCAATTTTACCATATCCAACTGTGAAATATACGTCACTGCCAAAACAGTTGTAATAGAATCATGATGTACGTGTGTACCAAGCTTCATCATAATGTGAAGTCATCTTCATAGAAAAACGCAAACTGTAAACCTGAGGTGTGGCAGACAGAAAAACGAACAAACACACAACCAAAAAGAAAATCTTCATGCCCCCCAGTTCAGATGGCGGGTCATAAAAAATATTAGTTACATTTGACTCAAAACCGCACAATACATGATAATACTGTCAATCTACCTGTCACGCCATCCAGGACCCCTCCCATTATCGACAAAGTCATGTGACACCAAACGTTACTCCGATATTCCCACCCCTCTGTATAACTTAACATCAATACCTATACATGCACTTCATCCTGGCATTTTTCTGATCAATACATTTGGTCATTTGATATAAAGTTTGAATATCATTGGATATCATTTGATATCATTTAAAGGTTGAACACCAATTATGCCTGTCATCCAGTATCTGATACAACACAAATACACAACATCATGAATTTTTAACCATAACTCAACTTCAAAGGCTTTTCAGGCAATCAAAGTCAAAAGCTACTGCTATAAACTGTAGGCACATTCTAATATCCTCAACGTGAATTGCAGGTTTCAAATTATTCATGTTGACACACAAATCACTTGAAAAGTGAATTAAAATATCACTTGGTTAAAGCTCATTTCCTATTCAATTCTTTCAATAATGTTTTAACTCATCTGTTAACCTCAGGAAATCAATCTTTACTCTATTAAAACCTTGAACATGTAAATAATTCTCTTCTCAAACTGTACAATTTCATTAAATATTCTCTTTTTACAATAATTGTACAATTATATTAACAACAGTTTTTGATTTTCAAAGGTATCAAATGTGTATTTCACAGACATCTAAACAGGAAGGAATAACAAGAGCTGTCATGCTTGCCATTAAAACCAAACTATTGCAGTAAAAGGCAAAACAAGTTTGTTTGTTTTTTTAATTTTTTTTACAAAACAAGAGCCCGAGGGCTCTAATCCGCTCACCTGAGTAAAGATAAATTGTCCCACCATAAAGTTACAAAAGATACGTTAAAGATCAAGGTAACAATGCTGCATGCCAAATATCAAAGCTTCCGGCCATATGATTTCAGAGAAGAAAATTTTCTAGATTTTTTTCCTTTATTAGCCTATGCTGAAGAAAGAAACCCCCTGGGCGGGGCCAATTTTGACCCCAGGGCCATTATTTGAACAAACTTGGTAGAGATCATAAGACAATGCTACATGCCAAATATCAAACCTCCCGGCCATAAGGTTCCAGAGAAGAAAATTTTTCTAGATATATTCCTATATTTGGCCTTTCTGAAGAAAGAAACCCCCTGGGCGGGGCCAATTTTGACCCCACGGCCATAATTTGAACAAACTTGGTAGAGATCATAAGACAATGCTACATGCCAAATATCAACTCGGCCATAGGTTCCAGAGAAGAAGATTTTTCTTGATTTGTTCCAATATGAGCCTATGTTAAAGAAAGTAATCTTGGTAGAGATCCACTAGACAATGCTTCATGCCAAATATCTTTGCTCTAGGCCATACGGTTCGGAGAAGAAGATTTTTCTAAATTTTCCCTATATAAGCCTATGTTAAATAAAGTGACCCCCAGGGCGGTGCCAATTTTGACCCAAGGGCCATAATTTGAACAATCTTGGTAGAGATCCACTAGACAATGCTTCATGCCAAATATCTTAGCTCTAGGCCATACGGTTTCGGAGAAGAAGATTTTTCTAAGTTTTTCCAATATTAGCCTATGTTAAAGAAAGTGACCCCCAGGGCGGGGCCAATTTTGACACCAGGGTCATGATTTGAACAATCTTGGTAGAGATCCACTAGACAATGCTTCATGCCAAATATCTTAGCTCTAGGCCATACGGTTTCGGAGAAGAAGATTTTTCTTAATTTTCCCTATATAAGCCTATGTTAAATAAAGTGACCCCTGGGGCGGGGCCAATTTTGACCCCAGGGCCATGATTTGAACAATCTTGGTAGAGATCCACTAGACAATGTTTCATGCCAAATATCTTAGCTCTAGGCCATACGGTTCGGAGAAGAAGATTTTTCTAAATTTTCCCTATATAAGCCTATGTTAAATAAAGTGACCCTCAGGGCGGGGCCAATTTTGACCCAAGGGCCATGATTTGAACAATCTTGGTAGAGATCCACTAGACAATGCTTCATGCCAAATATCTTAGCTCTAGGCCATACGGTTTCGGAGAAGAAGATTTTTCTAAGTTTTTCCCTATATAAGCCTATGTTAAATAAAGTGACCCTCAGGGCGGGGCCAATTTTGACCCAAGGGCCATGATTTGAACAATCTTGGTAGAGATCCACTAGACAATGCTTTATGCCAAATATCTTAGCTCTAGGCCATACGGTTTCGGAGAAGAAGATTTTTCTTGATTTGTTCCAATATTAGCCTATGTTAAAGAAAGTGACCCCAAGGGCGGGGCCAATTTTGACCCCAGGGCCATAATTTGAACAAACTTGGTAGAGATCCACTAGACAATGCTACATGCCAAATATCTTAGCTCTAGGCCATAGTTTCGGAGAAGAAGATTTTTCTTGATTTGTTCCAATATTAGCCTATGTTAAAGAAAGTGACCCCCAGGGCGGGGCCAATTTTGACCCCAGGGTCATGATTTGAACAATCTTGGTAGAGATCCACTAGACAATGCTTCATGCCAAATATCTTAGCTCTAGGCCATACGGTTTCGGAGAAAAAGATTTTTCTAAATTTTCCCTATATAAGCCTATGTTAAATAAAGTGACCCCTGGGGCGGGGCCAATTTTGACCCAAGGGCCATGATTTGAACAAACTTGGTAGAGATCCACTAGACAATGCTTCATGCCAAATATCTTAGCTCTAGGCCATATGGTTTCGGAGAAGAAGATTTTTCTAAGTTTTCCCTATATAAGCCTATGTTAAATAAAGTGACCCCCAGGGCGGTGCCAATTTTGACCCCAGGGCCATGATTTGAACAAACTTGGTAGAGATCCACTAGACAATGCTTCATGCCAAATATCTTAGCTCTAGGCCATACGGTTTCGGAGAAAAAGATTTTTCTAAATTTTTCCCTATATAAGCCTATGTTAAATAAAGTGACCCCCAGGGCGGTGCCAATTTTGACCCCAGGGCCATGATTTGAACAAACTTGGTAGAGATCCACTAGACAATGCTTCATGCCAAATATCTTAGCTCTAGGCCATACGGTTCGGAGAAGATTTTTCTAAATTTTCCCTATATAAGCCTATGTTAAATAAAGTGACCCCCAGGGCGGTGCCAATTTGACCCCAGGGCCATGATTTGAACAAACTTGGTAGAGATCCACTAGACAATGCTTCATGCCAAATATCTTAGCTCTAGGCCATACGGTTCGGAGAAAAGATTTTTCTAAATTTTCCCTATATAAGCCTATGTTAAATAAAGTGACCCCCGGGGCGGGGCCAATTTTGACCCAAGGGCCATAATTTGAACAAACTTGGTAGAGATCCACTAGACAATGCTTTATGCCAAATATCTTAGCTCTAGGCCATACGGTTTCGGAGAAGAAGATTTTTCTTGATTTGTTCCAATATTAGCCTATGTTAAAGAAAATGACCCCAAGGGCGGGGCCAATTTTGACCCCAGGGCCATAATTTGAACAAACTTGGTAGAGATCCACTAGACAATGCTACATGCCAAATATCTAAGCTCTAGGCCATATGGTTCCAGAGAAGAAGATTTTTCTTGATTTGTTCCAATATTAGCCTATGTTAAAGAAAGTGACCCCCAGGGCGGGGCCAATTTTGACCCCAGGGTCATGATTTGAACAATCTTGGTAGAGATCCACTAGACAATGCTTCATGCCAAATATCTTAGCTCTAGGCCATACGGTTTCGGAGAAGAAGATTTTTCTAAATTTTCCCTATATAAGCCTATGTTAAATAAAGTGACCCCTGGGGCGGGGCCAATTTTGACCCAAGGGCCATGATTTGAACAATCTTGGTAGAGATCCACTAGACAATGCTTCATGCCAAATATCTTAGCTCTAGGCCATACGGTTCGGAGAAGAAGATTTTTCTAAATTTTCCCTATATAAGCCTATGTTAAATAAAGTGACCCCCAGGGCGGTGCCAATTTTGACCCCAGGGCCATGATTTGAACAAACTTGGTAGAGATCCACTAGACAATGCTTCATGCCAAATATCTTAGCTCTAGGCCATATGGTTTCGGAGAAGAAGATTTTTCTAAATTTTCCCTAAATAAGCCTATGTAAATAAAATGACCCCTGGGGCGGGGCCAATTTTGACCCCAGGGTCATGATCTGAACAACTTTTGTAGATGTTCATAAGACCATTCTACATACCAATTATTAAAGCTCTAGGCCTTACAGTTTTGCAGGAGAAGATTTTCTAAGATTGCATTTTAAAAATCTATTTTTAGCTCCTGTGACCTACTTATTCATCCAATCAAAATAATTTGAACAACTTTGATAGAGGTCATGATAAGGATGATTCCTGTGAAGTTTGGTCAAAATCCATCCTGTGGTTTAGGAGGAGAAGTCGTTTGAACGAAAAGTTGACGACGGACGCACGCACGGACGCACGGACGCACGGACGCACTGACGCACGGACGCACGGACGCACGGACGATGGACGACGGACAACGGGCGATCACAAAAGCTCACCTTGAGCACTTTGTGCTCAGGTGAGCTAAAAAAAAGGTAACAGGTATTGAAGTGAGGTAGAACTGAGATCCTATGTAAAACAAGAGGGCCATGGTGGCCCTAGAACACTCACCACAGTACTGTACCATCAACCAGATACAAACTTCTGATACACAGAATTCTAAAAGCAAGCTAGACAACCCCATGGAGGCTGCAATTTAAAAGGATCAAGTTTAAACTAGAGGTCCATAAGGTGACCATTTGTGCAAAATGAAATGAATTTCTGACCATTGGTTTTAGGGGAGAATTTTAAAGATAAAAAAAATAAAAAGAATTCTGTCAGTGACCATTGCAACCAGAGTTCTACATGGTTCAATTTTTTTTTTTAAAGCAAATTTTGTGAAGGTTTAATGGATAGTATTTTGCATTGTGTTTAACAGTAAGGGTTTGACCATTTTATATCTAGCGTCAATGTTGATGTATACAATGATATGGGTGGATATGACGTCATGTAACAGCACCCACTAGAGACCGCCATAATGTCATGTAACAGCACCCACTAGAGACTGCCATAATGTCATATAACAGCACACACTAGAGACCACCATGTCATGTAACAGCACCCACTAGAGACTGCCATAATGTCATGTAACAGCACCCACTATGGACCACCATAATGTCATGTAACAGCACCCACTATGGACCACCATGTCATGTAACAGCACCCACTAGAGACCGCCATAATGTCATGTAACAGCACCCACTAGAGACCACCATGTCATGTAACAGCACCCACTAGAGACTGCCATAATGTCATGTAACAGCACCCACTATGGACCACCATAATGTCATGTAACAGCACCCACTATGCCACCATAATGTCATGTAACAGCACCCACTAGAGACCGCCATAATGTCATGTAACAGCACCCACTAGAGACTGCCATAATGTCATGTAACAGCACCCACTATGGACCACCATAATGTCATGTAACAGCACCCACTATGGACCACCATAATGTCATGTAACAGCACCCACTAGAGACCGCCATAATGTCATGTAACAGCACCCACTAGAGACTGCCATAATGTCATGTAACAGCACCCACTAGAGACCACCATAATGTCATGTAACAGCACCCACTAGAGACCACCATGTCATTTTAGCATAAGCGTTATTACACAACAGAAGGACTACCCAAGAAGCATTCATTTAAAGGATATTGACTGATTCATATAGATCAGTAAAGCTCACCTTGAGCAAATTGTGCTCTGGTGATCTAAAAAGGGGCATTCTTGTGTCAAAACTCATAACAGATTACGTGTTCTTGACTACAGGTGGAGGTGATGGTCATAAACAAGTATTTCAAGTCTCAAAGCAATATCACAAAGGTTCAGTGAAAAAGTGAAGCAATACAAATCAAAATTAATCAAAATTCAAAGTCAAAAGAGTTTCATAATTGTGTCAAAATCCTTGAATGAGTTATGCATTCCTGCCTACAAGTGGAGTGATGATCATTAACCAGTATTTAAAGTGTCAAAGCAGTATCACAAAGGGTTCAGTAAACAAGAGGGCTATGATGGCCCTAAAGTCGCTTATCTGAGAAACACTGCCTGCATGAAAAATGGAGAACTACTCAGAGATATTGTTGCCATGAACATTGCATTTAAGATAAATTGAGATTGCTCTATAATTGCAAATAATAGAGCGTGATCAAATAAAATCTAGCATTTCTTTGATAATTCAAGGGCCATAACTCCTGAACTTATAAGCCAATATTAATCAAACTTGGGGTCGAGAGATTATGATTATGGCCATCAACACAATCGTAAAGTCTGAAATTCATTGCTTAGAAATTTAAAATGCTAGAGTGTAAAGTAAAATCTGGCATTTTTGATAATGCAGTTAAGGGCCATTACTGACCTGACCAAATTGGCCAATATCAGCCAGCTTGAAAAATGGAAGATGCAAGAGTGTTGCAGGAGAAAATCCATAACTTTTTTTATACCGGTAATTAATAATTAACATCTATGCCAAAATATATAGAAATCCAGTCAGTCCTTTTGGACAAGAAGATTTTTCAAATAAGGACTATTACATATAAGGAAAATAGACTGCCCCCTGGTGGCCATGTTTTTCAACAGATTCAACAACCTTGGTACTTCTGGACATGTCACCAGTGTTGTAAGTTTACTGTACTGATACTTTAAATCAGGTCAGCACTGCATGGGTGTTACCTTTTTTGCATAAATATCATTTCTTTCATTTAAATAGTATTTAGACAGTAAATACATGTAATACCAATTACATAGCTATTACAGAGACTTGTATGGCAGACTGGCATGGGAGTCAGCACACAGGAATAGGCTTCTGACTGCATTAAATCTTCAACTTACAGTAAAAATTGTCATGAAACCAGGTGATAACAATATTGCCTCACTTTAATGTGAGTGGATCAAAGAGATAAAAGTGGACAAGGTGAAGGAATAAATCATAGTATGACAGCCTGATGATACAAGTCAATGAAGTAATTACAGGTCAAATGTAAACCAGTAATGAAGGATTGCTTTGAGGTCTATTTATCTGTATGCCGCGTGTGTAGGTATGTCTCCCTTTTTCTTCCTCTATTTAAGGCACGTGTATGCCTTTGTACATGTACTATCATACTGGACAGGACTGGACTGCATTAAAACAACAGTGATAAATAAAGTAAACATTAGGTTCAGTATATTATTGGTATAAAATATGTATTATAATAAAGTGTGGTGTGACAAACCTGTACAATATGTATTGCCTCATTCTAGCAGATACACTACCGGTATACCTTATTTATTGGTTTGGGTTTAACCCTTTCCCTCATATAGACTCATTTTGACGCCCTCAATAGGTACCACATAAAGCCTGATCTGCAGAAAACCACAGTTAAACCTTACCAAATTTAATTACAAAATCCTCATTTCCAGACCACTGAGGAGCAGCGAACAGCATAAAACCTGATCAGCCTGCGAGTTACTCGCAGGCTGATCTGGTTTTATGCTGTTCGCATAGGTCTTTTCATGGTTTCCTCTATGAGGGAAAGGGTTAACAATACATCAACAAGATTTCAGTCACTTGGGAACACCAGGTTTCATAACTTTGGGTTAATTGGTATCACTTGAAAAATTTATCCTTGTTTATTTAATTTACTTTAATATGTAAAATAAATGTGACATCATTACATTAAAAACCCTGTTCCCTCAGTGGTATTAGGGCTTTAAATTGACATTTTTATTATGTCAGTATTACTGATGATCCACCTACTGAGTAACATTATTTCTTGTTAAAAGTCGGGATATATTACAAAGAGAAATAACTACTGCATGTCACTATAAATACATTTTATACATGAAAAGGTTTCAAGTTATATAATGAGTTCTCACGCACTAACTGCTACTTGCAGGTAAAAAAATCATTCACAACAAAAATATACTGTGCTATATCAAAAACACAAATAGTTTTGACATTTCTACTTATTTCAAACAGGTACATGAATGAAACAGTTTGAAAGATAATTTTGTATTTGAATCTCTTTCAATATCTTTAAATATGCAAGGCTGAACTTCCCTGGGGTGATTAAATGAAAATAAATGCAAATATCATGCAAGAATGGCAATACAAGGCGGAAGACAGCTAATTTAAGTTGTGCCAGAGGTTTAATGTCAAGTTTTATATTTCATTCAGATCTGTGTTGAAATATTGCCTTTCCCACAAGGATAGGCCAATACTGTCAGTAGGCCTTGGCCTTGGCCTACAGTACACATGACTCAAAGTTTGCCAAAGCACCAAGAATATTTTTTAGTTGAAATGTTATCATGAAAGGTGTATATACCTTGTGAGCAGTCTTTAGGCCACAAATTTTGGCCTAAACTTCATGACACTCCGCAAGTATGTTTTAATGAAAGCTCAGTTCAGTTGGATATTGGGTCACATGGGGTAAAAAATTATATCACAAGGTCAGATCTTAGAAAAAACTTAACACACTCAAGTATGCCACATATTTGGTATGAATTTTATGATGTTGGAAAATTAAATGTTATTATTACATCAATGTTTGGGCTAACACCTTCATCAGGGTAACAATAAATCTTCTTTTTTTTTCGCTTGAATAAAATGGAAATTTGTCAGAATGTTCGTCTGCATTAAATTTTGTACGAATTCGAAACTGCTTCATATGGAGTCAAAATATTGGACACCCGGGAAAATCGAGGGGGCCTCCGTGGCCGAGAGGGTAAAGTCGCTGACTTAAACACTCACTCAGCCCCTCACCGCATGGGTTCGAATCCCGATAGGGTCATTCCGAATTTCATGTGAGGAAGCCTTCCAGCTGGCTTGCAGTAGGTCGGTGGTTCTACCCAGATGCCTTCATGCATTCGGGGTCTTCCTCCACCTGTAATTAGCTGGACGTCGCTAAATGACTGAAATACTGTCAAAGCGATGGTAAACTCAACAAGAGGGCCAAGATGGCCCTGTGTCGCTCACCTGAGTAAGATGGCTGTGTTAGGCATAATGACAAAAAATCTGGCATCTAAAGTGTTTTTCTAACATTTGACTAAGTGACCTACATTTTGATCCTACCTTAATTTGCACTCAACTGGGAATTCATGCAGTCATCATTCATATCATTTTAATGAAGACTGGGACAAGGCCTCTAGAGTGTCACAAGATTTTTCTAAAATTTGCCATGGTGACCTACTTTCTGACCCTATGTTGCCCAGTTTGGAATTCATCCGAGATGTGATGTAAACAAACATTCTGACCAAGTTACATTAAGGTTTGTCTAAAACTGTGGTCTCTAAAGTGTTCACAAGGTTTTTCTAAGAATTGGCCTGGTGACCTAGTTTTTCACCCTAAGTGACACAATTTTGAACTCATCCAAGATATCATGTAGATGAACATCATGACCAAATTTCATGAAGACTGGGCCAAAACTTGCCTCTAGAGTGCTAACAAGGTTTTTCTAAGATTTGACCTAGTGACCTAGTTTTTGATCCAACATGACCCAATTTCAAACTCATCCAACATAGCATAAAGACAAACATCCTGGCAAAGTTTCATGAAGATTGGGCCAAAACTGTAGCCTCTAGAGTGTTCACAAGATTTTTCTAAGATTTGACCTGGTGACCTAGTTTTTGACCCCATGTGACTCATTTTCAAACTCATCCAAATACATAGACAAACATCCTGCAAATTATGAAGATTGGGCAAAACTGTGCTCTAGAGGTTCACAAGTTTTTCTAAGATTTGACCTAGTGACCTAGTTTTTGATCCCATGACCCAATTTCAAACTCATCATGTAGACAAACCCTGACAAACTTTCATGAAGATTGGGCCAAAACTGTGGACTCTAGAGTGTTCACAAGGTTTTTCTTAGATTTGACCTGGTGACCTAGTTTTTGACCACACATGACCCAATTTCAAACTCATCAGTAGACAAAAACCTGACAAATTATTGAAGATTGGCCAAACTGTGGCCTCTAGAGTGTTCACAAGGTTTTTCTAAGATTTGACCTGGTGACCTAGTTTTTGACCCCACATAACCCAATTTCAAACTCATCCTAGATATCATGTACACAAACATCCTGACCAAGTTTCATGAAGATTGGGCCAAAACTGTGGCCTCTAGAATGTTCACAAGTTTTTTCTAAGATTTGACCTGGTGACCTAGTTTTTGACCCCACATGACCCAATTTCGAACTCATCCAAGATATCATGTAGACAAACATCCTGACCAACTTTCATGAAGATTGGGCCAAAACTGTAGCCTCTAGAGTGTTCACAAGCAATTGTTGACGACGGACGACGCACGATGGACAAAAGGCGATCACAAAAACCCACCCGATTACGTCATGATACATTTAACATCAACCTTACTCAGATGTGTGATGAGGGTCATCTCAGTAAATTGATATTAATGAAGTCATTAATTTGTACATGAATATTCATGAGGTAAAAGGTTAACCACTATGATAGATCACCATGGTGACATATGTGACTGCAGATTAAAAGGTTGTTGGTTCAATCCCTGCTAAGGGTAAGAATTTCTTGGGCACAAATAAGTCTGTAAATTCTTGTATGTGGGTGGGATATAAAAGCTTTGAGACATAGAGACTGAATGACATATTACAATAGTGTATACATGTGTATACTTTCCTAATGAAATTTTAAAACAACCAAATCGCCAGAAATAATGTTAAAAGAGGGGGAAATGTGAGTTTGAGAGCTGAGTTTAAGTGACAATAAGTTTGCAAATTTAACTGACAACTTACCTTGCAGTAATTTAAGGCAGTTATTTCATAACATCAACAGCAATCTGAAATAAAAGAAGTAAATGTTAAAAAATAATATATGATGACAATGATAGTGTGACATTTATTTTCCAAATTATCAGACTGAAAAATAGCAACCTCATTGAAATCAGATTCAGAATCGGTAACTGAATCTGACATTGTCTAGAGGGTCATCTCAGATTGACCTTAAAGTAGTATCCAATGAAATTAGCGCCTACCAAATCCTAAGGTATAACCAGAGGAAGTAACCACATCAATCAAATAGGGTAGAAAGATGTATAAGTGGCCTGGTAGCTCATTTGGTAGAGCATTCGCCCTGCAATCAAAAAGCCCCGGGTTTGAGTCCGGGTCAAGCTGCACATTATTCTCACCCTGTGACGAATGTTTAATCGAAGTCATTTAGAAACATGCTATTTAACTGGTTTAAAATCAAACGCTTGTTTATGCATATAAATTACTTGAAAGGTCAATCTGACATGACTCCTAATGCAATGTCAGATCCTAATTGTGTATAGAAGAGGAGCTCAAATTAGGATATGATTTTAATGAGATTGGAAAAATAGAGAAACTTTAAACTGTATGCAAAGGTTGATAGATACATTGATCATTAGAAGGAGAAAAAGAAATGAGGGTGACAACAAGGTGGGGGACAGATGACAGCAATAGAAATAATGATGACACTGATGAAATAATAAGAAAAATATCAACCACAATATCATCATCAAAATTACAGAGGAAAAAAAATATTCATTTCAAACAAACAAAACGAAAAAATTACTATCAGCAGAAAACTTGCTGACAGCTGAAAAATTATTCTGCCTCCTATGAGGAACTAGGTTGTTCAATGGATTAAGTGGACAAGGGTTTGCCACATTCCAGTCCAGCACTGGTCAATCAGGCTTACTGTCCAAATCTTCTTATCCAACACAGTAAGCCCTTGTTGTTACTGCGTAACTCGAGTGTGAACTAAATAATTCCCACTGGGAAGAATAATGATGATGATGATGATGATGATGATGATGATGATGATTGATGATGATGATGAAAGTGGTGGTAATACAATAACGATGATGATGATGATGATGATGATGATGATGATGATGATGATGATGATGATGATGATGATGAAAAGAGAAGGAGGATGACCCTGGTGATGATGAATGTGATCATGATGAGGAAGAGATTAAAGAGGAAGAAGAGATTGACAATGATGGTAATAATAATTATCTTGATGGAAGCAATGGTGATGATAATTATCCCCATCGACAGTTGTGTTTATGAAGACAAGTAGATAAAACAATACCATTTATAGTCTGACACTTACTGTTCACACTTAACCCTTTCCCTCATAAAGACTCATTTTGACGCACTCAATAGGTACCACATAAAGCCTGATCAGCAGAAAATCACAGTTAAAGCTTACCAAATTTAATTTAATTACAAAATCCTCATTTCCAGACCACTGAGGAGCAGCCAACAGCATAAAACCTGATCAGCCTGCGAGATCTGGTTTTATGCTGTTCGCATAGGTCTTTTCATGGTTTCCTCTATGAGGGAAAGGGTTAAACAGCTGGACACAAGGTGCCAAAAAACAGCATAGAATTGTTTTTTTTCAAGTATCAAAAATATTTTTATGGCATTTAACTTGATGACTATCAACCTGTAACACACCATGTCACAAATCTTGATTTTCATCTTTAAGTTAAAACATTTTGCAACTATGTGATGGCTTCAACATATAAAACAAATATTATTTTCCTAATGTGATATCCAGTTTTGGTGCATACTGGATTGTCCATATGAATGTACATTCCTTCTGATACAATAAAAAAAATAATCAGTTTCATTACTTGAAAATCTATAGGTATTCATCACATCTTACAAATCTAAAATAAAAATTTTAAATTACCTTATGATATCACCCACAAAGAAAGAATTTCCAATTAATTTTACACAGAATCATCAGATGCATTCAAGACTAACGCAAAACAAAACCCAGCTGTGTATCATTATATCAATATGTTTCAAGTCCAAAGCATAAATGCCTACAGCTAAAATTAACCACAAAAACCATATTAGGTCACTGGCCGCATTACAATGTCCCTTAGTATATTGACAGTACACACAGTAAATGAAAGACAAGTATTATATGTTACTGATCACCTAAGGTGTGTGACGGAATGTTCTCATTATGTAATTACTGATCAACATAATACGCAAAGCTTATTACCCGTAAAAATACTGCCGATCAATCATCAAGGCTTACCCCATGCTCTCGTAAGCACCTTTACTAAATAGCTGGACAAATATCAACAACCTAAGCTGGTAATAGACCACTTGCTGAAATTGTCTGTACAAATATACTTTGCTGATCCTCCTTTATCAAAAACTTGTTGATATTTTGAGATTATACAGGGTGTGGAGCAATCCAGTGAGTTCATAAAACAAGGTTTTTAAATGAAGGAAAGAATGTCAGAAAACAAGAGATTAATATTTGGGAAAGGCTTGATTTCAATACTGTTAAATTGTCAATATTTGCTGATCATATTTAAGTTTACAGGGGGTAGTAATGTAACATCTGCAGTTTTTAAGTTATTTGGAGAAATAGGATATTATTATACAGTATTGAGGTACAGAGTTCAGACATAGCAATGGCATGATACCATACCTAGTCACCTACCTTCACCCTGACACTACTATATGATACTGTATACCACACAAGCATCTTCCAAACCTTTAATTAATATAGTAATGTTCCCATCTCTGTTGTTCAGGGAATACAGGGTCTAAGTGGTGTTAATGGGGGAAATAAGTATACTGCACTATTGCAGATAGTTGCATTTTAAAATATTGAATGTTAAATGAATCATGACATATAAACTTAGTCATGTATTCAACAATATAATCTGAAAATAGAAATCTTAAAGCACAGAAAAGACTTTAAAAAAGGTTAGTATATTTTTTTCATTTTTGACATTTTTATGTCTACATTATTTTGTGCAGAGTATTGAAAATCAAGGTAATTAGTAAAGATGTGAAACACTAAATGCTTAGTAGACTATTAAAGGTTGGACAAGTGGGATCTAACCTATATACCTGTTTTATATTGTCAGCATGTAGGTGTAAATCCCACATACTCCCAATACCACCCTACAGAGAAAGCGCTGTTCTGAGGCAAAAAAAAATAATTAAAAGTTCTGTTTCTGGTCTCCAGACCGACCCTCTATTTTAATGATCAACCCTAAAGGTTTTTTACCTTTCTGCCTTTAAAAAATCATTTCCTTTTTTACCTTTCATTTCATATTAAGATAAAAAATTAAATCCCTAACTACCTAACCTACCTATCCTCTTTTTTTTTTTTTTTGCTGGAGACCTGAAACGAAACATTTATTTATTTTTATTTATTTATTATTTTTTTTTTTGGGGGGGGGGGGGCTGAGCTTAACTGCATGCAGCATGGACCACTGACGCTAGTTTCTTCCATTTTGTTGGTTACAAGTCTTTTGACCTATACACAAGTATTGGTATCTATTCTTTTTAACAGAACTGTAGACAGTGTCTACATGAGACAGATATAGTGCTGCCACACTTCAGTATCACGCCGTAGACATGTGGCATGATACCACACCCAGACACATTATCCTAACACCGGGCCAGCCAGTCCTGCAACTAGCCTTATATGCTGAGCACCAAGTGAGGGAGCTATAACAGTACCATTTTTTACGACTTTGGTATGTTGCAGCTGGGGATTGAACCCACAACCTCCCGTTCCAAAGACGCTCTAACCACTCGGCCACCATGGACGGTCATTAAAGAGCATGTGTATATATACAGGAGATATCTAATATAAAGATCCTGGTATATATGACACTGACTGTGGTGATACAGAAATGTCAACCTGCAGAGAACTGCCCTTCCTCTGCAATCCTTTAACCTGAGCCACATGTCTGTGAAGGCACAGGTCCATATCTAGTGCTTAATTCCTCTCAAAACACAACCCCCACATTAACCTGTACATGGCTAATCCTGTAATGACTAGGCAACCATTAAAATCACTTTACTTTCCCCAGATAAACAATCTAGAGGATTCATTTACTTCATTACAACTCATTAATAACTAGTGTGGACCTAGTAAGTTAGTCTGTGTTTGTTGACAGACTCCTTGTCCCAGATAAACATAGTTCATATTAAGGTAATCTATCCATCATCAAATTATGATGATTATTAAGAAAATTCCATTACGCAGACAGCAGTAACAAAAGTCTATTTTATTCACAGTGACCTTGACCTTGACCCATCTAACACAAAACACACAATAACATGCACAAATGATGCATTATAACATTACCACAAAATTTTATGCTGTCAAGCACCTAACAGCTATTGTCTCTAACTCTATGGCTCTTTTCCAAAGGCACATGATTTTTAATACTGTCAATTATGTAAACCACCTTAAGTCGCTAGTTTGATTATCAGCTAGGCTCAGGCGATGTGCTTGACCGAGAAAAAATTGATACCTGTCTAACGCTTAGGGGCAAGAATATCTGTTGATCTTGAACTGATCACACCCAGGAACCATCAAGAGGGATTAGTTGATAATTTGAGAGAACTTGTTTCAAAATAAAAAGAAAATGCAGCGCACAGGTAAATACTGGACTAGGCAACTTTTCCTATATATCACTGGTGAACAAGTATCTGTTGCTGTATTTTGTACCTGTCAAATTCATGGGACTTGGGACTCATGGCCCATTTTTCTAATTTTGTTTGTAACCAATTACTGGATGTAACAATTGGCTTTATATTCCTCCCCCAAAAATTCAATTTCAGCTAGAATTAACCAAACCAAATTTTATATCAATGCCAAGGATCAGTTTAGAAAAACTGGAGGTTTGTTTTAAATGTCTAACTTCAAGGTGTCCCTTTATTAATTCCCTTTGTTAAATTTAATATCTGATAACTATGGGAGATAAACACAAGATATGAAATAAAGTTGTAAATGTATAAAAATATGTTGTTGTTTTTGTTTTTTCTTGTTTTTTTTTTTCACTCTTTGTAAACAGGTAAATTCCCTTCAGAAAAAAGGATAAAGAACCAATATTTGTTACACATAGCCACTATCTAGCCAATCAAATACCCCAGACTGATATATCAGGGAAATAAAAAATTCTATTTAAATCATGGAACTGATATCAATAAAACATACCTTAGCATGAGCAACTGTCACATGATATATGTTTTTTTTAATCATTGAGCCAAAATAAATTGTAAACATAAAACCTTTATTACTTTCCAACAGTTATAAGTTAGGAAGCATTAGTAGAGACTTTTACACTTATGCAGATATACATGTATTCAAAACTTCAACATAAACCAATTAATTACCTTGAAACTCTTTATCCAATAAAGTTGAGATATTATACAAACAAGGTATTGTTTTATCGATCATGTTAAACTGATATTTTTGTATCTGTGAGATGGTAAATGGGATGCTTACCCGACCAAAATCCACCAATTAACAGGGATAATAAAAGTTAGAAATAGATGTACATCATTATTAACAGTGGATTTAGGCTATTTTGATATGCACCAAAATAAGATGTACACATTTGGCCCCTTCACATGTAATCCATAAAGGGCTGCAGCCATAACCTGTATCAGTAATTGCAAAGGGCAACAGAGAGCTATTTGCCCATAATATACATAGCACCAAATAAAGACCTTGCTATAATGAGACTGATAGTAGTAGGCAATTATGTATGACCATCCCACTAAGGAAATTTTTCACATATTTTCAAAAAATCTTCTTCTAATTTTACAATGAACTTCCACTCTTAAATTTCTTAATACCCAAACCAAAAAAAACTATTGTATTTCTATTTGAAATATGAAGGAAATAAACTGCTCGGAGAAGATCAAACAACCAATATAACCCACCTCAGATGGATGAACGATTATCTGTAAAGGTATAATACTTCCTTATATTGTCATCACCTAGCTACAGGGTCAAATGATCCTCCACGCCCTTTGCTATCTAAACCCATTTAAATAATAGGCAATGCTTTCAATGCTCCAAAAAGATACAAGAGGTTTTATCCTAATGAGCAAATTGTAGTGCTGGTATAAACATTTAAGGCCCTGAATAAATACATGTACACAGGTGAAAGTGACCGATGCCCGTGCCAAGTTGTTGAAGAATCCACTTAGTTACCAAGAAGAAGGTTGGATCCCAGCCATGGAATACCAAAGTCATCAAAAAGTGGTAACCAATGAGTATATCTTCCTTGCTAGCATTCAAAAACAGTTACTTGACACTGTCAGGGTATTGTAACTGGGTGTGGTATCATGCCATCTGTCCAATTTCCAATTAGCAGTGGCTGTTTATATCATATCAAACTTGATGATGATGATGATGATGATGATGATGA
This sequence comes from Solen grandis, assembly GCA_021229015.1. Lineage (NCBI taxonomy): Eukaryota > Metazoa > Mollusca > Bivalvia > Adapedonta > Solenidae > Solen > Solen grandis. The sequence continues at coordinate 20,249,193 of CM037790.1, read as the reverse complement.
TGATGACCTGAGTTCGCCAAACACTATCAATTTACTTTTGTAATTTTAAATTTCCATTATGTTAACTTATAGATAAGTTTCAACTCAGCAACAAAGGTTATTAGTACACTAGGGCCAAGATGCTGCCCTGAAGTCACTCACCTTCATTACCTATTACAGCATTTGTACTGAATACATAATCCATGCTGAAATACAGCAAGACTATCTTAATTCCACAGAAAAACTGTATTTGTGGTAAAAATTTTGAAAGTCATTGCCCATATTAGTCTATAGATATAATTAAAAGATTCCTGCCATAAAGAGTAAATTTTGACACTCAACCCCTGATAGTAGAGACACACCAAACATCTAAACACCAAGTCTTGTACTTTCTGCCAAGAAGAATTTTCAAGCTTTTTTTCCTATATAAGTCTATATAAATCAACTGACACCGAGGGCTGGACCAATTCTGACCCCAGGGTCATGATTTGAACATATTTGGTAGAGGTCCACTAAACAATATTATATTGTTATATGTATACCAAATAACTGAGCTCTTATCTTGGCAGTTTTGCATTAAATTTTCGAAGTTGGCATTTTTTATATATATTTTCAGTTCCTGTGACCTACTTTTTTAAGCAGTCAAAACAGTTCTGAAAGAGGGCATCAAAAGGGTTTGGTCAAAATTCACTGAGCAGTTTAGGAGGGGATGTTGTTAAAAGAAAATGCACATATGCACACACTCATGTCGGACACAGGGCCATCCTAATAGCTCACCGTTAGCATGTTGTGCTCCGGTGAGCTAAAAATACAACAAACTGAAACATTTGATAACAACCTTCCTAAGTGTTGCCAAATTTTTTCGTGTCCTCTGCCAAAACAGAACAATGACAATCTCCCCACATCCTAACATGGTGTCATCATTGGTCAGAACATGTCAAAATTTCGACCTTGTCACATGCTAGTACTCAAATAACCTGACAATCCTGTCCTGTGACATCTATGGTGTATATATACTTGTATATCATACTCAGAACAAAAATGGCAACACCTCTATATTGTTAAATGTTCATGCATGTATAGCATTTCTAAATTATATGTTCAGTGTTTGTCTTTCTGTTGTGTATGCAGAAACTTTGGATAAATGCAAAAGGTTAATAACAAATTAGAAATTATGAGTAACCTGGTATAAAACATGAGGCCACAAAATAAAGAACATATAAAACCTATTTATGAAAAAGAAAACTTTATTCTGCCTTTTCAAAAGTAAGTTATCATGTTAATTATATAACACATACACTAATTACACACTTTTATCATTTCTATTTACTGACTACAAGGATTTTTTTCATTTTTAAATAATATAAAGGACTTACTCAATGACAGCATAAAAACATCAAAGGTATCTCAGCTTGTCTACAGAATGTACACTTCTAACCCTGTCAGATGACAAGTCAACAAATGAATGCACTACATTATAACAGCCCACTTATCTGGTAATCACCATTAAATGGGATTGTTAAACCATTACATTTATCCCTCATATCACTGTCTGTAGTGACACAGTTATTCAGAAACACATCATCCCAGCATGCAACTTCCACACCGAACATCAGTACTCCAAACGTTTAGATATAAATTCAAAACTCTTGCCTCCTTACCACAACACCTGGAAAAGCAATTCCTAATTTTTATCCAAGCTTTATTTTCTCTCACATGACAAAATGTCACCTGCAATAAATTACCAACAATACTAGGACTTTACGATACTATACTGCGAAATATAGGACATGAAAATTAAAGTCTTTACAATTTATAGTCCCTGCCTGTCCACACATCTATGAAACGTGAGAACTACACAGTACAGGTATACATGTGTTCACAGTTACTGTTACACATACGTATATGGTATATTTATCAGAATAAATTGCCGCGCTTGAAAAATAATTGCCAGCAAAATTTACATACATTGTAAGCTTTGTGATTTTGAGTGAAAAAGGGTACAAGTCATTGTATACATAGGAACAGATCAACTACAGTGGCCGTATTTATATACACTTTGCTTTTGATACTTGATATTGAGTTTTGGAATGTTTAAAACTTAGTCTATTTGGCATTAAATTTGGCAAGTACCACAGTATTTTTATTGTATTGTAACATTTGTTTACAATTATAAACATAAACTACTGGTATACTTACAATTTATAACAATACAAAATATGACAAGCAAAAAATGTCTGTATAAATGCTCAAAAGATAAAATC
>CM037790.1:20196850-20246850 GCA_021229015.1 Solen grandis | reverse complement strand
AACGTTACATACTCCGGTATACAGTTTTTAAGTTATCACTGGATCCAGATTTCTGGACAGACAGACAAAGGACAAACTTATAAGTTTATAAGTGAAGAGGACTAATAACCTGAAAGAGTGAGGCCTTCTCAGGTCTAACAGCTGATAGATTAAAATGAAGGGAATGAGTGATGGAGGGCTAAGAAAGATTTTTTTGTGTACTGCAGACTTTCCAGTTCCATCCTAAGTGTATCCACTGGCCCACTTACATGGAATCCTACTGTCTGGGAACCAAACAGTACGTACTGAAGGAGGAGCTGTCACAGTTACCTAATGCTAGACGTGCACTAACAAGGTAAGATATTAAAGGATTTGAGTAATTATAGCAATAAATCAGACATTTTAATGGAATGAACTTCAGTATACCAACATAACTTGTGTATTTTTCTTTTTATGAAATGGTGTGCAATTATCTTTTAGGGAATAAGCTTTCAGCATAAAAGGAATTAATGGATTAATATTTCTACACAGATTGTGGTTTATTTTATGATTGTCATATAAGTGTAAATAAGAACAAGAAATAGTTTAATTAAGAGTAAATGTATTGTACTGTAGATCTATTTTCAAATGGGTTCATTTTTTATTTGCTCATTGAATGATGGAACTTTGCATGGATTTACCTTTGGCATGCAGGTTGGCAGACAGCATCCACTTTGTTTGTCTGCTCTCTAACTCTTGGCAAATGTGAAAAAAATCTTAGCCAAACTTATTCAAAATGTGTATTGGCAAAATATCTCAACCCAGTTAAATACCGTTCAGAAAGTCCCACACATTCCAGAGTTATGGCTCCTGTAATATAAAGTAAGATGCTAAATTCACAGTGTCTGACAAACGAGAACAGATCTTTACCAAACTTTGTCACAGTGTATATTTATTCTATATCTTAACCAAGTACCAGTACGATAACTAGTCAGGAACTCCCAACCCAAGTTATGGCTCTTGCATTAAAAAAAGAACCAGCAAAGTTTAACAGTGCTCAGCCTCTATATCTTTGGTAAATAATCACTAATTTTGGTCAAAATATTAACACAATATCCTTATAAAGTTAGATAATGTGCTAGAAGGTACCAGTCATTTTAGAGTAATAACCCTTGAAGTGATAAAATTTCAGCATGGGCCTAACTTGCGACAATCAGCACTCTTGTTAAAATTTCATTTAAAGGAACCTTAGATTAAAGACAAGAATAACATGTCACCTATACAATATTTAACTTTTAACAGGTTGAGACGCATCACATTCTTGTTCAACGCCATTGTGTTCATGGTGATCTGGCGTCTTCTAGTGAAGCGGGTGACTGTGGCACGCGTGCTGTGGAACATGATACTAGGCTGGGCTGTCAGACTGCTCAAAAAGTTCCCTGGCTTTGTCAAGTCAACATGAAACACCTATCAGGGTTGGATATTTAGCAATACAACAGCCAACTGTAAAAGGGATCACATTTGTTTTTCTAACAAGATTTGTCAAGAGAAAATGCTGGTATTCAGTCTCCAGTGTCTGTAATGAATATAATTGTTATCTAATAATAAAGTATTTGCCCATCCAAGAAACATGTAACTAAAGATTAAAGAGATTGGTATTTGATTCAAAGAGAAAGAGCTTAAAATTGAAGATGTTAATGGCAAATGGGAATTATCTAATATCACTACTATGAATTTTGAGAAGTATTTATTTGAGAAAAGTTATTGATTCACAGTATTGTGTTTATATAACAGATACCTATATCCTTGCACAAGTGCACAGTGCCACATAATGTTGTCACAAACCATTTTCTCAGGTATTTAAGTTACAACGAGTTAATAATTCATACTCATTTTTTTCCCAAAATAGGTGTTAAGGTTAAATGTGATTCATATCACCACTCAACAGTATTTTTCACGTAAAGACCCACTCTGGAATGGGAAGAGCAATGTTTTCAAGCTTTATGACAGGTACAAACTTTAGCCTTTAGAATGGTACAATGGTCTACCAAAATGATGGTTAATAGGTGTAATATATCTGACGTGTCAGACGTGTTTTTTCCTACCTGGACAACATCGGGTAGCGTGAAGTCCATATTTCATCTTTAAAATGTAACGTGTAACTCAGAATGATTTGAAACAGTGGTTGAAATTATGGTTTGAGATAACCAACCCTGTGGGACCATATTCTCAGAATTTGAAAGGGTCCAAGACAAATGAATTTGAGGGAAATAAAAAGAAAGTCCAGCTTTTTCATTAAAATTTTAACAGAAGAAATAGAAGAAATAGAAGAAATAGAAGAATGTATTTTTTTATTTAATTTAGTAATCCACCTACAGGTGATCATTTTTGAAGATTTTATCATAAAAGCAAAAATCCACATTGTCATGTTATACTGAAATTTCAGTAGACCACCAGGATTCTACTATGTGAAAATGAATGGGTCCAGCAGGCATTTTATAGGCATCTGGTCCACACTTATTTTAACCACTGACAAAGTGTTTTCTATTAAACCTCATTCAACTCATGAAACTTGTTTCATTTACCCAGCAGAAAATAAATCAGGACTGCAACTTCTACATATTGTGGTATGAAAGTGATGAGGAAAAGTGATTCAATAAAACTTACACAGTTGTTCAGTAATATATGAAAGATGTTCCAAGATCTGTCTTTAAGGTCAAGGCATTTTAATACAAAATTTGCCGCTTATCTTTACATGTTAATTCTAAAATACATGTATGCCTGTCCAAAACTTTGAATGCCATTAAAACCCCTTCTAGTTTTGCAAGGTTCCCGAGGTGTGTTGCTCACACACATAGTTTTGATGAGTTTTGTAGTCTGGTTCCCGGTCATCCTCAAGATTATTGATAACGTAGTGTAAGGGGAAGGTACCCTAGCCAAGAACCAGATAATGAAACTTAATGGAACACATTGTGTGAGCAACTTGCCCCTGATGTCCCAAACAGGAAATCCAAATTGGCAAAAAATATAAACGTTCTGATAATGTCCAACGGACAAAAAGATATACAGGACTTGTAAGATGACAATCACTTTTCAGGAATACTGTCTTGTTTTGGTATTTTATATTTGTATATTTACTCTTAACACATTTTCTATTTACACAGTAACAGAATTTTGATAGTAAATGAAAAAAAAAAATCTGTTTGATTTTATTGTTGGCAAGAGAAAAGGGTTTATAAAACCAAAGGTCATAAAGATTGAAAAAATAATTTAAGATTGGAGAACGTTAAGGGAAGTCAAAATACCTGCAATTTTATAAGGATAGCATTTTTTGTTTTTTAAAGGTTATTGAAGTATGTATTCATTTTTATAATAGGATATTTAAAATTTATTAAACTAATTTCACCAGTTAAAGCCACATTTAAATGCACAATTGCATGTGAATTAAATCTTATTCCATTTCATTAGCTTTTTTATCCCATAAGAAGAGATTCATTTAAATCATGGAGGGGTTAGTTCCAATTCTTTCTTGTTGATTAACTGTCATTGTATTTTCCTGTTTGAAGTATCTGTGACTACATATTCAAAGGTTAATGTTTGCTCAACTATTTGTTACATTTTTAAATCTATGCAAATACTTACAGTTGTATGATTAATGATTATGTCTCTCCCCCCCCCCCTATTAATATAGAGGAGACATATTATTTTTATCACAGTTGTCTGTCTGTCCGTCTGTCACACTTTTTGTCTGGAGCATAACTCAAAAAGTATAAGTTCTGATAAAAGATATTAACTTGAAACTTTACCGGTGGATAGATCTCATGGAGGAGAAGAACCATCACTCTGCACATCATATATTTTTTTAGTTAACACCCTTTGTTAAATTTGTCAAGCAGAACTCAAAAAATGTAAAACTTGAAACTTCACAGGTGGATAGATTTCATGCTGGAGCAGTTCCATGCACAAGAACCATAATTCTTCACATTATTTTTTGTTAAAGTTTTTGCCCTTTGTTAAATTTCATTCTCAATTTTTGTCCGGAGTGTTACTCATGCACTTTGAGACATATAACCTTGAAACTTTATAGGAGAAAAGATGCCATGGAGAAGAATTGCAGTGCACAAGCACGGAAACTCTGCACATCATAATTCTTTAATTATTGCCCTTCGTTAATTTTTTTTCTGATTTGTACCCTAGCCACACAGGGCTTACCTGTTGCTTGTCATCCTAATTATTCTTTTACATGTGAAATATAACAATTCGTTCCTAATTTAGGTCACTGTGAGCTAATGTTTTGGTAACTGAAATTGTGGAAGATCTACTTCTTTTTAAAGCAGACCCTGATGAGAGGGCTCTTGAACATATATCACTGTGTGCCTCAGTGTATGTGTGTGTGGAGGGGGGAGACATCAGTTTCCTACGAAAATAAATCTTGTATTAAGATGTGTTCTTGACTTATATTTGTTGTATTAATGCATAGTTTTTTATATCCTTATTTAGAAATCCCTTTACAGTGAATTGGAAACACAACTACTTTAGAATGAGTTGCCCTGTTGATTGTGGGGATTCCACTGTACAATTATCTGTATTAAGTTTGTATCATGCATTGTGATATTTTACATCAGAATATTGTTCGTGATTTTTTTTCTTGAATTAATAATAAAAATGCTATATCTCATTTTGTAAGCTGTATTTCACATTTACATTAAGAAATGACCTAGATTTATGCTGACCTCATAAAAAAAGAAAATGCTTCTATACCTTGTGCTGTTTTGGGTTTTTTTTAAAGTGTATGCTTTCATTACAGATTAGTCATCTATGTCACTAAATCCCCCCATCCATTTCTGCACAACAACATTAAGCCTGATCAAGTCACAGACCACATACATATAACTGGTACTAGTCAACAAGAAATACAAGGGGTGATTGATAAGTTCACGGAATTGCTTTATTACTGAAACCTGGAATAGAAAAAAAAAAAAAAAAAAATACGAGATATGTTTACTCAGGATTTACATAAAGTTCAGATATTATTTAGATACATTAAACAATAAAGTTTACATGAAACATTGAACAGTACTATGTAGTACTTGAAGCACGCCGACATCATCGTTAGGTCATGCTGATGTCACTTAAATGTAAAAGTCTAGTGTCCAGTTAACTTTCTCGACGTAATCACCACCTGTGGCCTTATTTAGCTTGTCTGTAATAAAACGTTGCACTGTGTAATACGAGAGAGATAGTTGCACTGTAATACCACACACCATTAGCCGTCTGTCATTATCTAGCAGTTCCTTCACTAACCCTATGTTTCGAACAATAACTGTTGATGCCGGTCGACCTGGTCTTTTGTCATTAAACACTGAGGGTCTACCATCCCTAAATCGCTTGTGCCAATTGTAGACAAATGTTTTTCCACAGGTTGTAATGTATCTAACTTTTTAATTTGTTTTAGTGCTTCTACTGGTTAAAGTTTGAGTCCACAAAATTTGACAACCGCACGCAACTCAATGTCATCTGTTGATGCCATGCGCTGTTTCGAAGCCATGGCCATAACACACAGCTGCAAAATAAGCAACACTATGTCTTCGAATGTCACACTAACGTCAGTTGCCTTCGTGCTAGAATTGCCTTAAATAGCATGTTCAATGAATTCAGAATATGTGAAATAACAGCTTGCTTTAAGTCACCAAGCAGTAGTTGCTATGGATATGATTTATTTTTCATTTAACACCTACCTGATAATGAAAGAAAATAAGTTGTATATAAGTTTTCATGTGATTTGATGAAGAAATAAATTCTTGAGAGGAGAATTCCACAAATTTATCAATCAGCCCTCATATGTAGTACCAAAGTATTTTTTTAATTTTTCATGCTTGTTTTATGTAGTTTACTAGTTTTTGACAAAAGAATTGCTGTTTTGATTAAAGCCATGCATAATCAAAAGTTAATTTTGTTGAAAGGTTGCTCACAATTGATATGAGGTGATCAAAAAACATCTTCAGTGTTTAATATACATGTAATATACATGTATGCAATATATTATATCCTTTATATTGTCTTTGATTTTTTAGCTCACTTGCGTCACACTTTTGACCTAATCTTCACAGAATTTGGTCAAAATGCCTGTGCATAAAATCTTGGGATACAATAACTGGTCCTTTCATGCCAAAGATGAGTGTACACTCTATCTTTCAGGTACATTTATGAAGCCAGCTGTAGGCCAGGGACCTCAGGTGAGCCATTCAGGGCCATCATGGCCCTCTTGTTTAGTTTGCGCAATTTAATGATTTTTAAATGGTACCAACTTATTTATTTTCCTGCTATCTGTGATAGATCTGTGATAAATATTGCATAGAATCACTATTGTCATTTTTAGATGTTATATTCTACATAATTCATGTAATGTTGTAAATGAAACAATATATTTAATCTTATTGATGCACAAGGTTGTGTCTTGAGTATCAGGTGTCATCCGACTCCAATAATGAAATCAAGAAACTTGCACTCATACTACACCTAATCTATTTAATCATGTTTAAAAGCTTAGCCTATATAAAACATAATTTGTTGCACACAAAACAGCAGCTATTAAAACCAGTAACAAGACTGATGCCCCTTACACTGCTTTGATACAGAACATGAAGCCTTACAGATCAGATATGGCATTTTTGTCAATTTCTAAGGGGTGAAAGATTCAGATTTTGCACAAAGTCATTTTATTTTGTGAACCAAAAATTATTTAAATCTGTCAACCCATTCATCAGTTATTGATCAGACAACTTACATGCTCACTACTATATGTAAATTCTGTGTTATATTTTTGAGAGCTATACATAACACTCCAGTATTTAACGTCTATTTATAAGCATTAATTTTCTAAAAACAAGCCAAATAAACAATAATACAGTGGATTTTGTTGTTTTCTGTCTCTATCCATGAATAGTGAGAGTTCTTGTGATATTAAATCAATTCTCATAGAACATTTCTGTTCTGATCAAGATCCTCCATCAGTTATACCATATTCAACAAGTTACTGGTGTTTCAGGCAACACATGAGTTCCCTACTAATGAGGTACATAAATTTTCCGTTACCATAGCAATCAGAAATTTGGTCCAAGAAAGAAAAAAAATTCAGTACTTTGAGTTATCACAATATATTGTTTTATTTGCCATATTTCAAGTCTATTTGTTGTCATAGCAACCAGATTTTTCAACCTAGGAAGAAATAAAAAAGATTTGCATAATCTCCATACAGCCATCAATCCATATTTCAAGTTTCATAGAAATATCTTCAGTACTTTTTGAGTTATCATGGGATCCATTTTTGCGGACGGAGCGCAAACCTATAATCTGCTCCCGTTACACCGGTAGGGGACTAATAAAGACAAATAAGAAGGGATTGGCTTATTGTGTAAACACATTTTGTTGTTACATGGAGAAATCATCAGTTTGTTAGTATGAAAGACTTATAGCTGGTGCAATTCATATAACACAGAGTTTAGTAGGGTTTTTTTTCCCCACAAGAACGAGATAAACTTGAAAAGGAGAATCTTACTACATTTCTTTAAACTACTACTACCACAACTTATTTATGTCAATTCTGAAACGAGTTTTATTCCAACAGAAACTCTCTCCTTGGTTTGACGTCTCACTTATATCAGCATTTTGGCAATAGGAAAACCTCATTGCACTATGAATTATTGCATTATTAAAGCAGCTTGTTCACTGATATCTGTTGATAAAGAATTCGGTTTGTGTGTTGCCTCTATCAACACCCATTCACAGATACAAAGAAGAACTAACTGAAGGTGATGAATACCGAAAACTAAAAAACAGTGACTGACGCCACGGTCTCAGGGTATCAGAAACAAGATATGACACAGGATGTGACAAATGCCCCCAAAGTGCATATTCATGGTTTAGTGAAAAATTTCCCGACATTTTATTTGACTTTTCCCAGACATTTTTAACAGTGAAATCACTACAGCATTATGCATGTAAAAAATACACAATAGCTAGAATCATATGCATAACTGAACCATAAGTCCCTTACTGGTTGTGCATATTTTGATTATTTCTATTACCATAGCAACCAGTATTTTTATCCAAGAAAAATATCAAAGTGAGGTGCATAATCTTCATATTGCCTTCATATACCAAGTTTCACTGAGCTAGCTTAACATATGGTTATCACAGCATCCCAATTTCTGGACAGCCAGATGGAGGGCAAACCAATGCACAATCAGGGCTTATGTCACTTGACCTCTTAGTGTTACCATGACCTTTCAGCTATAAACCCAGGTATTGTAAACAACACATTGTATCATTATGGTGCACATTTATGAACAAGAGGGCCAAGATGGCCCTTGGTCGCTCACCTGAGAAAGATGATTGCTTAAGAAATAAAGATGCTTGAGTGTAAAAGTGAAATCTGGCTTTTTTATGGTGAAATGGGCATAACTCCTAAATTTACAAGTCAATATCAGTTATAATTGAACCCGATTGTGAGATTATGGGCATAAACATTATCCTAAAGTTTAAAAATGATTGTTAAAAAAATGAAGATGCTAGAGTGTAAACAAAGTGATTTCTGACATTTTTTTAATATTAAAAGGGGCATAACTTCTGAACTAATTGACGGATCTCAGCCACAATTGAACTCAATCGAGACATTATGGTCATTAACATTGTAATAAAGTTTGAAGATGATTGCTCAAAAGATGAAGATGCTAGAGTGTAAACAACGTGAAATCTGGCATTTTTTTATATTAAAAGGGGCTTAACTCCTGACCTAATCAACTGATCTCAGTCATAATCGAACTCAATCGAGACCTTATGGTCATAAGCATTGTCATAAAGTTTGAAGATGATTGCTCAAAAGATGAAGATGCTAGAGTGTAAACAAAGTGATTTCTGACATTTTTTTAATATTAAAAGGGGCATAACTTCTGAACTAATTGACGGATCTCAGCATTAATCGAACTCTATCGAGACCTTATGGTCATAAACATTGTAATAAAGTTTGAAGATGATTGCTCAAAAGATGAAGATGCTAGAGTGTAAACAACGTGAAATCTGGCATTTTTAGCTCACCTGAGCATAGCTCAGGGTGAGCTTTTGGGAGACTTGATTGTCCGTCGTCCGTCAACAATTTGATGTTTACACACTAGAGGCCACAATTTTGATCCAATCTTCCTCAAACTTGGTCAGAATGTTTGTCTTGATGATATCTTGAACCCTTTCGAAAATTGGTCAGGTTGGATCAAAAAGTAGGTCAGTAGGTCAAATCTTAGAAAAATCTTGTCGTCCGTCAACAATTTTGATGTTTACACACTAGAGGCCACAATTTTGATCCAATCTTCCTCAAACTTGGTCAGAATGTTTGTCTTGATGATATCTTGAACCCTTTCGAAAATGGGTCAGGTTGGATCAAAAAGTAGGTCAGTAGGTCAAATCTTAGAAAAATCTTGTTTACACACTAGAGGCCACAATTTTAATCCAATCTTTCTCAAACTTGGTCAGAATGTTTGTCTTGATGATATCTTGAACCCTTTCGAAAATGGGTCAGGTTGGATCGAAAAGTAGGTCAATAGGTCAAATCTTAGAAAAATCTTGTTTACACACTTAAGGCCACAGTTTTGATGCAATCTTCCTCAAACTTGGTCAGATTGTTTGTCATGATGATATCTCGAACCAGTTTGAAAATGGGTGGGGCTGGATAGAAATGTAGGTCAGTAGGTCAAATCTTAGAAAAATCTTGTTTATACTCTGAGGGCAACATTTTTGGTCCAATCATCCTCAAACTTTGGCAGAATGTTTGTCATGATGATATCTTTTGTGGATGGGGTCAGAAAATTCCTGAACATTGTTTCACCTCATCATCTTAATTCTAAAGCAATCTGTTTTGTACAGGCAATGAATGATACTTTTCTCAGGTGAGCGATCTAGGGCCATCTTGGCCCTCTTGTTTTATATTAAAAGGGGCTTAACTCCTGACCTAATCAACTGATCTCAGTCATAATTAAACTCAATCGAGACCTTATGGTCATAAGCATTGTCATAAAGTTTGAAGAGGATTGCTCATGAAATGAAGATGCTAGAGTGTAAACAATGTGAAATCTGGCTTTTTTGAATTTTAAAAGGGGCATAACTCCTGACCTAATGTTCCGATATCAGCCATAATGGAACTTGGCCGTGATTTTATGGTTATAAACATTGTTTTAAAGTTTGAAGATAATTGCTCATAAAATGAAGATGCTAGAGTGCAAACGAACAAATTGTGGACGACGGACGGACGGACGACGGACATTCATCGATCCTAAAAGCTCATCCTGAGCACACGTGCTCAGGTGAGCTAAAAAGAAAATTCAAAATCTGTTTAGGAGTGACAAAGATATGGAGCGAGACAAAAAACAAACCCTTTGAACTCTTAAGTGTGACCTTGACCTTGGAGCTACAGACCTGGGATTGCATGACATATTACTTCTTAATTTTTGCCTGCAATTCAGAAAGTCATCAAGGATTGTCAGAGTTATAGAGCAGACACAAAAAAAGACCCAATTTCTGACCTTTGAACTCTCAGTGTGACCTTGTCCTTGGAGCTACAGACTTGGAGAAATCACTAAGAAATTTTAAGTAATTTCAAAACTCATCAAGAAAAAACAACCCATTTTTGACTTTTGAACTCTTAGTGTGACCTTGACCTTGGAGCTACAGACCTGGGGATTGCATGAGACACATTGTCTAATGATAGTGAACATATCTTCAATGTTATTTCAACATCCATCAAGGAATGTCAGATTTATGGAACAGAAACAAACAAGAGTGCCAAAATGACCCTGAAACACTTATCTGAGAAATACTGCTTTCATGGCCTTTTACAACATAGTCATACTGAATACAAAATCCTTGCAGAAGAACAGCAATATAATCTTAATTCCATACAAAAAGTTTTCATGAGGAGACCCAAGAAACGAAGTTAACCCTAGCGTGAGATCATTTTTGACCCCAGGGCCATGATTTGAAAACTTGGTTCAGGTCCACAAGGGCATGTTACATACCAAATGTCTAAACTTATGATGTTGTGGTTTCTAAAGATTTTTTAATTTTCCTATTAAGCTATGTAAAAACAAGTTACCCCTGGGAAGGGGCCAATTTTGACTCCAGGACCATGATTTGAACATACTTGATAAATGTCAATCAGGCAATGTCAAAACTCCAGGCCTTGTGTTTCTGAGAAGATTTTTCTACATTTTCCTATTTAAGCCTATGTAAAATCAAGTGACCCCTGGGGCGGGGCCAATTTTGACCCCAGGGCCATGATTTGAACAAACCTGATAGATGTTCATAAGGCCATTTTACACACTAAATATCTTAACTCCAGGCCTTGTGGTTTCTGAGAAGATTTTTTCTAGTTTTTTTCTATTTAAGTCTGAATTAAATTAAGTGACCCCTGGGGCGGGCCAATTTTGACCCCAGGGTCATAATTTGAACAAACTTGGTAGAGATCCACTAGATAATGCTATGCACCAAATATTTAAGCACCAGGCCTTGTGGTTTCTGAGAAGAATTTTTTTTCCTATATAAGCCTATGTAAATTCAAGTGACCCCTGGGGCGGGGCCAATTTTCACTCCAGGGTCATGATTTGAACAAACTTGGTAAAGATCCACTAGACAATGCTACACACCAAATATCTAAGCTCCAGGCCTCGTGGTTTCTGAGATGAAGATTTTTTTTTTTTTTTCCTATATAAGCCTATGTAAAATCTAGTGACCCCTGGGGCGGGGCCAATTTTGACCCCACGGTCATGATTTGAACAATCTTGGTAGAGATCTAAGTTCTAGGCCTTGCAGTTTTGCAGAAGATTTTTAAAGTTTGCATCTTTAAAATCTTTTAGCTCCTGTGACCTACTTTTTCAACCAATCAAAATGATTTGAACAACTTTGATGAAGGGTGTCATAAGGATGATTCCTGTGAAGTTTGGTCAAAATCCTTTCAGCGGTTTAGGAGGAGATGTTGTTTAAAGGAAATTGTTGACACCGGATGCACGCACAGACAGACGACAGACAACAGGCGATCACAATAGCTCACCATGAGCATGTTGTGCTCAGGTGAGCTAAAAATGACCCCATTTTTTACCTTTGAACTCTTAGTGGGACCTTGACCTTGGAGCTACAGACCTGGGGATTGCAAGTGACACATCATTTCATGATGGTGAATATTTCTGCCAAGTAATCCATCAAGGAGCAGAAACTAAATCCGGCCAGATGGACTAAAGGTGCGATGATCATATGCCCACCTTTGGGAATAAAAAAAATCAAACATTCATCCTATTTAAAAGGATTAAAGGCATTTGATTTTACCTGGTTTCTTCCCACAGCAAACAGACTCAAACTCAGATAAAAAAAGAATTAATTTAGTCAATCATCTGGAGGCCTCAATTTTCAAGGAATCAAAATGCTTACGCAATTATGGTAATGAAGCCTTGAGGTAATCATTGATGCAAAACAAGAATTAATTCTGAACATTAGTTCCATGAGAGAAAATTTTTTCAAATTTTCTATAATATATAAGGAAACTAGCTGACCTGATTTTTCAAAGGATCAACTTTATTTTAACAATTATTGTAGACGGTCATGAGATTACCATTAATTTTATGCCAAATGAAATTAAATTCTGACCATTGGCTTCATGGAAGAATAATTTGAAGTTTTCTACATAGCGTATATAAGGAAACTAGTTGACCCCTAGGGGCCTCAATTAACCTTATTTTAGCAATTATGGTAGACATTCATTAGATGACTTTGCCAATTATTGTATTACGAGTCATACTGAATACAAAATCCATGCTGAAGTGCAGCAAAATCATCTACCATACAAAAACTGTACCTGCCATCCAAATTTTGAAGGTCTGATAGCTCTAATAAGGCTATATAAAAAGTGACTCCTGGGATGGGGTCAATTTTGACACCAGGGCCATGACTTGAACAGACTTGGTTGAGGTCCACTGGTAAAAACCTTAACTCCAGGCTTTGTGGTTTCCGGATCTTTGAGGGTTTTCGTATACAAGTTTATGTAAAATCAAGTGACCCCTAAGCAGGGCCAATTTTGACCCCAGGGCCATGATTTGAACTTGGTGGAGGTTCACTAGGCCATGATACATACCAAATATCTAAACTACAGGCATTGTAGTTTCTGACAAGATTTTTCTAGTTTTTCCTAGCTAAATATGTCCATGTAATATCAAGTGACCCATGGGATGGGGCCAAATTTGACTCCAGGGTCATGATTTGAACAACCTTGGTAAAGGTCCATAAGACAATGCCACACACCAAATAGCTTAGCTCTAGGCTTCATGGTTTCAGAGAAGAATTTTTTTTATAGATTTCACTTTAAAAAACTATTTTAGCTCCTGTGACCCAATTATGCAAGGGACTGGAACCATTTGAAAAACTTTGGTAGAGCTTCATGCAAGAAACATCACAGGAAATTTTCATCAAATCTGGCCCAGTGGTTTCAGAGCTGTCATTTGAAACAATTGTGGATGATTGAGACAGACAACCATTGATCCTAAAAGTTCACATGCGCCACAATTCTTTAAGAAAACACACATTAACATTATGCCACACACATCTACAGGTCATTATTAATGCAAATATGCAAAATTTGCTCTGAATCAGTGATGAAATCACAAGATTATGTAGTCAGTTCAGGGACATTCTTACGGACATCCTCACAAACACCCCCATCTCAATGGTTTTGAGCAGCTAAAATGAGCCTATATTCAAAGTTATAGATTTATATTTCTCTGAAAATTTAAATAAATTCGCTATCCAAGACTGCTGAAAATGCCATATTGCAGAATGTGTTACTTGGTACAGCATCCACTTGCTCCAGGGATACTGTAGTCCAACAGGAATTCCTCAAAATGTGTTTATGTTAGTGTTTTCCCATGTATATTACCTTTACTTGTCAGGATACAGACTTCACAAGGATGAGAAGAAACTTTTTTATTGCTACTGAATAACTGTGAACAATCTGCCTTAACAAGTGATGCAATGCCACACAATCCTATTCACATCCCAACATGGGGTTAACATGTCCTACAACTACCCTCCAATGCTGAGGCTGCACCAGATCCTTGCTTTGTCACAGCTGTAGGATCAAACCCACCCACTACACTCCCAAGGTAATTTCAGTTTACTTCCCTGGGCACCACACACACACACCTATCTCCCTGGGCACCACACACACACACCTATCTCCCTGGGCACCACACACACACACCTATCTCTCTAGATAACTGCATATTCAAAAGGGCACATTTAGTAAACATATCTAATAACTTTGTTTTGAAAGGTAGATATTTCACACAACACAGAAATCTTGCTGTTTTTTCTTCTTCTTTATTTGACAGAAATATACATGAAGACGAGGAAACGCATCCTACTGTACCAAGGCGGCAGCTGTAGCTGAGGCGCTGTAAAGAGAACATGATACTCTAATTAGCAACAGAAAATTGGTGCCCTGCAGATGTTGAACAGCACTCCAACAGTATATCAGTCAGTGACTTTGTCCATACTTCACAGATATGGTGCTGTGTTACCATAACATCCCACCATTGACAAGGGGCTTAATACCCCATACAACTGCATACTCTTGACACCAAGTCAACAAGAACTACCCTCATGTCACCATACGCAAGAAAAATATTTAAGTACTGTTTCAAATGATTTCAATATGTAAGGCTGGGATTGAACCCACCACCTCTTAGTTTCATGGTGAAATCTCTAACCACTTAGGACAAGTACAATAGAATATTTGCTTACTGATAAAATGATTTTGCAGTATAAGACCAAATAAGAATTATTTAACAAACCCAAAGGAAAAGACAATACTTATGTGCATACATACTCTTGTCTTTAAGTGGAGTTGATGGTCATAAACAGGTATTCAAATATTCAAAGGTTCAGTGAAAAAGAGAGGTAGTTCAAACAAGAGGGCCAAGATGGCCCTGAAGTCACTCAAAGAGAAAAACTGCTTCCATTGCCTGCACAAGTTACTAATTATAACAAAGCTGTATTGAATACATAGTCCATGAGATCATCTCAATTCCACAAACCAAACAGTACCTGTGGTCAAAATTTGAAGTCAAACTTGATGGAGCGAAATGGCTTTAAAAATTGTCAATGAAATGACGAAAAGATTCTAGAGTGTAAACAGTGAAATCTGGCATTTTTATTAATTAAAGGACCATAACTCCTGACCTAATAGGTCAATATCAGTCATAAATGAACTTGGCCAAGAGATTGTTGTAATAAACATTGTCATTAAGTTTTTAGATGATGGCTTAAGAAGTGAAGAGGCTAGAGTGCAAACAAACAAATTGTGGACGATAGACGGACGAACATTCATCGATCCTAATAGCTCATCCTGAGCACGTGTGCTCAGGTGGAGGTGATGTTCATAAAATTATTTTTTTTAAGTTTCAAAGTAATGCCGTAAAAAGTTATGATACGATAAACTTAATCTTGATTCCTAGTTGAAACAAGAGTTATGATGGCCCTAGAACGCTCACTAGAGTACAATCAACCTAATTAAAACAATTCAGGTTGTATGATTTCACCTGGTTACCTTCACAGACTTCAGATACGAAAAATTCTATTTAGCTTCTGTACTGATTATAAATCATTGTATAAAACAAGAGGGCCAAGATGGCCCTAGATCGCTCACCTGAGAAAAGTATCATTCATTGCCTGTACAAAACAGATTGCTTTAGAATTAAGATGATGAGGTGAAACAATGTTCAGGAATTTTCTGACCCCATCCACAAAAGATATCATCATGACAAACATTCTGCCAAAGTTTGAGGATGATTGGACCAAAAATGTTGCCCTCAGAGTATAAACAAGATTTTTCTAAGATTTGACCTACTGACCTACATTTCTGTCCAGCCCCACCCATTTTCAAACTGGTTCGAATATATCAGACAAACATCTGACCAAGTTTGAGAAAGATTGATAAAATGTGGCCAGTGTGTAAACAAGATTTTTCTAAGATTTGACCTACTGACCTACTTTTTGATCCAACCTGACCCATTTTCAGAAGGGTTCAAGATATAATCAAGACAAACATTCTGACCAAGTTTGAGGAAGATTGGATTAAAATTGTAGCCACAAGTGTGTAAACAAGATTTTTCTAAGATTTGACCTACTGACCTACTTTTTGAACCAACCTGACCCATTTTCAGAAGGGTTCAAGATATCATCAAGACAAACTTCTGACCAAGTTTGAGAAGATTGGATCAAAATTGTGGCCTCTAATGTGTAAACAAGATTTTTCTAAGATCTGACCAACTGACCTACTTTTGATCCAAACTGACCAATTTTCGAAAGGGTTCAAGATATCATCAAGACAAACTTTCTGACCAAGTTTGAGGAAGATTGGATCAAAATTGTGGCCTCTAATGTGTAAACAAGATTTTTCTAAGATTTGACCTACTGACCTACTTTTGGATCCAACCTGACCCATTATCGAAAGGGTTCAAGATATCACCAAGACAAACATTCTGACCAAGTTTGAGGAAGATTGGATCAAAATTGTGGCCTCTAGTGTGTAAACAAGATTTTTCTTAGATTTGACCTACTGACCTACTTTTGGATCCAACCTGACCCATTTTTTCGGAAGGGTTCAAGATATCATCAAGACAAACATTCTGACCAAGTTTGAGGAAGATTGGATCAAAGTTGTGGCCTCTAGTGTGTAAACATCAAAATTGTTGACGGACGACAAACGACGGACAATCAAGTATCCCAAAAGCTCACCCTGAGCTATGCTCAGGTGAGCTAAAAACAAGGGATCAAAAATGCTTCCACTGGAGTTTAAAACAAAATTTAATTCTGAAAACTTATTTCAGAGGAGAAGAATTTTAAAATAGTCCTTAGGAATGTAAGGAAATTATGGTAGACAACCATTAGGTGATGGTGGTGACCATTTGTGTCAATGGAAAATAAATTCTGCCATTGGTTTCACAGAAGAAGTATTTTGAATATTTCTATCTTGAGTGTGTATGGAAAATAGCCGACCACATAGGGGCCTCATTTTTTATATTTAGGCAATATGTGACCTGTGCCAATTAAAATTAAATCCTGACAACTGGTTTCACATAAAAAGAATTTGAAAATTTTCTTCAAAGAGTATGCAAGGAATCTAGTCGATGCCCTAGCAGCTTCATTTTTATCTTAGCAATTTTATGATACTGAACTATGAATTGACCGTTTGTGCCAATTTAAATTAATTCTGACTTTTTGTTTTAAAGAATAATATTTTGAAATTTTCTGTAAGAAGTATACAAGGAAACTAGCCGACCCCATAGGGATATCATTTTTCAAGATATCAACATTATATAAGCAATTATGGCAGAGGCTTATGAGGAGATTTATGATATATTAAGCCAAGTCAAATTTAATTCAGACAGTTTCAGAACAGATTTTTCTATTTTCTTATAATAAAATTCTGGTGGTTGCCATTGCAATCAAAGTTCTGCATGGACCAAATTCATAATAGCCTCTTTAATGAAGGGCCACCCAGACAAGGGTTGATCATTCATGCCAAGTTTCATCATTTCTACCAAGTGGTTCTGGGGGCAAATTGTTGATGACAGACAATGACAATGAAATCAGGGTGATCAGAATTGCACACCTTGAACAAGTTGGGCTCTAATGAGCTAAAAGGTGAGGTGGAAGGATAAACTTAATTACAGTGATGACATCAATTCAATATCTGAACAAGCTTGGCCTAGTCTCTATACAGTGAAAGCTGAATGTAATAGTGAGAGAAAAAACATCTGAACTAACATTCAGACCACTAAACAACCTGTCACAACTGGCTGTAACATACTAAACTAAATCTGGCCAACTTACTATTTCCAGGTTGGGGGAAGGACTCTCTTGGACTTGTAGTATCGTGCAAGTCTGTGGATCCTGCTCTCTACCAGAATCAGTCTAAACTTGGCATCACGGTCCTGTCCAAATGTACATTTCATGCAGTTTTACTCTCACACATTTTATACACAATAAAAATTCTTCATTTTCGTACAAAGTTAAATTTATGGTATACCTTATTCTGAAGCAGGACCAGTGCATTTGGATTACAGCAAGAGCTATGTTTACTACAGAAACGATGGTCATACTCAACTCACCAACTGGGCAAATAATTTGGTTGAAGGTTATAAAATCCAAGAAAAACTTCCCAGGCTAAATAAACATTTAATTGTTTGTTCTTCTAATGATTCTGTTCGAGGCTGGTATACAATCAAATCTGGTTTAAGGAGCCAGTCTTGACATTTGACCATTCAATGCAGGTGACCTTCTAAACCAGGGAACAATCATTGAACCTCATATTATAAACCAATGTGCATTTTAAATTCACAAGTGGATTAAAATACATACCATTTTATTTCATTGTGATTTTTGTTATAGTTGTTTTTAAATTGTGACCCTTATGAATTAAATGTTTTACCATCGGACATTGTAGCTTCTAGATGGATAAAGGATAATTCAAAGCCTTTTTTAAACGAGACATTTTTAACCCTTTACTTCATATACTCATTTTGACAATTTGGTAGACCAAGATCAGATAAATGTTTGAAAACAATACAAGCTGCAGATAAATTTTTTCTCAAACAAACTACCTGGCAGAAACTGATTTAAAGGTATTTCATAATGATTAATTTTTTACAAAAAAAAAAAAAAAAAAAAAATATGAAACAACATTGACATATTGTAGATGAACACAAATGGTACATAATGTGCAAATATCTGCTGTAAAATAACAGCTAAAGGTATTGAAAATGTTGATCAAACTACCCAATTTAGTATTTTGGATGGATGTCAAAATACTCTTACTGTTTACATTTTGCATTGGCAAGAATTCCTGAAGACAGTCTGTGATCGGAAATAATTTGAAATGGAAAAACTATCATTGAATCACAATTTGTTTATCGTCTACATCATCAATTTATGCACTCTTATTCTTTTGCGGAGACATACGGAGGATCTATGGAAAATGCCAGGAAATATAAATATGCAAATTTGTTATTACTGTAAACAACTGACTGATCTCAGTAAATTATTCTTCATTATTTATGCATTGTAGTATCAATGTCATCAACAAGTATGTCAGCCCTTTTTTCTAAAAATTGGGAACAAACCCAGACTAGCGTATTTCATCATATCTAACCTTCCTGCTCCTCTCCAAGTGTTTTCTGATGTTGACAGCCTTCTTGATCAGGTAATACAGATCCTCAGGGATCTCTGAGGCCAGCCCCTTGCCCTTCAGAATCCTCAAGATCTTGTTTCCGGTGACAAACCTCACTTGGGCAACACCATGAGAGTCTCGAAGGATGACACCTAATGAAAAATAAATATTTGTTGACATCTACAGCAGCATCAAAATATCACAGTGGACAAAGCTGAACTAAATGCTCAAAAAGAACTTGTGATTTAAATATTTAAAATATCTAAACAGAGTTTTGCTAGAACAATTTCATTTTAGCAACTTTGTGAATGGACATCCATAAATCATTCATGCCTGGCGAGGAGAGACTGATGTCTTTTAAAGTAAATTGATGACCAAGGTTAGGATGACACATGACAAACGCATGGTGATCACAATAGCTCACTGAGCTCTGGTGACCTAAAAAGATGTTCTACCTAAATAGTTGGTAAAGCATTTCTATGCAGACTAATTAACATACAAGTTTTGTTCTGCATTGTTGACTGAATTGAAAGCGATATATGAAAATGATTCCTTACTGAGATGTAAATAAATACCTCTGCCCCATGTCTTTACATACAAACATAAAGTTACAAACACATCTATGCACATACCAATCTGGGAGGGTGTCAAGCCTTTTTTGGCCAATTTGACGATCTGTTCCTGAACATCTTCAGAGGTCAGTTTCAGCCACTAAAAATTCATAAAGATAAAAAAAAAATCAATTTTAATGACAGGATATTTTTAATTACAGTAAAACCTCACCCAACTGAACATCACTAAACCAAATTCCTCTGGATTTTGAAGTTAATTTTATTTCTTCCCTTCTTATTCTGACTAAAATAAAATGTTTAATCAAAATTTTGCTTTTTCAATTTTTTTTAGCTATTTCAAAGTTAACATCCTGATTCCAAGATCCTAATACATATTTTGCAACTTTTGTAATTTTCATTTAAACTTTTTTTTTATTTTGTTCTTTTTTAACAAGCATATCCCCAGTCAATAAAGTTCATTTTGCAGTAGAACCTGGAGTGACAGCTCAGGCAATTTTCACACACCTCTGTCGAGGTTGGGTTGATCAACCACAAAGGGGTTTGACATGAAACTTGCATTAATTTTTTGTTTTTATTCAAGGAATATGGCAATGTGCTTAAGTTGAGCTAATATTGGGCAGGAACAAACTGAGTACCTTTTAGAGTGATGAGATGCAAACTTCATGCATATTTCAGTCTTTTTTGGTATCTTGAGAGACAGAATGAAGTTTCTGGACATTTAGAATTGCAAATACTTTGAGATGGTTATTTTATAAGCATTTCATTATTTAAATTTATACATTTTTATTATTTTTTTGTAGATCAAGTCAAGTTTTACTGTGCATCAAGAGTCAAAACATACGAAATCGATCATACTTACTGTTGGAACTGATCTTCTGTATGGGAGGGCAGACTGGGAAATACCCTTACTGTAATGAAGTGAAAAATGATTATCAAAACCTTTTTAAAATCTTCATGTGATTAAACTTTGGAAGCATATTACTGATACGTCTTATGAATTCTGCCACAATATCATTTGTTCTTGAGAGATATTTACTTTCTCAATGAAATGTTAAGGGTCATTGCAAGATAAATATTTTAATTCTTTGTTCAATGGTTGTACATATGCAGGCCTTTTTAATGCCGATTTTGGGGCCTATATTCGGCTCCAATCCCCTCATCATAAAAGTAAACTTTTTCCCCCCAATTCAATCTAAAAATTCCCGATAAAAACATATTTCCATTCGAAAGAAATAGATATATATTATTGTAAATTTGATTATAAAATGAAATAAAAAGAGTTTAAGTTACTGCATAATTAGTGTGTTTTCTTCATAAGTAAATCCCCCCCCCCCCCCCTCCCCGAAAGGATCTGCCACCTTACCCTAAAACACCAAAAAAGGCCTGATCGCGAAGCTTTCAGAAATGTTAATGAATGGAGCTTAACATCTTTATCATAATGTAACAAACAAGATTCATTAGAAAAGAAACCCGCTTATTTATTGTATGACCCATGGTATACGTTTGAAAGGAATATCAACCCAAAAGTGGTTATCTAGAACACAGAATTCCGTTTAACCAAAATATCCGGTCAGTTTACTACAACCGCGAAAACGGATTACATTTCCCACGTGGTAAAGACTAAATGATATCATTTACAGATATGGGCTCGTTACTAGACTTATTATTATACATAATAGTAACGAAAAAAGTATGGATGAAAATGTTAACTCTTGGCGCTGTTTTAAGTGAACGGTAAGCTTAATGTTGAGCATACCCAGGATTGTGCATGCGACCCATGGTGGCGAGTTTGTTGAAAAGAACCCGGATGAGAAATATCTGCCGGAAGTAGGTGATTTGTTAGAATCACACGCTAATGAAAACTGGTAGCTTTCAATGTCAAAGTTTTCAGATATTGTGTAAAGCAAATATTTATTTTTCTAGTAACATGCTTGATAAGGAGCTGAATTAGTAGCTGAAAAAGAAGCCGAGTTTTTGTATCAGAAGAGCAGAGCTAAATTAGTAGCTAAGTTTACACATCTAGATAATACTGATCAATATGTAAATCTGTTTTTTGTTTTTTTTTCTGTTTTTTTTTTCTTTTTGCTTCTTTTTGCTTTGTTTTTGTTTTGGGAAGAACTGACTTTTTTCTTCTTGCATATTCATGTATTCAATGTGAATACACTACACTACTTCTACAGAACTTTTGGTAATAAAACAGGTTTTGCACTTACATGAAAATGATGATGCTCATATCATGTATAGGTACATATGAGAAGAGAGAGAGAGAAGAGAGAGAAAAGAAGAAGAAGAAGAAGAAGAAGACACCCCTAAATAATTAAAGGAGTTGACAATCTCGACTTCTTGGTCATTATATAACCATTTATCCTCCCTGCTTAACTTCCCGCCTTTTCTGAACACCACGATTTTAGTTTTGTCAACATTTACAGTTAATTTCCATTTACAGCAATACACGTAGAGGCTATCTAAAGACGCCTGGAGTCCGGATCTAGACTCTGAAACTATAACAGCATCATCTGCAAACAACAGTAAAAATATAGAAATGTGATCAATATTCAATCCGGAGTTAAGATTTTCTTGTAAATGCATCTCTATATCATTTAGAAAAAGAGAAAATAACATGGGAGAAGTTATCTCCCCCTGAAAATGTCCGAGATTACTCTGAAAAAAAATCTGACAATGTCCCTAGGTGCTTAACACAAAGTTTAACTACAGTATACATAGACCTTATAACTGCTAAGAGATCCCCATCAATGCCTAATTTAATCAGTTTATACCACAGTCTTGTTCTATCAATACAGTCATACGCCTTTCTATAGTCAATAAAACAACAATATAGTTTTGCCTTATTTTCTAGCTGTCTTAGTATTAATGAGTGTAGAATGAAAACGGGATCCACCGTGCTGAACTTACTTTTGAATCCAAATTGTGCGTCTGACAAAACACAATAATTTTCTGCCCATGATTTTAGTCTGTTATTCAAAACAACCATAAATAGTTTTGAAAAGCAACTAGTGAGAGTAATTCCTCGATAATTACCTGGGTCTGACCGGTTACCTTTCTTATGTAATGGAATGATTACGCCAGTGACCCATGACCGAGGGAATGTTTTTGATCGTAGTATATAATTAAAAAATATGTTCAGCGGTTGTATTATCTAAGGTACAGACACCTTGAAATACTCATATAAAATGTTATCCATAGATGAGGTTTTGTTGATTCCCAGATTTTTTATAGCTGTTAAAATTTCAGCATCGGAAATAGGTATATCTAGAGAGTCAAACGTAACATTGTATTCATCCGCATTATCAAATTGATCTAAAAACTCAGCAAATTCATCCTCGTCAGCTACATTGTCACTTGACGTTAAATTACTAAAATATGTTTTAAAATCATCATTTGAAATACTTTCCGATGGAAAATTCTTATTTTGAGATTTAAACATCCTCCAAAACTCTTTTGGTGATTTTTTCCTTAAATCGTTCATTTTTCGACATCTTGCATAATGAAACTATTTTTTGATTTCCGACACTGATATTTATAATCCTTTTTAGTATAAACAAGAAATATCTTTAAAAAAGATATTCGGCGTAGGATGAAAGAAAAACGAGATTTTCATTCATGCATAATATACTTTAATTAAGAAACTTATAAATGGAAATATATGCAAAACACATTTCAAAGACTCTAATGTTATGATAGGTTATAAAAGCATTGTTGTAAATAATTGTAAAAAACATGTCTAATTTTGGTAGTGAACAATGATGAATAGCAATGTTTTTAACAAGGTTTATTTTGCAAATAAGAAAATAGTCCACGAGATGTGTACAACAACAGGAATGTAGCAAAAAAAAAGTACAATTTTAAAATAATGCCTTTATATATTCAAAACAAAATGTACAGTAAAGAATGACTAGACTATTATACAAAAGACACGACTGACCATTATCGTAAACAGGCTTACCTGCACCATGAAAAATTGTAAAATGATTAAAATCAGAATATGAAATGATTTGATATAACAAATATTTCAGAGTACCTCCAAATGTTCTTATTTAAAAGCAGTGTAATGTTATAAATTATCCTATGAACTATAAAAAAATCTATGATAATCCGCTGCATAAAACCTAATTTAGTTCCAGGCTGATCATGTAATGAGCAGTTATCTGCTCGTTGTAGTTAGGACATACAATTTTTTCTTCACCTTTATTTTATTTCTTACTGACAAAAGCTTGTTCAGGTCTGATTTTATCAGTTGTAAACTGTATCAAAATAGTTTATACAGGCATATACATTAATGATCAGCACCTTAAAGCATAGATTCATTGATAAAGGACTTCTAGAAGCGCGCGAAAGACCGACGCACAACAAATTTAGTACGCTCTAGAAATAGTTCAGTATTTTTTCTATGAAATATACTTATTTATAGACGGTAATACAAAAAAATATATCTGTAAATAGGCTTGTTTGATATTTGTTAATATCATTATTGCATATGACAATTATGATATAAAAGCGTTATTAGTTGTTTTGATTTTGGCGAATTAATTTTCAACGAGAGCATCTCGGCAGGCTGGAAGAATTCAATATAAATAGTAATTAAGGGGTTTCATGTCATAACACGGTGGATTCTTTTTTGTTGTTTTAAATCATTTTCACAAAGTAGCATTCCTCAATTGATGGAAAAGGATTGTATTTAACTTACTGAAATCACTTTCATGTTTACATCAAAAAGAAAAGTAATAACACCAAGCTGAATGATATATACAAGCTGCACCCCTTATTTACAGCAATTTTATAGTCCATAACGATGCGTTAACCAATAACAGGAGTCCTTTTATTCAGCTTAGAATTATTTACCGCTGTTAGCGTACATTTGATTGATTTAAGATGCCAGTTGAAATCGAAATTATACAGCTACGCCGAAAAAGTGAGGCTCTATCCTCTGAACTACAGAAAATATTAAACTTATCAAGAGCTTCTTTATATAAAACATACTTGCGTTTGCACTCATCATCGAACCAAGCTTTATTATTACTACTCCTTTCAAACCGCACCTCATTTCTTTTGTAGGATTTTTTCTTAATATATTTATCACCATGTTCACAAAGATAATTTGTGAATATTGAAGTTATACTGTCTACACTATCACCTCCATTTATCCCAGAGTTTAACTTATGAACGAGCGAATTGATATTATCCGAAATATCTTTTACAAATAAGTCTGAGTATCCCACATCATACTTATAATATGTACTTTCATACCCATCTTGATTTGACATTTGTATACGTTTTAAAAGAAAAAGATAGCGGGGCATGGTTTGAGAAGACATTAAAATCATTAACATTGAAATCGTCAAGCAATGCAAAATTATTTTGATCAGTCAACAAATAATCGACAACGCTGGCCCCATTGTGTGTAAAACATGTGAAATTCCCACGGTCACCTGGCCAGCGACCGTTTACTATACGCTGATTGGTTGATTTGCACAGGTCAAGTAAACATTCACCAAAACGATTGGACGTTAAATCCGTCGATACTCGAGGCGAAGGTATATCAGTTGTAATAACATCATTGTCATCAATACTACGGTCAAATCGAATGAAGTCTGATTTACTACCTGTCCTACTATTTAAATCACCTGTTAGAAATACTTTACCTAACTGGTTATACATAGCGATGTCTTGTTCTAGTTGTGAAAATATATCAACATTGTACATATGGTGCACTGGGGAAGACTCCGGTGCTATATATGTAATACAAAGATATATATCATCATGTATATTAAATAATTGCTTTTCAATTTTTCCAATAGAGTTTTAAACGATTTTTATACCATTACGTACACTGTCTTTAATGTAAATAATTATACCTCCACTTGATCGTTTTGCCCTACGATTTTGATATTTACGGTATGAATGAATAGGATTAAAATAACCTTTAATTTCTATAGAAGAGTTCTTATTTGTCCATGTTTCACTTAGGCATATAATGTCATACTCACTAATGATGTTAACGAATTCTTTACAGTTCTTTTTTTCTGAGGTAAGTCCTTCTACATTCCAAGAAATGCACTTAAGCACACTCTCACTTGAGTCCTAACACGGTTCCCGGTATAGCTGATTATTGATGTAGAGTTTGTCGACTCTAAGGAAGGCTTTTTTCCCATCCGCACGGGCCTGTAGCATCACTGGGATCAACTTCCGGCGCTGTTCCACCACTTCCTTTGGAAATTGTTCCGAAATTCCAAAACTCGTCCCTTTAAGTTCCCTAGCTGCTCTTCGAACTTTTCACGACCGGGAAAGTCTGTGAATTTCGCGACAATCGGTCGGGTCTTTCCGGCTCTATATGGACCAATCCGATGGGCTCGTTGCAACTTTATGTCCTGTACGGCATTTCCAATTTTAAGTTTTTCTTGAATAAATTGCAAGATCTTTTGTTCACATTTTTCGTCTTTTTTCTCAGGAATTCTGTGAAATAATAAATTGTCCCGCATGCTGCGACATTTAAGATCTTGTATTTTCGCTTTCAGTTCAGATTCAATGTTGTTATGATTATTTTCCCTTTTTTTTCATTTTTTGCAAAAAAAACATCAATTCCTTGTGTTGTTTGTTTATATCAGTCATGGTCTGGCTTTTTTTTTTCCAGATCATTGATCTTTTTATCCATGCTTTGCATGCGTGTGTTAATAGTGTTTACACTCGATTGAATTGAATCTAGCCTGGCCAGTCTACTATCCATACTAAACTAAGCGCCATTTCGAAAACAATAGTTATATATAGCTAGGCCTATATATTGGTTTTCTTGTGTATAGATTAAAGAAACAACGAAATGTTTAATGGAAATTAATCTGAAAACTAAACCCGTGCCAAAATGAAATTGCAGGTTTGCAACAAGTGTCTGCACAATGCGGACTTTGCATATTTCTAAAATTTGCAAAGTACGAATTTTCGCTACCATGACTGTCGTACAGATAAGGTCTCAATAAAATCTTTCATGCACAGCCTTTATAGTTTTAATAGCTGAACATCACTCCACTATTTGATGTATACTGTTCCTTCAGATGAGCTTTGTTCATCGATTTCGTGATTACACGCTTAGAGGTTGAACACTCATCTACTTTAATGAAAATTACTCATGTGAGCAGTACTCATCTAATTGATTAAAGTTCACCCAATCCGATGGCAATACTAGCATTTTTTACCGAACTAGTTTAACATTCATCACCCATTTCAGTTTGTAGTGCTCACTTTTTGAGTAAAGTTTATCTAATTTTATGATCATTACTAACTGAAATAGATGAGCAGTATTAACCTAATTCAGTGAATTACGAGTATGTTCACCCAGTTAGGAGAGAATTGAAGTATGTTAGTAATGTTCCCCTAATTGGATGAAATTTACACAATTTACGTAATCGATTGAGTAACATGGTTAGAATTTATCACTGACATATGTGAATAATACTCTTAGTTCATCCAGTCAGAAGTTTCTCACTGAATTAGTTGAGTAATGTTCATGTCAGTGAGTACTGTTAGCAATCCTCACTAAAGTAGGCAAGCAGAACATAATGCAGTGCATAATATTCACCCATTTGGGAAAGCATTACTCGTTGAATAAGGTTTGTAATGCTCACCTATTACGGTGAATGTTACTCACCTAATTCAGTTAATAATACCCATTTGACCTAAATTAGTGAGCATTACCCACTAATTACTTCAATTGGTGAACACTAAAGACCTATTTAAGTTAGAAGTGCTCGCCAAATTGAGTGAACAATGCTTGCTCAAATCGGTGAGCATAATTTACTAAATTAAATGACAATTGCTCTTTCAAATAGGTAAGTATTACTCAGAGAACGAGGTGATGTGAGTACTGTTCACTTAGTTAGAGGAGAATTACTCACTGAATCAGACGCAGATGAAGGGTAAATGAACTTGAAAATAACCTTACAGAGGTCCGCAACGCTGATATAGGTATATAATGATATAGCAAGCCAGGGGGAGCAATGTGTACGGTCATGGAACCGCGGGATAACGAGATTTATTGACGATTAAACCAAGTATGTGTGTCTCCCATTAAATTGCAGTGAGTGATATTAATGAGTGATATTGTAAAGCGTCTGCCTGTTATGCGTCAGCATGTTAAGCGTCTCAGCGAGATCTCGCTCAATTCCCACTCGCCTATTTTTCCCCCGTCACGATAAAACAACAACAACAACAAACAAACAAAACACACACACACAAAAAGAGAAACAAAAAATTTTCGGATCGTTTCACATCTCTTTTGAAAAGGTCTTTGTTAATAACTGAACCGCCTTGATACTTCAGGGGTTTCTCTATCTCCTAATTTGGAATCCTGGACTTCAATGTTTGTGAAAAGGATTATTCTGAGCATTTCTTATATGACTAAATAGAGAACCAAAATGTTTTAACAAATCTCTTAAGGACACCAGTCTTTTTAAATCCTAGTGAGAAATATGTATTACCAATATACATGTATACATGTGCAATTATACATGAATACGCACACAAACAAATGTGTATATACATATACACATATATACATATACATACACACATACACATATATACATATACACATATAGACATATACACATATATACATATACACACATACACATATATACATATACACATATATACATATACACATATACACATAATTATATAAGATTCCCTTTCCTACACGTTACCATAACGAAACGAAAAGTACAGCTGGATGAACAAACCAGAGAGAAGAAGAAGAGAGAGGGGAATAATGACAAAAAAATAATAACAGGAACAGAGCACATATTCAATTGGTACTAACCTATTTTAATTCACCTAATACTGATATAATTATGTATGCATTGTAAAATGATTATGTCAAATGACCAAAAATGACCTCACTACACTGGATCCAACATATATTTGTGTCATTACTAACTTGTCCAAATGTAAACTGTAAGATTATATTATCCGATAGAAGTTAAAGAAAAAAAGAGAAAATAACAATTCTAAAAGAGGGCAAACCTTTATAAACACTTTGAACATACTTATTTCATTCCATTCAAAATTCTGTTTGTATGATCTTAGGAAACTAAGGACTCAATCTA
This sequence comes from Solen grandis, assembly GCA_021229015.1. Classification (NCBI taxonomy): domain Eukaryota; kingdom Metazoa; phylum Mollusca; class Bivalvia; order Adapedonta; family Solenidae; genus Solen; species Solen grandis. The sequence continues at coordinate 20,217,943 of CM037790.1, read as the reverse complement.
GTTTTGTTTAGAATAAAAAGTAGTGCTGGTGGAAGTATATCTCAACATATTTCATGAAATTGGGGTTAAGTGAGTTATACACTTCTGAAACACTACTTGTTTTTGTTGTTTTGACAATCTGTTTTGGAGAAAACAATTAAGCTTGTTTGAACACAATGATAAAATGTTGAACATCAACCTTTTCGGGTGAATCCCGTACTCGCGCACAATTATGCAAAGCTGTATTCAAATCGTGATAATTTTACATTATGTACCAGGTGTACCAGATTTAATGACCTTTTCAAATGCTCGCATATACGTTTTAAGATAATATTGTCAGTGTCTAAGAGTTTAAAGAAGCTCGTTCACAGATGGCCTTTGACTAAGAATTTGACTTTTAACTATATACGTGTATTAAGTCTATCCATCTACAGACGCAATGTCATCCAATCCAACCTACCGTCATCGTCAAAAATAAATAAATACAAAAAAAGGGTGATTTCCCCATCACAGGTAATAGCGTAACAGCCGATATTGAATCTATATTTAGACTGATAAAACCTATATTTAGATTCATTCACTTTTTCCGCATTCAATGTTCGAAACACTTTTATATCAGGTAATTAATATAAATTATTCTCATATATTGTGTATTGTATATCATTATATGACTTACTGCTGTTAAATTTTCGTTTTATCATGCTATATTTAATTTTCCTTCCTTTTGTGAATGTATTGTGTTCTGTGTAGTGCTCAGTTCATCCTCACATTGTTTTCTATTAATATACTCTGAAATTTATTTTTGGTTGTTTAACACTTCATAAGCCTTCACTGAACATGTAGATTTTTAAACTTTCAAAAAACATTTTACAAAATTTAAGATGAATTCTTTCTATCTCCTTTGTTTTATGTAGCCCCATAAGACCAAAGAATAATTTAATATTAACCTTACAGCTGTCAAAAAGCTGACACAAAATATTTGGTTCCGAAGTCAATTATCAAAACGTTGAAAGCCGCAATTGCTTTACCTGCAAGAAATTCCTGATTCAGCGTAAACTTTCCCGTCTAACTAAATATACTATTCAAGCAAAAAGAGAAAATATTATCGTTAAAAACTCTCGCCTTGCCTCAAGCCAAGTGCATAAAAAATATATATATATATATATCCAACAGAAGATTCAGCTTATTATGCATGTACATGTCTCTAATTAATTTTAACATTTTGCCCTGTATACCTGATCGAAACAATTTCACCCAGAGGGCATTCATGAATTTTGTTAAAACATTTTCCATGTCAACACACACAATACAATCTTTTATTTTCATACAGATGAGCGACTTTTTTCTAAAGTCATAATTGAGCATCAGAAATAATATCATATCCATGAACTGAAGGAGGAAGTGACGTACATGCAGTCTCAGTAGATGAAAAATAAACTTGTCGAGGGGAAGTTTCCGGAGATGTTTCATATCTATCTTTCTATTATATACATGTATATGGCATCACCAGACAACGTTCGGAATAACTGTGTGTTAGATATCTCACAGGAAATCAATGTACCACTTTTTAGTTGTGTGTGACGTAGTTATTCACAACTAAACTAACTTGCAATGTTTACGAATATAGTTTGTTTTGATGCAAAGTGGCTCGTAACAAAATTTCGATAGTAAATATGCAGGTTTTGTTCAGTTAATATAAAATAAACGAAATATCCGAAATTAGTTGCGAGCTACTTAACCTGTAAACACTGATCTATCTCACAATTACCGCAGTGAAGCTCTAGACTGAGTACAAATCAAAGTGCTAATAGCGGTGAGAGATTAAATTTTTTTAATGTGTTTATGTCGCATTTCTTTTATTTATCAAGGATCAACGAGGATCAAGTTTTCAAGCGATGCCAATAATCCCAAATATTTGTCAAACACATTGCCGCATTTCGTTTTCGCCAGTGGCAAAGTGTACATCTGCCCTGATAGTTTATTGTTTTCATTTGAAGATATACATTTTACTTGCACTTTGCTTTGAAAATGTTTCTTGACACCTTTCGCTTTCGAACATTGTCAAGGACAAATTTTGAAATTATGAACTTAACCTTTTCAGTTAATTGCACCCTTGCTGTCCGCTAAATGCGGTTATGCTCACCTTTTTTTGTTTTTTTCTATATCTCTCAATGCAACACGATGCCCATGTTATCCCAACCGGAGCAAATGTTTTGTATTGTTTTTGGTTTCTTTAACGTTCCTCCATATTGTACATTATTGTACTTGGATGAAAATAAAGTTTTGTTCTGATTTTCCTAATGTTATAAATCCGCTTTAACCCTCCGTCAACATGATCGTTACAAGAAAAGATGAAGGCACCATTTGTTTCAATTGACTGCTAACAATTAGTACTATGACCAACTCCCCATTTCTTCGCACAATTAGTACTGTGCCATTAACTCCTCCCTATTTACTTTTGCTAACAATTAGTAAATATGCCACCATATCTCCTATTTCTTTTGCCCAATGAGTACTATGCCACTTATACCCTCCCTATTTCTTTTGCTAACAATTAGTACTATGCCACTCATACTCTCCCTATTTCTTTTGCTAACAATGAGTACTATGCCACTATACTCTCCCTATTTCTTTTGCTAACAATGAGTACTATGCCACTTATACTCTCCCTATTTCTTTTGCTAACAATGAGTACTATGCCACTCATACTCTCCCTATTTCTTTTGCTAACAATGAGTACTATGCCACTTATACTCTCCCTATTTCTTTTGCCAACAATGAGTACTATGCCACTCATACTCTCCCTATTTCTTTTGCTAACAATGAGTACTATGCCACTCATACTCTCCCTATTTCTTTTGCTAACAATGAGTACTATGCCACTCATACTCTCCCTATTTCTTTTGCTAACAATGAGTACTATGCCACTCATACTCTCCCTATTTCTTTTGCTAACAATGAGTACTATGCCACTTATACTCTCCCTATTTCTTTTGCTAACAATTAGTACTGTGCCACTCATACTCTCCCTATTTCTTTTGCTAACAATTAGTACTGTGCCACTCATACTCTCCCTATTTCTTTTGCTAACAATTAGTACTGTGCCACTCATACTCTCCCTCACAATAGTACTTGCCACTATACTCTCCCTATTTCTTTTGCTAACAATGAGTACTATGCCACTCATACTCTCCCTATTTCTTTTGCCAACAGTTTATATGCATTCAGCGCTTTGATTCAGAAATGCGACCAGCGAACTCCGACTGTACATCTACCGGAAGTCGGCAACAGATAAACATTGTTTGGGTGTCCTAAAATATGGATTTACGTTTTATTTTTTGGTCTTTTTGATTTTTTTACGGAACACCAAATTAATTCATCTTCAATATCAGTTATTAAAACCTACACCAAAATCATATTAAAACGTATTTACACATTTTATTATATGTCAATTATATTCCTTTTAGTCTCTTATTGTAGCTTTTCATTTAGCGGCAGCATCAAAAACGTATTTATGTATTTATTGTACATTGTATGTGCTGATGAAATTTGAAAAGATAATATCAATAAGTAATTTTATGTGTGACGATATTTTTTTTTTTTTTTTTTAGCTACGGTTTACATATTACACCAACATAACAACACATTTCTAACGGTAATGAAAGGGTGGGAAAATGAATACACAGCTTTCTGTCATTTGGAGACAATGTCTACTTGAGACAGATACAGTGCTGCCACACATGATATCAATAAATCCAAAGGAAGCAAATATAAAACAACAAACTTTCATTAATTTTCATTTTATTTCATATACTTAATATAGGTAAATTAATAATATCCAATATAACAAAAATATCTAAATATTTACATATATATTCAATATTGCAAAACGATTTAAAAATAAAAAATGATATACTCCAGGAGCGGGATCCTCCCTAGTAGATCTTGTGCGCTAATTTATCCTGGTATTCTACCGACTGAGCTATCCGGGCAGTAGATACAATGAGTAGTATGTATATTTCGTATAGGTAAACAGATGAAACTGGTTCAAAATATTGCCGAATGAATTGCGATTGACTCACTTGGGCATTTACATTTTTATTGTAGTTTATTAAACCAAACTGCACGTTAGACCAACCGTTTTGAAGACGAAGCAAGCTCAAAATCTCCATGGGCACAAAAAATATACAAAATAAAGGCCTATAACCCTGTGAAAAAGAATCCGAATATATGACGAGTATGCACAACAGTAAGGTACGGAACTTTCCTGTAACTTTTCATTGCAATTAGACCAAAGGTTTTGCAGATTAAGGGTGAAAAATGGTATCTTTGAGCTATGAATACGAAGAAGCAAATCATAATATTGTAAACATGCAATGATGGCCATGAATCGCTCACATGATTATAAATGAACAAAATATGTTGGATTTTTCATATTTACATACTTTTTGACCCCACATGACCCACTTTTGAACTTGTCCAAGATTTTACGGAAACAGACATTCTGACCAAGTTTCATGAAGATATGGCCAAAAATGTGGCCTTACAGTGTAAACAATGTTTTTCTAAGATTTGACCTCATGACCTACTTTTTGACCCCACATGGCCCAATTTGGAACTTGTCCAAGATTTTATAGAAACAAACATTCTGACCAAGTTTCATGAAGATATGGCCAAAAATGTGGCCTTACAGTGTAAACAATGTTTTTCTAAGATTTGACTTCATGACTTACTTTTTGACCCCACATGACCAAATTTCGAAATTATCCAAGATTTTGTGGAAACAAACATTCTGACCAAGTTTCATGAATATTGGGCCAAAAATGTGGCCTCTAGAGTGTTAACAAGGTTTTTCTATGATTTGACCTTGTGACTTACTTTTTGACCCCACATGACCCAATTTTGAACTTGTCCAAGATTTTATGGAGACAAACATTCTGACCAAGTTTCATGAAGATTGGCCTAAAAATATGGCCTCTAGAGTGTTAACAAGCCAAATTGTTGACGACGCACGACGGACGAAGGGCCATCACAAAAGCTCACCCTTGAGCACATTGTGCTCAGGTGAGCTAAAAAAAATCAAATAATTCAAGTTAAGGCGATGAATCGTTCATAAACATAAGTCTACAAACAGAAGGACAGTTAAGCAGATAGACAATTAGCTGAATTCAGCATCCACAACTTAGTTGCAGAGGTATAAATTATGAAAAAGAAGTGTCATGAAATGACTCAAATCCAGGTTTTCAATCTCCTACCGTGTTCATGCTCAGGTTAGGTAATAAAATCTACGGAAACACGTTTTCTATTTTTACTTGACCTTGACTCTACTAACACTTAAAGCAACACTGTGAATGTTTGGTCAAATTCCCTTTAGTAATGTAGGATTATTTGCGCTTAGAAGATAAAATTGACAAAAAACAAGGGACATAACTCTGCCAAAAATGATTGAATCATTAAATCCAAACTATATGCACTGTGGCACTTGATGACAATAATCCTGTGAAAGTATGGTCAAAATCCGTTCAGAAATGTAGCCCGCTGACATTCACTATTCTAATGACCATATATTTCATTCGGAAAACCTTGTTAAAAACCAACAACAAACAAACAAACAACACTAACAACTGACTTAAAAGAGTTTAATGTTTTCGTCTGTAACATGATTACAGACTAATTCTTTTATGATTTTATTTTTTTTAAGAGTAAAAGACATATATGCGACAGTAATCTAAATATGTAAATGGGGAAAAATCATACACATGAAAAAACAAGAAAATTGGAATTTAAGTTTTGGTAGTACATATAATGGCTAAACATATATGGTCAACTAGAGTTATCTGTCTTGTCTTAATCCAAGACTCAAGTTGAAATTGATTTGAATGCATAGTTCCCCTGTGAAGGCATATTATGTATGGCATTAGTTATACAAGCCGAAATCTGAGAATACTTGCTGTTTATAAATTACCACTATTTTTCAGTCTATCTTGTTGACATCTATATCTTATTGAACAGCTTCAGTGAATCACTTTTAATATGAAAATAAGATTTTGATAAATTTAATGCAAAGTATTTTATAAACAAAAAGGTTATGTACTGTTTATTTTGATTAAGGATGAACCCATTTTTTCTTTACTGTGCATTTATTTTTGTGCATATATCCACGTTAGAAATATCTTATCCTGAAACTATGGATTTCAAGAGCGTTTTAATGGCGTAAACAGTTTGATTTTTGGAGCAGAAACGAATGAAATTATAAGAATTTCTACTCTAGTTAATATAAAAGTCACTGAATTTACAAATCAAAATAGCCACAAGGAGTAGATATATTCACTGATGTGGGAACTATGTATTCTGAAATATAGTGACTACTATACATTTGGGAATTATATTCTAACTCACCAAAACGTTCGGTTTAGCAAAATACAAAGAAGACAGCATAAAAATGTAGGACAAATAAGCACAATAACGTTTCCTGCTCCAGATCCATCGTTCTTATCTCCCCCTTTTCCGGTAGTATTTCCAGTATTTCCGGATCCGGTGTTTGTGTTGCCAGTTGGAAATGGTGTAGGCTGCGGGCAACCGGAGTATGAAATGAGTTTTGATTTCTGCTGAACCCAATACGTGCTTTTGTCCTGAACGAACGTGCACCTGAAGAAAAGAAATCGTCACGTTCCCCCTTTTAGCAGATTAAAGTAGAATATTTAGAATCTTCTCTATATACAACGTATACATTCCCGTCCATTTTAAAAAAAGCTATGTCACAAATTTGTGCGCTTGGAACTTGTAATTTTGTAACGACATAAATGTATAAGACATGATGTTATTGATTGACGCTGAGTGGAACAATATGGGATAGGTTTCAATTTAGACCATGGAGCCAAATAATCGATTAAGGGAGCAACCCAAATTATCATTTTCAAATTATGTAATACGTTTGATATAAATAAATAAAAAACACTTCATGAATCATTCTATTTTATCGATATTCATACATTTATCGAACTTTGGAAAAGTACCTCAGTGACCTGATTTTTTAAATAATTTATATAAAAAGGTATTCTTCTTTTCATGCAAAGAAACATTGTTATCCCATCCCCGATTGACATACATGTACTTGTGTAGAATCTCTGAACCAAAAGGCCTACAGTTTAAGATATTTACTGGCATATAACATTTAAATAGTTTTACTTTAAGATATTTACTGGCATATAACATTTAAATAGTTTTACTTTAAGATATTTACTGGCATGTAACATTTAAATGGTTTTACTTTAAGATATTTACTGGCATATAACATTTAAATAGTTTTACTTTAAGATATTTACTGGCATGTAACATTTAAATGGTTTTACTTTAAGATATTTACTGGCATATAACATTTAAATAGTTTTACTTTAAGATATTTACTGGCATGTAACATTTAAATGGTTTTACTTTAAGATATTTACTGGCATGTAACATTTAAATGGTTTTACTTTAAGATATTTACTGGCATGTAACATTTAAATGGTTTTACTTTAAGATATTTACTGGCATGTAACATTTAAATGGTTTTACTTTAAGATATTTACTGGCATGTAACATTTAAATGGTTTTACTTTAAGATATTTACTGGCATGTAACATTTAAATGGTTTTACTTTAAGATATTTACTGGCATGTAACATTTAAATGGTTTTACTTTAAGATATTTACTGGCACATGTAACATTTAAATGGTTTTACTTTAAGATATTTACTGGCATGTAACATTTAAATGGTTTTACTTTAAGATATTTACTGGCATGTAACATTTAAATGGTTTTACTTTAAGATATTTACTGGCATGTAACATTTAAATGGTTTTACTTTAAGACATTTACTGGCATGTAACATTTAAATGGTTTTACTTTAAGATATTTACTGGCATGTAACATTTACTAACATGTAATATTTACTGGCATGTAACATTTACTGGCATGTAACATTTACTAGCTGTAACATTTACTGGCATGTAACATTTACTGGCATGTAACATTTAAATGGTTTTACTTTAAGTCAAGCTTATAAAACATGTGCGGCGTCTTTGATGCTTTGAATCAAAACAGGTCTCTTTGTTTTTGTATTAAGAAATCAAATTTGATATACATATACAAATGAAGGATATCTGTCCGATATACATACACAATGTAAGCGGACTCAGTAGCTTCGGCCTTCCATCTGAACTGGGCCAACGTTTTGATACCGGCGTCTGCTTGTGTCAGTGCGGCCACCTACAGACATAGAGATATATGATATTTAACGAGTTCCTGCTGTTTCTGCTGTACAGTATTTATTATAAACTGAATGGAATAAACTTCAAGTATAGATTAAAGTTTCAATATCCAGCACGTCTACCTACCAGTGAAGACTTACTAAATCAAGCAGACAGCGGAGAAGTACTCTCGTTCAAAATATATTGCTGTTGTCTATTTGTCATGATCCACAATTTAGAAACTTTTATCAAATCAAAAGCTGAAATATTATATCCAGTTTTTTTTTATATGTATAGATTCTGCTTGGCAGAAAAAAAAGTCCTGTAAATATATTGTACAGTTTAAACCCGATTTAAGCTAACCCCTATACTATTGCACTCGCCCCTCTCCAATTGCTGCTGATTTGACAGGCTGTTTATGAGTACCGGTGAATAAGTTGGTTTGATATTTACGCATTCAACTTTTTTGAAGATGTGAAGCAACGATATTATGAATAATAATTTACATATGCTAACTAAACGTTCACTATACAGTGGTGTATACTAGTTTTAAATGCTCGTGTCTCATATAAATAAAGTAGTAAAACTTTCTTAAAAAACAAAAACAAGAATGACGTCAGAAGCCTCATTTTCATATTCATTTTAGCACGAAGCTCTCTGAATTTAGATAAGTTCGTCGGTTCAATCTTAACCTGAATTAGTGACCAAGTTAAAAACATGCAGGTATTTCTCTGGCAGTACTTCAAAACAGACGTTCAAAGGATTTTTGTCCATGACAAAAACATCATTTGATACTGTAACATCCTCTTAACCCTTTTGCGGTCCTTGAAAGACATATTGAACCGCGCATTATTTGATCTTATCCCACACTGACGTCATCAGCTAGTATTTCCGAAAATCACACGGAGGCTTCCGAAGGTAGGCGAAGTAACACAGTCGTGTTACTTCGCTTATCCGGAAACATCCTATTGATTTTCGGAGAGATTCGTCAGATTAAGGAGTGTATAATGGCCGTCCTTACGGATGGGTCACACTTGGATGTCATGGCAACATTCCCTTCCGGAGTCAGTGTCCCTGTGGTCCGCTGATTATCCTCAGTCCTGGACTGACAGAAGAAACCCTTGAACGAGGCACCATCAATCGTCACTGAAAAACGAGATATATCCAATCTCTCAGCAATCTTCCATATGATTTTCAAAGAGATACATGTATATATTATCTTTTAGTGTTTGACAGTGTCACTTATTACTCAGCTCTCTCTCTCCCTCTCTCTCTAAATATTGATTGTCTTTATATCATAATCTTTCGGCTTAATAAGAGCTGGAAATATCGTTACTATTTTTCAATGATATGTGATTAAGTTTTGTTATTTTAGGTTTCTCTACAGTGTGGTGATTATTTTTATTTTATGTTTTCTTGAATTACCTCCCTTTGATTATTTTTGACCCAGTCGAAATATATAAATCTTCAAACAAATTTTAGTGTTACTGAAAACCTAGCTGAGACCGTCCCCAGTGGCCGCAACATACCGGTTGTCCCGGTGTCAGGATAATCGTTGACATCGTCTCCAAATGACTGAAATACTGTCAGTGGTACATTAAACCAAACAAACAAACCTAGCTGAGTAAGATTAGATACGATTAGATATTTTCCATGTTTATTTCGGCATCAAAAGACATTACTTATAATGATTAAAACTTTGTTTATTCAAAAATTGACCTTTTTTGTCTCAAAATTTACTCTTTAAGGAGTGCGGGTCAATTTCCATGGTCCGTGCACAAAGGAATTATAGTAGCAAGCGGATCCTAATTTAACTAGAACAGAACAGGAGAAGGAGGGTTGTCAGCCAGTCAGCCTGTTACCTTTTGGTGCGTAAATTCACTAGGTGATACGGCAGGATTTAAATGAGGTTTTTAGACGGCAGCTTGATGCCGTCTTTAGTGGCTAGAAACGCTTACCAGGCATCGTTGACCTTGCTAATTTGCATATTTTCCATGACCTCTCCGCGCTTAGTGGTGATCCACGCAATGCGATTCTGCACTTACGAATACGAATGGAATATATGATACGCAGACCTTTTATTCATAACCGTAACCGCTATTCATGTGCTGTTGTTTGTAAACGTGTTATTTTGCTTTGTAAACATCCATTTTAAGCGTGAACAATACATCAGTGACACTTATAAATCAGATCAGCAACCCATTTTACATACTTGAAGATCTACTCCTGTAAAAAGAAAAAAGTAGCGCTTCGAATGTCTGTAATTAACCTAAAGTAGTTCACGCGTAATTTTGCATGAAAGCGAGGTAGGTGTCTCCCGGAGCATTAATAGAAACAAACATTCAAGCATCTAACACATCAAGTACCTTGTCAAGTTCTACACTTACAGTAGGTAGTGTATATAAATCGGGTCCTAGGAAATGACCTACTTCTGAAGTTCATACAGTCAAGTTAATGACCCTAATTCCGGATTGTTTTGTAAGAAACAGAGTGCGTATTCGATTGTCTTACTACCGAATTTAGTTGCATGAGAGTTTGTGGAGTTTTTGCGTCATGTGGCTTTTGCCTCTATTGTATCAATAAATAAGAATCACAGCTTTTTTCCTGTTAATCCGGCTGCCGTCTCTCAGCGCATATTGAGCGCTTTGATTTTTCTGGTCATGACCAAAGATAATGGCATGGTATTGCTTCACTAGGACATGTTGCAAGTCAGTACATTCAAAACATTTCCTTACATTCTGACGCAGATTTCATTGCGCTATCTGGTATAGTAGTTTGAGAAATACGATAAGTTAAGTATTTTAGTTGAGTACTACTGCACGCAGAAAGCAATGAACTGTCTGGTGCGGTGTAAGTTTGTAAGATATATGTTTAGAAGATATTTACTTTTAAGTCGAAGATCAGAGTTAGGAATACACATGTAGTAATAGGTTAAGACTGTCGTGACACATTTATTTTAGGACCCGGTATAGTTTGCATTAATTAGTGAATTCAGTTTAGTTTGTTTCCTATCTTTGATTCTCAAACTAACTTAACACAACCATTTGTCATTTGTAGTGATAATCATTTTAAATCGGCATTGTGTATATATTTATAGATTAACTTTGTTTTATCTAATCATACGACTAGAAATTTAATTTCACATACACAAAAATAGTTTTTAAGATGCTCGGGCTCGCACGTTACATTACTAAGGCTCTTGTTAGTGAGCACTGTGTATGTCATTTACAAGTACAAGTTACCCCCACCCCCTAACCTGAACTCCTGGATCCGGCTCTGAGTTATAAATGGAATCAAATGGCGCCATGACCAGTTCTTACAAAAGTATTCGTTTGTGATTATATAAGGGAGTTTTGTAGATTCACTTGAACTTAGTCCCATTCATTTACATATTAGTTTATGTGTTCTGTATAATAAGTCGTTTTTGAGATTTACTGTATCGAAAAATCAATATGTTTCGATCATTTTCATGCAGACGTTATGGCATATAATGCAAAAGGAATCAATCATTCTGGGCATATGTTCATGTTTTGTCCACACACACTCACACAAATTTGGGTTTGGACTGTATTTATGCGCATTGGTTTCAATTAGAGATGGACCAAATATAACATATATTTCAGTTGCCATTTTAACTTATTAGGAAATCAATATGATATCTATACAAAATGGTGTGCATTTATTGTTTCTGGAATATTTAAACACATTTGAGACAGTTATCATCGACAGTGAGTAAGATGTTCAACTTTACCTTTCACATCCTCGTTACAATTGTACGATGAAGACGAGGTGATTTTATACGGCGACGGTGATGTCTGCACGGCAAATCCGTGCCGTGGTGTCATGTCGGTACAGGCTATAGATGGGGCCCCCGATGAATAGCCCTCCACTAACACAAAACCAGCGATTCCGACCAGAAACAGCGCCCATAATGCCACATAATCCATATTTGGTTGCTCTTTTCTTTTGGGGAACAACTGCAAAAAGAGAGAGTTACTTTATCAATAGATCATTTGTTTCACCTACACCTACGTTATACTGTTCATGGCCATCTGTCATTGGGCCTATTCGACTGGGAGTTTCCTTTGAGAACGAAAGGTGGGCGGAGCTAGATGCACACTCAACTAAAAATAACCAGTCGAAGATGTTGCTTAAATCAATAACAATTTTTACAAAGAAGTTAAAACATTAAGATGTAAATAAGGATTTCTTTATCGATAATTTATTAGTTTTTCTGTTACATTGAACGCAAATAATCAAGCTAATGATAAAATTGGTCATGCATGACATTAATTTCAAGACACGTGACATTATTTTCATTTTTATCTAATAATCTATACACAGAAAATTTTCAAGTTCTGCTTCAGAAGAGAGGATGCTCAATATTAAATTAATATTTTAATGAGTTCCTTTGAGCAAAAATATACAATGAGTTGTTTTGATAAGTATATATTCTTTTCAAATATCGCTTATATGTACAAGTTTTTAATCTTGAAAATAATTTAGAGTTTATTAATGGAGAATTTTCTTCATTGAGTAAATGCTTAACAGTCTGACGTCACAATCTCAACACTCCACATGTCGAATGAAAAATTTTAAGTAATGAAAAAAGTTAGTCAACACCCCCCCCTTACCCCTCCCACTTCTTTGCCACAATAAGACGTTACAACATGACCGCAGGCAATGCGACTTTTTCATCCTATTGTGTACTTAAAACACTGTGTCGCTTAATAATGTCTGATTAATATCTTAAGGATGAAAGATATTACAGTGATTGTGAAAATATGTTAATTTATTTAGGATTTCCAAGTATGTCGGTTGTGCGATTGTTTTGAGAGGAGGGGTGTATACACACAGGTGCGAAAGACTGAATTTATTGTTGTATTTACGTGCTAAGTGTACTGCCCTGTCTGTTTTATTAGCATTGCTCGTAAATGATGATAATAGCTCTGATATGTTCATTCCTTCTTGTAACATTCGCAAGGTCGTTCCCCGTCCTGTCGGATGAGTTTCTTTTTCTTTTTTTTTTCTTTTAAACTTTCACCTTGATAATCAAAACACCTTGTAGAAGATATTTGTTTGTTATTGAGGTATCTTCGAGCGAAATTCAGAGTGGAATACATTTTTACGAGGTGAAATGAAATATTACATCTTCCATAAAAAAGGTCTCTTTATTTTATGTTATATTATAAAGAAATTATGTTCTTAAAATTTTCACTGCGACATTATCATTTTCACTGTGACATTATCATTTTCACTGTGACATTATCATTTTCACTGTGACATTATCATTTTCACTGTGACATATCTTTTCACTGTGACATTGTGACATTATCATTTTCACTGTGACATTATCATTTTCACTGTGACATTATCATTTTCACTGTGACATTATCATTTTCACTGTGACATTATCATTTTCACTGTGACATTTTCACTGTGACATTGTGACATTATCATTTTCACTGTGACATTTCACTGTGACATTATCATTTTCACTGTGACCTTATCATTTTCACTGTGACATTATCATTTTCACTGTGACATTGTGACATTATCATTTTCACTGTGACAATATCATTTTCACTGTGACATTATCATTTTCACTGTGACAATATCATTTTCACTGTGACATTATCATTTTCACTGTGACATTATCATTTTCACTGTGACATTATCATTTTCAATGTGACAATATCATTTTCACTGTGACATTATCATTTTCACTGTGACAATATTATTTTCACTGTGACATTATCATTTTCACTGTGACATTGTGACATTATCATTTTCACTGTGACATCATCATTTTCACTGTGACATAATCATTTTCACTGTGACATTATCAAATACTATTTTAATTTACATCGCAGTAATCCACTCAAAAGCATGCAATAAATATGTACACCACTCAGATAGGAGCGTACCGTCGGTTGCTCTTAACATCGAGATTGCATTTATTCATTTATAAATCATTGTGTTTTCAAAACCTGCTAAATGCATTGTACGTCGTCATCGAATAGCACGACACGCGCTATAGCGCTGTATATACGAGCAAGTTTAATTAATCAATTTCCAGGTGCCCTAAGTGTTTGTAGCCATTTAAATAAAAAAATAATCATTTTAAATAGCATGTTGTAGTATTAATCATTCATCAATTTGTATTTTGTCTGGCGAAAAAAAAAAATGGTACGCACAAATAAAAGTGCAATTGTAACTTAAGGGAATTCGTGAACCAGAGATAAATTGTGCTCGTTCTTTAGTTAAAATCTAATCAGCTGTAATTTCGTCAAAGTTTGATATGCAATTATGAAAATTGACTACAATAGCATTCAAACTGCGATTAGGTATGACCTAAAACTTTGCAACAACCTCGTGTACGAGGTTCATATGACTCAATGCCATTGGGGGTAAATATCACATACTCTATCCGGTCAACTAGATCATAAGTACATCAGATGGCTGCTTCCTTATTGACGTCATGTTTTGAAGTGGGCGACCATTCAACGAGTCAGTGTAGGCGAGTATAAGGCCAGTGTTACGAAGCAAAACAAGTAGTAGAATTTAGTAAATTAAAATGTTTTTTTTTTCCTATTGACCGATCTGTCTTTTTATCAATCGTTTGATCTACCAATCATCCATTTATTTACACTGTGTCGAACATTGCAGTAGCCTTCAGTGTATACTAAAAAACGCCACGCCCTATTATATTTTTTATGAAGAAATCATTAATTTCCTGATTCAAGTGCAAATGACATTGAACATACATTCCTCAAAGTGTAAGCTTTTTAATTGTATAACAGAATGTTGAAATTGTCAAAACTACTAAGGCAATTTTAAACTAGAGCGTTTAATAATTACGATCTATTCAAATTGATACATTAATAAAACTTGACTTCTAAAAATGTCATATTGTGTAATAGAAAAGGACGACAACAAAAATCATATAAATTTCATGGTTCTTTGTCCCTATAGTTAATTTGCCAGTTTATGTTTTTTTCATATTAAATTAACATCTTGTCATTATGTTTAACTCCTTATTTTGTTAGGTGGTAGTTTCTTTAGTACATGTATCAAACGGGTACCTAAATCGACGAGAGAGACATTTTTCTCTTAATCAAAAACTAATACGAAATATATTTTACTGTCAAATCAAAATACACTTAACTACTAGTTTTTATTTACATACCGGTACAGTTGGGGGAATTTGTCATTGTGATAACAGGTCGATATATACACAGTCGACATCATGCAATGTCATTATGATAACAGGTCGATATACACTGTCAACATCGGGCAACGTCATTATGATAACAGGATGATATACACTGTCAACATCGGGTAACGTCATTATGATAACAGGATGATATACACAGTCGCCATCAGGCAACGAACATCGGGTAACGTCATTATGATAACAGGATAATAAACAAAGTCAACATCGGGTAACGTCATTATGATAACAGGATGATATACAAAGTCAACATCGGGCAACGTCATTATGATAACAGGTTGATATACACAGTCGCCATCAGGCAACGTCATTATGATAACAGGATGATATACACAGTCGCCATCAGGCAACGTCATTATGATAACAGGATGATATACACATTCAACATCGGGCCACCTTATTGTGATAACAGGTCGATATACACAGTCGACATTGGGCCACCTTATTGTGATAACAGGTTGATATACACAGTCGACATCGGGCCACCTTATTGTGATAACAGGATGATATACACAGTCAACATCGGGCAACGTTATTATGATAACAGGTCAATATACACAGTCAACATCATGCAACGTCATTATGATAACAGGTTGATATACACAGTCGACATCATGCAACGTCATTATGATAACAGGATGATATACACAGTCAACATCGGGCCACCTTATTGTGATAACAGGTCGATATACACAGTCGACATCGGGCCACCTTATTGTGATAACAGGTTGATATACACAGTCGACATCGGGCCACCTTATTGTGATAACAGGTTGATAGACACAGTCAACATCGGGCTACCTTATTGTGATAACAGGTCGATATACACAGTCGACATCGGGCCACCTTATTGTGATAACAGGTTGATATACACTGTCAACATCATGCAACGTTATTATGATAACAGGTTGATATACACAGTCGACATCATTCAACGTCATTATGATAACAGGATGATATACACTGTCAACATCATGCAACGTTATTATGATAACAGGTCGATATACACAGTCGACATCATGCAACGTTATTATGATAACAGGTTGATAGACACAGTCGACATCGGGCTACCTTATTATGATAACAGGTCGATATACACAGTCAACATCGGGCTACCTTATTATGATAACAGGTCGATAGACACAGTCAACATCGGGCTACCTTATTATGATAACAGGTCGATAGACACAGTCGAAATAGGGTAACCTTATTATGATAACATGTCGATTCACACTGTCGACATCGGGCCACCTTATTGTGATATCAGGTCGATAAATACACAGTCGACATCATGCAGCATCATTATGAAAACAAGTGGATATACATCGTCGACATCGGGCACCGTCATTGTGATAACAGGTCGATATACATAGTCGACATAATGCAACGTTATTGTGATAACAGGTCGATACACACAGTGGACATCGGGCAACGTTATTATGATAACAGGTCGATATACACAGTGGACATCGGGCAACGTTATTGTGATAACAGGTCGATACACACAGTGGACATCGGGCAACGTTATTGTGATAACAGGTCGATACACACAGTGGACATCGGGCAACGTTATTATGATAACAGGTCGATATACACAGTCGACATCATGCAACGTTATTATGATAGATGGTCTATATACACTGTCGACATTGGGCATCATCATATTATGATAACAGGTCGATTTACACAGTCAACATCGGGAATGAATGTCATTGTAATAACTGGTCGATATACACTGTCGGCCTCGGTGAAACGTTATTTTGATAACAGGTCGATATACACAGTCGACCACGGGCAACGTCATTGTGATAAAAGGTCGAATATATATATATATATATATATATATATATATATATATATATATATATAGCCGAGATCGGGCTGATATCATCACATCAGGTCGATATGTTTTCTATTGTTGGAGCCGATATTTTTAGGCAACGTCGGTCGATGTAGATCTTAAGTGATATCGAACCAATATTGTCAAAATCAGTTTTTATTTTATTTTATATTTTTTTATTTTTTTTTTATTAATTCATTCATTTTTCTCTCTTATATTGTCTCTAAAATTTCAAAATTAAATGGAATTACTTTTAGACATATTCTATGACGACACAATGCCGATTTATTCCATTTTGACCATTTTTATTACATTGAGTTGCAAGGGGGGCGTTTGAAAAAATCTGAATTGTCTTCTGACATTGATAACAAAAAGTCGCATATTGTGATACTGGAGTTTGGCTCCATTTTTAAAGAAAAAGTCATAGTCAATATTCTATTACAGTTAAGTCATTTTTTTTTACATTTTTTTTAAGTATTTATAATAAATAAGATATAAAGAAATAAGATACCTTTTAGCGAGTCTCAATCCAGACAGCCAAACTTCCACGTGACTAATACTTATACAATATATTTCAACCCTTTACTTCCTGTACCATGTACAAATCATCACCAAAACACGCGACATCGTGTTTTGCTCGAGGCGCCATCACACAAAATTACCTAGTCAGTTGAGCGGTTTACGACCCCCATGCAGTATCTCTTTTGTCCCTTCCCTAATATCCCATTGTTTTATTCTAGAATATAAATGAGCTTGTGTTTTGTAAAATGTTATAATTTAGGTAATACATATCTATATAGCCTATATAGCTATAGTGTTTAAGTTTAAACTTTATTTATTTTACATCGATTACGAAACAAGTTTTCACAACTTAATTTAATCACTCTCGATGGCTCCGATGGCGGCGTATGTGGTCATTATTGTGGGAGGAAACCGTAGAGCCCGGAGAAAACCCACGTGTCTGGACGGGCGACCACTGTACCCTCTCACGTACGTGACCAGGAATCGAACCCGGGACGCATTGGTGAGAAGCGAGGCGCGTTACCACTACGCTATCCAGGCACCCTAAAGTTATAGTGCTTTTATGTTAACCACCTGGTCATTGGGTATATTCGTATATCCCGTATAAGGGCGCGCTAGGAAGTCGTATGCATAGCCCAAATAGCCCTCAAGTAACCCCCTTTTATACCTGGGTGGAGTGGATCTTCTTGCTCAAGACCCGACTAAGATTCTAACCACGGACCACATGTTCCGGAGCAGTGCGTTCTACCACTCCTCATATAATGACAGCCTTTCATTTCATAATACTAAATAGTGGGTCTTTCCGTTGACAGTAACGAAAGATAGGCGGCGCTAGATGCGCGCAAAGAAAAAAGGTACTCGTACATATTAATTGATAAATGTTATTTATATATTTGTATATTGAAATAAAATATAATAAATCAACAAATAAAACAAAACATCAGTTTAATATTTATCTAACCTCTCTTTTTTTTCCCTCTCTCTCTCTCTCTCTCTCTCCACCCTCAACCCCCCCCCCCCCCCCCCCCCGCCCCTCTCTCAGCATGAACTACCATTAGAGAATGCTCAGCTATACATTCAATTATTATTTTCAGCTAAATATACACGTATGATTAGAGCGGGTATTACCAAACACTGAAGCTGAAATATAAAGTGTTCGGTAATACAAGCAGCATCCAAGATCTTCATTACAGATACGACGAATATGAGTATCTTTTCAGCATTTACATGCAAGAAACACCTATCTTGACTCATCTTATTTTGAAATATGTCATCTATATGTTGGACCCGACTGCTTGTATTACCAACCAGATGCTTGTAATATTGACCACACGTTTTCTTTTTTTTTAACCTAAAATATAATTTTATCATTTCATTGTTAGTGTTGAGCAATATTTATAACACTCTTAACAATTATATAGTTAAGATATCCGGTATTTATCTGTGTGCACATAGCATAAAACAAATCCCAATTTGGATCTCATATTGTATAAGGTCATGTTTCTACCTGAAACAACAGTTACCACACCCCTTTTCTTTCATAGTGTTTGTAGGTTATGGGGTGAATAGACACGTATAATAATGTTTCAGTAATTATATTCAATTACATGTATTATTGTTCGTCATTGTCACAGTTCTGTAAGAATGACATTTGTTAACTCATTTTTATGCTCGTTCAAACGGACTAATTCAGCCGCATGGTCAAGTATTTATCTGGACGGTATTCAGTACTGTATTTACATTACTGTTATTAAGTAATATACACACACACACACACACACACACACACACACACACACACATTAAGAGATTACCAAGATGTGGGAAGTTTTCGAATATGAAACCCTTTTGTGGGGTGGTGAAAAAAAGTGTGGTGTTTATATCACCTCACTTTACTCGACGCGATTTTCATGACAGTATACAATCCATCAAGTACAAAATTGAAACATTTAGGTTTCACATGGAAACCATATATATGCGCTCGTAGCAATGATCTCCCTTTATACCGATCACTCACAGTCCAGTTTATACTTGCGCGCTGAATATAAATCGCCCCGTATTTTTTACCTGTAAATATATAAAACCCCATTTTCCGTGAAAAGTCATCTTGGGTCAAATAAATCCGCATGGATACAAGGCTTTATAAATACACCGCTTATCTTATTAAAAGACGTGAACGATGTTCCGTGAGAATAAACATATTATGATAGTTTAACAAGCCATTATTGAAATGACTGCGTGATTAGTAAAATGTTTTCAGAATAAAAGTTTTATTTTCTGCGCATATACATTTCATCCCTTATTTCGGTATAACTACCTACCTATGTAATGTTTGATTATCATTAGATTATGTACTCAATTCCAATATCAGATATGACAAATATTTCACGTACAATGTAAATGAATATCACTCAATATTATACAACAGTGTTTATTCATGTCTTCTCATAGCGTACCTATATAAACTGTATTTTGTTTAACGCTGATTAGCTTATCCGTTCAATTGTAGCTATAAATACTGTACTTTTTTACACTAGAAGACTTATATGTTCGTTCGTATACAAAGCCAATTGATATTCGATTAATGTATATCAAGCCTTGAAGGAGACAGATGCAAGGGTGTAAGAATGCACGTAAATGACCAAGTATTGGATACTGATAAAACAGTAAACAATTGTAGTTGGTGTATACATGCATAGGTATCTAGAAGTTTTTTATTAGCTCACGTGCATTTTATCTGAATTTAGTTTAAATTTTCATGCAACAGCTTTAGACTCACGTTAAACAGTAAAATGTGTACAGTTTCAATGTTTTAAGGATGCATTCAGTCTTGCGCAATCATGCAAAACCTAGTTAAGTGTTGCGCTAACATTCGTATAAAAGCAGTGCATGCTTTGGAATATGCTTCGCCACTCGTGAAAATGTCACTTTTTATGTTCACTCAGAGAAATTATTAATCAATCATACACCTAAACAAACTTTTTTTTTCTTTTTATTTTATGCTTTAAAGGCCAGAAATTAGCTGTGTTATTCAAAAAATTTGTCAAAATTGGCGGTATTACCTCGCGTGCCTGACGTTTTAATGACGTCATGTCTTGCGTAAAACCCAGCACAATTGATGCTCCGGATCATCATTTTACATATAACGTAGGGTCGGGTTCAAGTTCCAGAGTGAAAATTTGAAAAAAGTAATATTCACTGTTTTAAGCAGTGAACTTACCATTTTTAAATCACTGATAGTTCCCTATAATCCACCGAAAAGCATTAAATAAAATATATACGAGGGC
>CM037790.1:20146750-20196750 GCA_021229015.1 Solen grandis | reverse complement strand
AGTCTGCTAGTTTATGATTGGTTGTGCTGTGAGCTACTGTACACCATGTGTCCAGATACTAAACATCTATCTTCTGCTCATGATAGTTGTTTGTGTCTTCGTGCAACCTTTTTCATATCAAATATAAGAAGGCACATTTTTATTGTTTCTGCCTTGTCCTGCATTTACTGTAGGTTCCAGCATTTTACCTTAATCTTTCTATAAATGGCGTCTCGCAGACTCGAGAAGGTGTGTGTGTCCTAAGAATCTTATGTAACTATTTTCGATATTTGTGTTTTCAATACATGCCAGCATTGAATGTGTATTGTTACGAAATGGGAACACCATTATGCTACGATTTATATTACTGAGAAATAAAATTTCAAAAAAAATTTTTTATTGATGTCTTTCTCTTTCTTATAGTAAAATACATGTTAAATATAGTTATTTCCAGAAAAAATATCATCCGAGAGCAAAAAATGACATATATAAATTATTAATATATGTGAAATATGGAACATATCCAATTTATTCAATAAAATTTACATAAAGCTGAAACATAGCTGGACATGATAATCTTATTGAAATATGTTTATACGTTTATTTTCCGGATGACATGATAAATAACGATAATAATGAAATCTGTATCTTAGAGAATAACATATTTACCTTACAAAGACATAATACAACCTGTTGGTACTGACAGGGAAAAATGACTTCCAACAACATTTGATATGATTCAAAATATGTAAAAAGTATTCGTGTATATTTGCAAAATTCTGGCATTATTATTATTTATTATTATTATTTTTGTCAAAATCATTTTAAGTAATTTAAACTAATGATTATGATTATAAAACCCGAATAAATGATTAAAATATTCCTAGAGAGAACTGTCGAAGATGAACATGTGTGAAAGGTATCAACATTTACAACAAGAGATGCATAGTAAGAGTTTTATTGTTAACAGTGAACCAAGCGAAACATTTGACATAGAATGATTATTAATGTAGAATAAAGTTAAAATTATATATATATATTTTCAACTGCTACAGAGAAAATGCCTTACTCGGGATAAAATTGCAAACAATATATCAAGAAGCAGAGAGTCAAAGCTCTGTAATAAATGTTTGGATATGGAAAACTGGACAGCCATCTTGTTCAGCGGAATAGAATGATCTCACATTGCGTTGTTGATCAAAATAGAGATCATTCGTACTACGTTAGATGTAGCCACAGATGGACGTTTTGGGAATTTCTTCCCAGAAGATTCACATGGATTCCTGTTATGTTCGTTAACTATATTGATAGCGAATATTGTTTATCACTAAAACCAACATCATTGACTACTTTTTCTTATTCTTCTTTAATTTTCTAACAAATCACAATCTAGACATTATAACTTTTGTACTTACTACCTTGGAGTACTTATTCCAAAAAGTTTTGAGCCTAAAACCAGGGTAAAATGTTCTCTTGAGAAAAATGAAGATGAAATTTAGAATGTTACAATGATACTTCTATTGGAAAGCAAAAGCGTGTTTACAGGTTGATTATATGGGCTAACTACTCAGCACTAGTCTAAATCTGCAACAGTACCTTGATCGTGACCAGCTTGACCCCAAAAACGATCCCACATTCCCTATTTACGAACTAAAAGTTGTGTTTATGTATAGGTTAATGGTTTAACAAATTAAACCGCTCAAGTTCGGCGCTGCCAAGCGAACGGTTTAACTTGTTAAACCCTCGCTAACAAACATTAACCTACTTAATGTATGGAATTATGTTTTGACGTTACTATCCAAGTTCATCTCTACACGCATGCGCACAAAGATTGGTGGTATATACTAGGTGACCCATTAAACCAAGTGGTTAAACGAGTTAAACCGATCGAACATTTTGAAAAATACTGCAATCTCATTGGTCAAAATATAATCTCATTCCTGATTAAATATTTTGAATGGAAACTATATATATATATAGTAACAGTGGCCTTGGCCTTAACCCGATATCCCAAACTCCAATTTCCAGGGGTCTACTAAACGACGCTCTCCGGTCTTCGACGGTCTCCGGTCTCCGCCGGTCTCCGAGACCGGCTTTAGTAGGCCCCAAATTTCCATAAGGTATATCCGTTCCAAGTTTAGTATATCACTCAGATTAAAGATGCATATCGGAAACCAACTTTCCAACATTGTCGAAAAATAAAGTCATCAATAACATACAGTATTCTGTCAAGCTAATCTTAAACACAACTAAAAGCCATTACAGCAAATATGTGTATTGAATTGATCGAAGTTTTACCTACATTACAAGAATGAGATATTTATGTTTGGGTCAAAAAGATAACCGTATTGTATCACTCAGCTGAATGCATAAATTGCCGGTGTTATCATTTCAGGTTACATCAAAACAACGATTGGTGGTGTTATTATTTCATGTTACATCAAAACAACGATTGGTGGTGTTATCATTTCATGTTACATCAAAACAACGATTGGTGGTGTTATTATTTCAGTTTACATCAAAACAACGATTGGTGGTGTTATTATTTCAGTTTACATCAAAACAACGAATGATGGTGTTATCATTTCAGGTTACATCAAAATAATGATTGGTGGTGTTATTATTTCAGGTTACATCAAAACAACGCTTGGTGGTGTTATTATTTCAGGTTACATCAAAACAACGATTGGTGGTGTTATCATTTCATGTTACATCAAAACAACGATTGGTGGTGTTATTATTTCAGGTAACATCAAAACAACGAATGATGGTGTTATCATTTCAGGTTACATCAAAACAACGATTGGTGGTGTTATTATTTCATGTTACATCAAAACAACGATTGGTGGTGTTATCATTTCATGTTACATCAAAACAACGATTGGTGGTGTTATTATTTCAGGTAACATCAAAACAACGAATGTGGGTTATATTTAGGTTACATCAACAACGATTGGTGGTTATATTTCAGTTTACATCAAACAATGATTGGTGTGTTATTTTCAGTTTACATCAAAACAACGATGGTGGTTGTTTTATTTCATTTACATCAAACAACGATTGTGGTGTTATCATTTATTACATCAAAACAACATTGGTGGTTATTTCATTTCATTACACAAACAACGTTGGGTTATTATTTCATTTACATCAAAACAACGATTGTGTGTTTATCATTTTAGTTACACAAAACAACGATTGGGGTGTTATTATTCAGTTTACATCAAAACAACGATTGGTGGTGTTATTTTCAGTTTACATCAAAACAAGATTGGTGGTTTATCATTTCAGTTTACATCAAACAACGATTGGTGTTATATTTCATTTACACAAAACAACGATTGGGGTGTTATTATTTCAGTTCAAAACAAATTGTGGTGTTTTCATTTCAGGTTAACATTTGAATAACATTTAGTTTAATCAATCAGTTTACATCATAAACAACGATGGTGGTTTATTAATTTCAGGTTCATCAAAACATGGTGGTGTTATCATTTCAGGTTACATCAAAACAACGATTGTGGTGTTTATTTAGTTTCATCAAAACAACGATGTGGTTATATTCATGTTACATCAAACAACGATTGGTGGTGTTATATTTCAGTACATCAAACAACGTGTGGTGTTATTATTTCAGTACATCAAACAACGATGGTGGTTATATTTCATGTTACATCAAAACAACGATTGTGGTGTTATTTAGTACATCAACAACGAATGTGGTTTATTATTCAGTTTACATCAAAACGATGTGGTGTTTTATTTCAGTTTACATCAAAAACGATGTGGTTATCATTTCAGTTACATCAAACAACGATTGTGGTGTTTCATTAGTACATCAAACAACGATGGTGGGTATATTTCGTTACATCAAAAAAGATGGTGTGTATCATTTCATTACATCAACACGATTGTGTGTTATATTCAGTTACATCAAAAAACGATGGTGTGTATTATTTCGTTACATCAAAACAACGATGTGGTGTTATTTAGTTACATCAAACGTTGGTGGTTTTTTCAGTTACATCAAAAAACGATTGGTGGTGTTATCATTTCAGTTACATCAAAAACGATTGTGGTTTATTTCAGTTACATCAAACACGATTTGTGTTATTATTTCATTACATCAAAACAACGATTGTGGTGTTATATTCAGGTTACATCAAAACGATTGTTTATCATTCAGTACATCAAACAACGATTGGTGGTGTTATATTCAGTACATCAAAAATGATTGGGTGTTATATTCAGTTTACATCAAAACAACATTGTGGTGTATTTCATTACTCAACAACGTGGTGTGTTATCATTTCAGTTCATCAAAACAACATGGTGTGTATTTTCAGTACATCAAAAAAACATTGGTGTGTTATTATTTCAGTTTACATCAAAACAACGATTGGTGTTATATTTCATTACATCAAACAACGATTGGTGTGTTATATTTCATTACATCAAAAACATGTGTATATTCAGGTTACATCAAAAAACGATGTGTGTTATTTCAGGTTACATCAAAAAACGATGTGGTGTTATATTTAGTTCAACAAACAACGATTGTGTGTTATATTTAGTTACATCAAAATAACGATGTGGTTATATTTAGTTACAACAAAACAACGATTGGTGTTATATTTCAGTTTACACAAAAAAATTGGTGTTATATTTCAGTACACAAAATAAATTGTGGTTGTTACATCAAAACAACGATTGGTGGTGTTATTATTTCAGGTTACATCAAAACAACGATTGGTGGTGTTATTATTTCAGGTTACATCAAAACAACGATTGGTGGTGTTATCATTTCAGTTTACATCAAAACAACGATTGGTGGTGTTATTATTTCAGTTACATCAAAACAACGATTGGTGGTGTTATCATTTCAGTTTACATCAAAATAATGATTGGTGGTGTTATTATTTCATGTTACATCAAAACAACGATTGGTGGTGTTATCATTTCAGTTTACATCAAAACAACGATTGGTGGTGTTATCATTTCATGTTACATCAAAACAACGATTGGTGGTGTTATTATTTCAGTTTACATCAAAATAATGATTGGTGGTGTTATCATTTCAGGTTACATCAAAATAATGATTGGTGGTGTTATTATTTCAGATAACATCAAAACAACGCTTGATGGTGTAATCATTTCAGGTAACATCAAAATAAAGATTGATGATGTTATCATTTCAGGTAACATCAAAATAACGATTGGTGGTGTTATCATTTCAAGTTACATCAAAATAACGATTGATGGTGTTATCATTTTAAGTGACATCAAAACAATGATTGGTGGTGTTATTATTTCAAGTTACATCAAAACAATGGTTGGTGGTGTTATCATTTCAAGTTACATCAAAACAACGATTGGTGGTGTTATCATTTCAGGTTACATCAAAACAACGATTGGTGGTGTTATTATTTCAGGTTACATCAAAACAATGGTTGGTGGTGTTATTATTTCAAGTTACATCAAAACAACGATTGGTGGTGTTATCATTTCAGGTTACATCAAAACAACGGTTGGTGGTGTTATTATTTCAGTTACATCAAAACAACGATTGGTGGTGTTATTATTTCAAGTTACATCAAAACAATGGTTGGTGGTGTTATCATTTCAAGTTACATCAAAACAATGGTTGGTGGTGTTATTATTTCAGGTTACATCAAAACAACGATTGGTGGTGTTATCATTTCAAGTTACATCAAAACAATGGTTGGTGGTGTTATCATTTCAGGTTACATCAAAACAACGATTGGTGGTGTTATTATTTCAGGTTACATCAAAACAACGATTGGTGGTGTAATCATTTCATGTTACATCAAAACAATGGTTGGTGGTGTTATCATTTCAGGTTACATCAAAACAACGATTGGTGGT
Organism: Solen grandis; assembly: GCA_021229015.1. Lineage (NCBI taxonomy): Eukaryota > Metazoa > Mollusca > Bivalvia > Adapedonta > Solenidae > Solen > Solen grandis. The sequence goes on along the minus strand of CM037790.1, from coordinate 20,190,885 downwards.
GTTATCATTTCAAGTTACATCAAAACTAATACACGATTCACTTTATACAGCATCCGACATATCAAAATCTCTATATCTGTTAATGAACATTTCCAAGTTGAATTATTGATTGTCATAATTAAACACACGAAGTTTTGACGTTTCAACTCACTGTGGACTATATTTCTGTGCGTAGGTATGCACACCTTCATGATATGGTATTGATAAAGTAATCTGTTCTGAACTTCGCCTTCGAAACCCTTCGTCATTTCCCGATTTCAATCCTGTCAATTAAGTTTATCAATCACGGTGAATGTCAACCTAACATTCTAGTGTAATAAAGGAGATTCTGACATCATGTTTTATATGAAATACGACACGTGATTCGCTCATCTGGTAGTGTAAACTCCTGAACTCGATTATTTTCACTAATTGCATTCATGACATGTATATAGAAACGGACAAAAAGGTTTGATTTGTTACGTCACAGATTTTGGACTCATGTATAATCAATAAAATAGGGACCTCCGTGGCCGAGAGGGTTAAGTCGCTGACTTTAACACTCACTAGAACTTTAACATTCAGTAGAATTTCGCATTAATTACATGATAATTATTTATTCTATCCAAGAAATACTACATAACTTATGTAAACAGCATCAATATAGATCCGTCCTGTCTTATTGATACATTATCATAATAATTATATACTGTATATATTGTGCCCTTCCAACTGGCTTGCGTTAGGTCGGTGGTTCTACCCGGATGCTTCCGTGCATTCGTGGTCTTCCTCCACCTGTAATTAGCTGGACATCGCTATATGACTGAAATACTGTCGAAGCGACGGTAAACTCAAATAGTTAAGTCATATATTGTGCGAAATGTGATGTTTCTGATATTTCGTGGGTTGTGGAATATGCAAAACTGGTATGCTTGATTTATTCTTTCTATGTCGTTAAAAAATGAATGTTCCACCATTGATAACAAAAATAATGTGTAATTGGTGTGCTGAAACAACGACTTATCAAACAGGTCATATGTGGACAATTTGGAATATTGGTTTAACGGCTATAGCTAAAGACTTTACTTACTTAGGCCACTTGTCAGTGGTTCTTGTTTTCGGCTGCTTTGCTTTGTACAAGTACCAAGACGTAAGATATCGAACTTGTTAAGCAACTAGGAAGGTTGAACAAGAATTATTATCTGACCACTGAGAGTATTACCCCATTCCAGTCCCCCGTGAAAGTAGATGCCACCTGGCCATGTTTTCAGGAAGCAGCTAGGCGACACCGACACGAAACCTTAAGGCGGCCAGGGTTTCCTAACCTAGCGACTGCTGTTCATAGGGAAATTTCAAATCTACTGACCGCTGTAAGCAGTTGACCGTTGTATACAGTAAAATTTTCATATAGAGGCGGTCGGCGGGTTCAGCTGTGACCGTTGTTAGCAGGTGGCCTTTATTCAGAGGTGACCGCTGACTGGTTTTACTGCATATTTCGTACATATTAAAATGCGAAGATAAGAAAACCTTTAAATCATCTAGATTTTATATTTATATTCACGCGCGTTTTGAAAGAAGAGAAAAGTAACGAGCTCGTGCACGTGTTACATAAATGGGAATCATAATTGAAAAATTACATTAAATTTTGGTAGAGAGTTTGAAATGATGCCTCAGTAAAAAATCTGTATAAGAAAATGTTATAGGTCATTTCCGCGAATCTTGGTTATTTACTTTAGGGCATTAAAAGCTTTACTGGATATAATACTATAACACTGGAATTGTATCAGTATGTATAACAGTGTTTAGTAATGTTACATCTTATGCAATGCAATAATTAGTATGTAGATAAGTTAAGGTGCCTCTTGTTCTCTTTTTGTTCCAGCCTGATAATTATATATATATACTTCTGGTGTTTATGGAGGCCTGATTAGAAAATATACAGTACATTACTCCAGCGTCAAGCCATGGTTTGAATTCTTAATATGGCAATGTGTACATATACCGGATACAGGAAATGAATTTCTGTGCGTGTGCAGTTTCAGTACTGGTAGAAGCACTTTGAATGAATTGTCGAGAGAGTGCAAAGACTATAAAAGCAATGGAGAATTTATAATATGTCTGAATTGTAAATTTCTGTTGTCGGAATATTCTGTTGTCGTGTGTCACCACACTATCGTGTGTCAAAATAACACACCACCTGTTGTGTGTCATTATTATACACCACCTGTCGTGTGTCATTATAACACACCACACTGTCGTGTGTCATTATTACACACCACCTGTCGTGTGTCATTATTACACACCACACTTTCGTGTGCCAATATTACACACCACCTGTCGTGTGTCATTATTACACACCACACTGTCGTTTGTCATAATTACACACCACACTGTCGTGTGTCAATATTACACACCACCTGTCGTGTGTCATTATTACACACCACACTGTCGTTTGTCATAATTACACACCACACTGTCGTGAGTCAATATTACACATCACCTGTCGTGTGTCATTATTAAACACCACACTGTCATGTGTCATAATTACACACCACACTGTCGTGTATCAATATTACACATCACCTGTCGTGTGTCAATATTACACAGCACACTGTCGTGTGTCAATATTAAACAGCACACTGTCGTGTGTCAATATTACACACCACCTGTCGTGTGTCAGTATTACACATCACCTGTCGTGTGTCAATATTAAACAGCACACTGTCGTGTGTCAATATTATACAGCACACTGTCGTGTTTCAATATTACACAGAACACTGTCGTGTGTCAATATTACACACCACACTGTTGTGTGTCAGTATTACACAGCACACTGTCGTGTGTCAATATTACACAGCACACTGTCGTGTGTCAATATTACACACACTGAGACACGTTTTCTCGAAACCTATATAACGGAAGGAAAGGAAGGGCTTAACATTAATTGCCGCTCGTGAGTGACCGGTTTTGCCGTTCAGAAAACTAATGACTCTGTCAGAGATAAAATTACTGAAGGGATCACACGGAGATATCGTGACTTATCTGTTGGGAGAATTGGTCTTCGAGTCGAACTAACTACTGATAATGTAACGATTAGCTATCCGTGTGTGTGTGTGTGTGTGGTATCTAGTCTAGACGTTCTATAAACTTATATCTCATGCCTTTTTAGTAATTCATTAACACAATGCTTCAGATTTATCTAACGATAAGCTAAAAATATGGAACCGTCCCTTTAAATTATTTCATAAAAAAATGTTTAATCGTGAAGTCGCAAAATGTAAATGCAACTCGATGTCTGTATAAATAAAACTTACCATATCAACTTTTGGACAGCATTATAGCAGCCCAAGGCAAGATATATAGAGTGTATAGTTTTGAGGTGTATAGTTGTAACATTTTTTAATTTGGGGTTTATATTACAACATTTACCAGAAAATATAGCGATGGATGTTCAATGTACTGCTCGGTTTCATTTTATTTCCGTCTCACACATTGAAACGCTGTCAGATCACGTCTAATTTTAAGCATATAGAAGAAACACAATTAGATCTTCATTTTTTTCTATGTAGCACACATGATAGGTCAAAGTTTTAAAAACATCAAAGTAAAATAAGTGGGTTGTGGAATAATCAAACATTTAAATAGCTCTACAATAGAAACAATACGTCTATTTTTGAGAGGGTCTAGGGATGGTAATATTTAAACTTTAGCAAAAGTACACTTAAGGACAGGGTGTAATTGGATATTTCAACAGATAGCCACTGTCATGGCGTGTCTAATCACTGACTAGATATCATAAGATAATATTGTACTTGTGTTCAATCTACTATATTTCAACCAATGGGCAATCTATTTTTACAATTCATAGGCTTAATTTCGAATTCTGGCATAAATACAGTTATCATATTCAAAGCAAATATTGAACAGTTAATCCAGTTTATTTCCGTTTATGACTTAATCATTCTGAGCATCGTCAACGTATGTATTTAACATAGAAAACGGTAAAACCCGTGACTGAATTGGTGAATGACTTCATCCATCCTTTTAACGTTATGAGTCCTTCAGCTTTTATGTTGCTCTCAACGGATTGATACATTTGCGTAACATCGGGGTTAATACGACATTGTTGAGAATTACCCGAGGTCCGTTAATTCGTTCAACCGATCAAGTCTGTGTCAAGGATGAAGATACTTGCTCCCAAACGCTTGTTTTATGAGACTCTGACATAAGTAAAAACAACACATAAAACATGCAAAACTAAACGCTATCTTTCGGTCGTGTAGGTCGTGGGGAACATAACGCGGTCGTGGTCAAGTGTGAAGAGGGTATTTAAATCCCTATCACACTAAACCACGACAGTGCTACGTACGACTTGTACAGTCAGCCAAAACGTGGATGGTCTTCGTAGAGTCGTGGCGAGGTATTCGAGAGAGTATCGAGAACGTAGAGAATTCGTGGTAGAGCCTGGTAAAGCGAAATGAGTTTTGTGCATGCTCAAACGTAGCTAATGATCGCAGTGACATTGTATAGGGATTTCGGACAGAATGTGATAGAGATCCGCTTACATCAACGTCTTGGCTTGGTCGTCGAGAAATAGCGAGCAGGACTGACCACTTTGAACAGGTAACGCAGAGACCGTGACGTCATCGTCTAGACCGTAGCTGCATTTTGTCGTGGTCAGATCGTGGGATTACGTGACAGGGTACGTATAGAAGTGGCGCAATCGATAAACTGTATTGCATGTACTTTGTGCGTAGTAGCGTCGTGATTACCTTCATTCTGAAAGAAGTTTTCCATTTGTTCGGCGACTGAGCTACGTTCTATTTGGTCGTGTAGGTCGTGGAGAGTGTAGTGCCTAAATACACACACTCCCTTAAGGGCCCACAATAATCCTTTTAATTATTCATAGTAATACAATAAAAAAAACTGGGGCGATAGGGAAATAAGATGAAAGAAAAGGAGGCGGTCTTTCATTTGACGACAGATCTGTTCGGGGTCCAATTCCTGGCGAGTGTGCGATTGTCGCCCATTCAGACAGATGGTGTTTATCCGGGTACTATGGTCTCCTTCAACAATAATGCCGCTACTCGGGTTATCGAAAGTGATTTATATTTAAATTGTGAGAAACTTTCGCAATCGATGTAAAAGGAATTTGCTTTAACTGTTTATAAAACAAATATATACATGTGCAAGCGTCTCGGCGATATTGAAATGGAAAGTTCTCCAAATTGGGCTATAAATACCCCAACCCATACAGGTAGTCATGGCTACAGATCACTCACCCATTAAGGTCACTTAGGAATTAATAATTTTCACAAATTTATATTCAATGACTTGTACAATACAATACATCATCAAACAATGCATAACTTAACAAATGACACGTGAGAATGAAACACACTCTCGCCACACACACATACTCACACACGCCAAGGAGCGCTTTTCCCTCCAATCATTACACACAGCCCTTTTAAAGCATAGTGAGAGACTTGACTTGACTATTTGAGTTTACCGTCACTGCGACAGTATTTCAGTCATATAGCGACATCCACCTAATTACAGGTGGAGGAAGACCCCGAATGCACGGAGGCATCCGGGTAGAACCACCGACCTACGCATAGTGAGAGAAAAAAAAATGTTTAACTGATGTATAAAAAAGGATAAAATATATTTAAATTAAGGAGGATGGTTAATGAACAGAAGCAAAGTTTATAGACTATTATTGCATTTACAAAAACATTAAATAAAGAGTAATATAATTATGTGGATTATAAATTTTGTATTGAGTCATTACGTCTTTCTAATGCCTGTTTTACAAATTTACAAATATTTGATAGGATAGTCTTATTTTTAGAATTTAATAATTGAATAAATTTAAACATATTTGGTCTAATATAAAAGTATCTTTTTATATATAAAAGCACGTAGATCTTGAAAACGTTCACATTTAAGTACAAAATTCATCTTAAATGTCGGTATTTAAAGAACAAATCTAACAAGTACGCTCAATTACGAGGTAATCTGTCAAGGTATTTACCAGAATTTATACGTAGTTGGTTACATGAAATCCGTAACTTAGTTATCAATTGTCTAGATTTCCACGAAACTATATCAGACAAGTATTGTTCATAAGAAAAAGACGTTTTTACATGTATGTACATAATGCTCAGAACTCGATTGTTATTAATATCTGTAAACTATTCTTGGCGTAACGCATCAGTAATACATTGTTTGAAAAGCTGAATAAAGGACGAAACGTCTATATCTAATGGGTTCAACCAGACATTAGTAAAACCATACATATCTAACAAATGTTTTAACCCTAATTACCCAAAACATACCCGGCAGATTAAAAATCATCCTTATCCATGGAAACCTCCTTTGCAAGAGATCAACCAATTTATACCCGAAAACATTCCGAGTGACTTCATTTCTTGGCAATCACTTTTATGAATTCCAATCAGTAGAGCATTTGTACAAAATAAAGTAACAAATTTGAATACTGGTTACTGCCTACCAAGAAAGACAACCCTTCCCAAATTGTTCGAATTGATATTTGGGTTATTTCACTTGAATGATGCTTCACTTCCAAATAGATCGATTTTGAGGGACATTAGCAATATTTGATTTTGAACAAGATCTTTTTTAAAATCTTTTCACCACGTCAACTAGAATTATACACAGATTAAAATCATGTTGGTAACTTTTTCCGTCATGATCATCCCAGTCAAGTTTCATCGAATTTTATGTAGAGTTTTTTTTTTTTTTTCAGAGATGTCATTTAAAACGAATTACAAACGTTATCGTTCTCGGTATGTAGTTACAAACGATAGTTAACAAATAACAAGGGTGAGATATCTATAGCCATTGTGACTTTAAGGGCTAAATTCTTTTATGGCTAAACTACAATATATCGCCAAGATATTTGCACATATACATCGTGTTCACATAAGTGTGCAAATCATGTGGTTCAATACCAAATTTAGTTCAATGAAAACTAGATTTAACCCGATATTTCACAATCATTAAGTATCACATACACAGAACGTTCGCCATACATGAACTCATTTTGTGTAGACCTTTTTACACACAGGTTTGAATAATTGAAGATGTACCCTTCAATACATTTACCCTGACAAAATGTGAAAGTGTTAAATCATACCAACACAATTTGTTGTTTAAATATGAAAAAATATTATAGATCATACAAAGTCAACTGATATAAAGTCTTTATTATCTATATGGATACACGAGAGGTGTTACACTGTCAAAACAAACCTAAAATAAAACCTCGTGCAAAGCGATTAATACATGTTATACACACTCAACACATTTGAACTCAAAATTCAATATGGTTAGACCAAATATAAATGATTAAGTTGAGGGCATTATTTAGGGCATTTAAAGTAAGAAATGTCCTACAAAAACATTGTGAAACAAGTAAAATAGATGGGACATAATGTTTCTGTTGCTACTGTGTATCGCATTCAGGAAAAGGAGTAAAGGTGTAATTTGTAACAACGTGCGTAAAACAGGTAAAAGTGGTTCACTTTTACATAACGTCGTACAGCAGCATGACTTGACTTGACTATTTGAGTTTACCGTCGCTTCGACAGTAATTCAGTCATATAGCGACGTCCAGCTAATTACAGGTGGAGGAAGACCCCGAATGCACGGAGACATCCGGGTAGAACCACCGATCTACCGCAAGCCAGCTGGAAGGCTTCCTCACATGAAAATCCGAATGACCCTGTCGGGATTCGAACCCACGCGGTGAGGGGCTCGTACAGCAGCTACTGCTGACGTCGTACGGAAAATCTGTTTTATGATTAGATTGTTGAATCCGCCCACACAAACTAGGCAATGTTAAGCCAAAATTCTAAAAGCCAAGCTCAGGAAAAAATGCCGTGTTCATAGGCTTTGTGAGGCTCAGATTTTGAAATGACGTGCTGGATTATGGCGTCTATATCTCCGTCTTAACTATGGAAAATGGAAGAAACGCAATCACCACTGACAAGGCTATGTTCTATATGTTCTATATAGGCGGTAGTTATGGTCGATGTCATGTTTGCTAGGTGCATTCTAATGAAACATCGTAAAAAATGGTACTGTTATAGCTCCCTTGCTTTGTGCTTAGCATATAAGGGTAGTTGCAGGACTGGTTGGCCCTGTGTCAGGATAATGTAACTGGGTGTGGTATCATGCCACATGTCTACGGCGTGATACTGCAGTGTGGCAGCACTATATCTGTCTCAAGTAGACATCGTCTCTAAATGACTGAAATACTGTCGGTGGGACGTTAAACCCAACAAGATATTCCGCATCTTTTAACTGAAAGAGCAAATGATATGGTGTTTCATCAAGACTCGGTTTCTAGTCACAATGCCAAAATGACTAATGGTTTTCTAAAGAAACACAAAGTCAATTTTAGCACTTTTTGATGTGGTCACGCAGTTACGATGTCTTTCAACCAATCAATTGTAGTTTTCTGCAATCCAGCTGTATTTTACTTTTCTTATGAGTTATTTTTTCATAACAATAGGTCCATCATGGCCCTAGAACGCTTACCTGACTACCACCAACTTAATAAAACAAAGCAAAGCAAGGTCATAAAGCCCTTACAGTTTTTAGACGGCGGCGACCCGCCGTCTTTGGTAGCTGGAAATTCAAATCAGGCCTTGCTGACCTTGCTGATTTGCATATTTTCCACTACCGATTTAACTGTACCTCTCCGCGCTTCATATCCATGCAATGTGATTCTGCACTAACGAGTACGAGTGGAATATGTTACACAGACATTTTAATCATGACCGTAACCGCTTTTAATGTGTTATTGTTTGTTAGCATGTTTTCTTTTACCATTATTTTGCGCTGGAAACATCCATTTTAAACGTGAACAAAATATCCGTGACATTTATATATCAGAACAGCAACCCTTTTTACATACATGAAAATCTACTCCTGTAAAAAGAAAAAAGTAGCGCTTCGCTTTAGATAATTTACCTAAAGTAGTTCACACGTATTTTACATGATGGCGAGTTAGGTTCCTCCCAGAGAATTTCTAAACTTTGAAATAGAAAGGCAAACATACAAATAATACCTTGTCTATATCTACACATACTTAACAACAGATAGAATGTATACATCAGGTTCATCAGTACTGAAGAAAGGGAGTGACCTACTTAAGTGAAAGGGAGTGACCTACTTAAGTGAAAGGGAGTGACCTACTTAAGTGTGCAACTATGAATGAAATCAAAATCGCGACATTTACTCCGGATTATTATGAAATAAAACAAAGAGCGATTTCAACTGACTCAGTAGCAACTACATGTATAGTTGCAGGAAAACGTGTGGAGTTTTTGGCGTCATGTGACCTTTGCCTCCTTAATCACTACTGAAACGCTAGGTTTAGAATTATAGCTATTTCATGTTAATCCCGCCGCCGTCTCTCAGCGCACGCATTGGGCGCTATGATTAATCATTCTTTGCAATAAATATGGTCTTGATTGACTATAGAATGTTTCTTCTTCTGTTTCTGTTTTGGTTATTAAAAGGCTATCGTATAGGAGCATATCAAAGCTTTGTGGTTTATTAATAAATACGAAATGATAATAATCAATAGCACAAACAACCTATGGAAGCTGCAATCAAAAGTTGATTTATTCAAAATACTTAATACTTTAAAAAAATCAAATCACTTTGAAACATTTTCTATGATATTTTAAATATGAAACTATACTAATAAACAGAGTACCCTCAAACATTTTTAAAGATTCTATACAGGCTAAATAAAAAAACTAGCAAACATTTTGAGAGGATCAGCACCACTTAAGCAATAACAACACAGGACCAATGGCTTATCATAAGTGCAAAACAGAATTTAATCCTGTGCTTTGGTCTAAGAGGAGAAGAAATATTGTGTAGTTTCACGATCGCAAAGATCATTTTATGTTGCCGAATTTTCTTTCTTTTTTAATAACCTATTTTTTTTTCTTTCATTTTATCAATAACATTTATTTATTAAGAAAATGTTGCCTTTCTAGTGTTTACCTTAACTTTTAGTTATATGTATTTCTCCCCAATCATATTTTTTCTTCAAATCCGTTATTAATTAGATAAGATATAACAAAATACTTTTATTATTTTAAGCCAAGATGTACGTTATTAATGTTTCAAAAGATATATTAAAACAGTGCGTATATAACAAATTGTATATAGAGAAGCATTGTTGCATGCAATTAAAACCTAATTATTAAAACAAAATTACTAATGCAAAATTCGCAACCTTTTGGAGAAGGAAATAAAAGAAGCTCTTACGGCAGTAGTCACACTATTAAACATCTGTGAAGAATTATTTGATAAATATTTTAATTAAAACATCAAATGCAACTATTCATTGCGGGAGCAACTATTCATTGCGGGATTGTTGGCAGGTCTTTTTAGATTCAGATGATAAAAACAGATTAATTAAAGAAGTACTTTACATATGACTTTAACGAAGAAAAGAGGTATTAGTTACATTATACATGTAATTGTTAAATAGATTATACAAATATGTGATACTGGCCAGCTTTATATAAAAGGAAAATATAAAAAGAATGTATATAAAAACGGGTTGAATACAAAATAAAAGCGCTGAATTTTCAGCATAATAAATTATGTATCAAAAGTTTGTTTCCACAGATTATTTAATAGGTTTGAATTTTTTAGCAAATATTGTAGAGATGTAAGAGGGGTAAAGGAAAGAAAAAACATCAAATATAAACAGCTATGCTATATATTTGATATCTACACAGGTTTCGAGTTCAACAGGAAAAACACTTTTTAGCTTCATAAAAACAACTATACAATGTGCATTGCGATGATGTTATGGCGAAAATGATTTTATTTTGATTTTCCACTGAATGAGATCAAAATGAAGTAACCATGAATTATACTACATGAATTATACTACATGAATTATACTACATGAATTATACTACATATTTGCAGTATCCCTTATTTGGAACGTGTCTTAGAATGAAGATGGCATTATTTTAGAATTAATTTTACTATGTTAATATTTATAATAAATTTATCAAGGCAATTGTAAACTACACGACGAAAATGTATATTTGTTTTCTAAATGACAAAGAACAAACAAAAATTCAAACAACATATATAGAAAATATTTTGGACATTATTACGGAAAAAAAAAACCCTTTAGTCTATATTTTCTGCATATTATATTTAACCAGTAGTTATCTTTTGAATTTATAACCACGTCTGAAAATGTGATGAACTAGTACTAATCGTGTAAGGAAATACTAAATCATTAATGTCCTAGCCTGGAACGAATTTATGAGAATCGATTCAGAAGTACATGGAGAATTAATGTTCATCAATGAAATTACTTATTCAGTTTCTTTTATGCCGCCAAATTTTTTCTTTTATAAAAAATTAAATTAAAAAAAAAAAACAACATATATAGAAAATAGTAGACAACTAGATGATTTGAATAAGCAGGGTTAAACTACATAACGAATCTAATAATTAATAACATTGTATATATTCTTCGTAAAGATTTAATTAAAAATATTGTTTGAAGGTTTCAACCTTTTATAAGAATTGTGCCAAGTAATATATAAATATATATGATTGTCTTTCAAATCATATCATTAGGACGACATCTGATACTGTGTTAAAGTAGCACTTAACGTATTTAGAAGTCCCTAATCATCAATATATCGGCAAGGGTCGAATTTATTAGACTCTAATCAGAAGTACATGAAGAAGGAAATCATTTATCAGTTATTTATATGCGGTCTGTATAATTTGCAGATATCCTATTATACAGAGTGAATTTCCTTTTTCACACAACATTTAAAGAAGATATATCGGACAATATGACCAATGATTATATATATTTTATTTAAAAGAAAATGTTACAGTTTTTAAACAACATGTATAGAAGATATTTCGCCCTTATGCCTGTATTTTCTGCATATTACATATAACCTTAGACAAAAGAAGATGAGTTTAATAAATATAGGTACACTACTAATGAAATCTTATATTTGTTTTTTAAATAATGAATAGCAATGTGTATGTTCTTCGTTGACATTGAATTAAATTATTATTGTTTTAAGAAATCGCCCTTATATTAGTTCAGTGCCAAAAGGTATATATGTCTATCTTTAAAATATATCATTAAAATCAAGTCAAATAATGTGTGTTTGCAAATCCTCAATCGTTATTGTCTTGGATTGGGTCGAGTTTATTAGACTCAAACCAGACGTACGTGCAGAAGGAAATCATATATTCAGTTTCTTACATACCGCCTGCAAAAAAATGTAAAATTCTTTCACACAAAATGAATTTTCTATTCAAACCACAAATATAGAAGATATTCATGATAATATTGTCGATGATTAAGTGAATTTTATTTAGGTTTAAATCTATGCAGCTTTCAAACAACATATGTAGAAAATATTTCGCCTTACTATCTATATTTTCTGCATTTTATATATAACCAGTAGTTATCTTTCTAACACAAAGAAATATTTAAATAAATATAGGTACACTACAAAAAGTTATCTAATATTTGTTTTCTTAATGATGATTAACAATGTATATGTTCTTCGTAAAAATTTGATTGAATTGTTAATACTTAATACGATTTCGCCCTTATATTAGAATTGGGCAAAATAATATATATGTTTGTCTTTCCAATTATATCATTTAAATTTCCTACTCCTAACCACGTCCGTTTTTTTATGAACCAATACTAATTGTATTTGGAAGTCTTAATTCAGTAATGTTGTGGCTTAGGTCGTGTTTATAAGACTCGAATCAGAAAGACGTGTAGAAAGAAAATACTTATTCAGTTTCATACATACAGTCTGCATAATTCAACCATTTTAATACAAAGTGAATATCATATTCAATCGTCACATATAGAATATATTTTTGATAATTCTACCGAGGATTAAATGAACTTTATATATGTTTAAATATAAACTACTTTCAAAGAACATATATAGAAAATATGTCTACATTTTCTGCATACCGTATTATAATTACATACCCAGTTGTTTTCTTTTTAAGACGACGAAGATGATTTAAGTAAATATAGGTACACTACATAACGAAATCTAATATCTGTTTTCTAAATAATGAATAACAATGTATATGACGTTCGCAAGCATTGAATTTGTTTGTGTGTGTGTGTGTGTGTGTGTGTGTGTGTGTGAGTGTGTGTCTTTAAAATTATATTCGAATCAAGTCAGATAATGTGATGAACTGATACTAATGGTGTTTGGAAGTCATAAATCATTATCGTCTTTGATTGGGTCGAGTTATTAGACTCAAATTAGAAGTACATGAAGAAGGAAATCACTAATTCAGTTTGTTACAAAACGCCTGCATAATTTCTAACCATTCTTTCAAACATTCAAACAGAAAATATAGTAGATATTTTGAATCATATTAAAGAGTATTAAATGATCTTTTTTAGATTTAAATGTAAACTGCTTTCAGACAATATACTCTGAAAATATTTCGCCGTTATGTCTATATTTTCTGCATATAAAATATAACCAGTAGCTCTCTTTCTTAACTACTTCTTTTCTGGCCTTTTCCGGTATAAACATGAGGATATCCTATACTCCTTGGGTAAGTAAGTTATTCCTTGCATAGCTAATTTACGTCATGCTTTTTAGTTTTGGAGCATTTTGAAGTCGAAGGGAAAAAATATCGTAATATGACCTTGACCATTGTAAAATACATTTACTTTTTCGCGAAACTCTTTGAAATATAATACTAAATACCCTGTAACAATTTCATGAAGATTGAACATGAAATAATGTCAGGAGCAACAAAAACAACAACAAATTATATTTTTGAAATTTTAATTTTTCGAATATTTTAGTGAACCTATTCGTGAAGACAAACAATGCATTTTCTGAAATCGTCACCCCATATATGCTGTTCATAAATATCTTGCAAATCGTATGCCGCAAACGTTATTATTCTAAGAGTATCTGATCAAATCGTATGCCGCAAACGTTATTATTCTAAGAGTATCTGATCAAATCGTATGCCGCAAACGTTATTATTCTAAGTATCTGATCAAATCGTATGCCGCAAACGTTATTATTCTAAGAGTATCTGATCAAATCGTATGCCGCAAACGTTATTATTCTAAGAGTATCTGATCAAATCGTATGCCGCAAACGTTATTATTCTAGGAGTATCTGATCAAATCGTATGCCGCAAACGTTATTATTCTAGGAGTATCTGATCAAATCGTATGCCGCAAACGTTATTATTCTAAGAGTATCTGATCAAATCGTATGCCGCAAACGTTATTATTCTAAGAGTATCTGATCAAATCGTATGCCGCAAACGTTATTATTCTAAAAGTATCTGATCAAATCGAATGCCGCAAACGTTATTATTCTAGGAGTATCTGATCAAATCGCATGCCGCAAACGTTATTATTCTAGGAGTATCTGATCAAATCGCATGCCGCAAACGTTATTATTCTAAAAGTATCTGATCAAATCGCATGCCGCAAACGTTATTATTCTAAGAGTATCTGATCAAATCGCATGCCGCAAACGTTATTATTCTAGGAGTATCTGATCAAATCGCATGCCGCAAACGTTATTATTCTAGGAGTATCTGATCAAATCGTATGCCGCAAACGTTATTATTCTAGGAGTATCTGATCTCAAACAATAATAGGCATCTTTTTCATTCAGCTTTTCAAGCGCATTTTATTTCTCGTGTCCGTTACTACGATACCCAACATATTTTATTTGGCTGTCTATAAAGAACAGAATGCAAAAACAACGTAAAAAAAAGGCATTCGAATCACCCCCCCCCCCCCCCCACCGGCAAGATTAGGAAGAAAATTGAAAATATTGTGCACTTATGCACATGTGACTGATACATGTCTAAAATTCCATAACTGTAGCTTTCCTCATTATGCCACTTATCGCTTTTCTAAATACATCAAATCAAAATTGTATTTTCTCCAACACAACTTTTGACCTACTTAACAGACTAATCAAATGTGTCATTCAGACCTGAATGGATAAAAAATACCATTATGTCTTTAATCATATATGGTAGGACTCCAAAAAAAAGAATGACTTGTCGATTTTGTAGCGTTTGCAAAAATCATTTTGTATTGGTATTCATTTTTTCTGTTGTATTGTTATTAACGAGTATTTTGATCTTTGACTCTCAACGTTTGAAAATAAAGATGTAAAACTGTAATTTGTGAGTTAAAATATGTGATTGTAAAATGTTAGCTAAAATACAGATCATATATTTTATGTTTTATAGTATACGGTTTCGACTTCTACACTAAGTGCTCATTTCTCAAATTATGTGCTCCAATTACTTGAGGGGCCTCCGTGGCCGAGAGGGTAAAGTCGCTGACTTTAACACTCACTCAGCCCCTCACCGCGTGGGTTCGAATCCCGGCAGGGTCATTCGGATATTCATGTGAGGAAGCCTTCCAGCTGGCTTGCGGTAGGTCGGTGGTTCTACCCGGATGCCTCCGTGCATTCGGGGTCTTCCTCCACCTGTAATTAGCTGGACGTCGCCATATGACTGAAATACTGTCGAAGCGACGGTAAACTCAAATAGTCAAGTCAAGTCAAGTCCAATTACTTGATCAGTCGATTTAAAAAAATTATTTTATATACTGGGATGCCAGCAGTCTCCGTGAACGAGTAATGTCCATGATTTGCTTAAGATATTACGATGATGAAAACGCGACAGTGCGTTAGTGAAAACACGATACTGTATCGCTTTATCATCACCGCATTATCGCGTTTTCATTATCGTACTGCCGCGTTATCATTATCGTGCTATCGCATTTTCGTTATTGTATTGTCGTGATTTCGCGTTTCCATCATCATACTGTATATTATACCGTATCGACAACCTTATCACGTGACTGAAACTGGTAAACACCCCAGACACTGAAGAACCAGAGGTTAACAGCTATAAAGAGATAACACGAACAGATAATGTTAATTGGTCTAGCTTATCAGTAGTAATAAATAAACACTTAACACCCTACAGGTGTATCTAGAATTTCAATCTTAGGTCAAAAGAGTTTCTTCAATACAGTACTATTTTTTTTATATTTTCAAGCCTTATGTTACCCTTTATTTCATATTTATCTTTATTAAATGAAGAAATAGTTGCGTAATTACTGTAGAATCATTAATTTTCGTGGGGAACTATTTTTCATCGATTTCGTGGATGACTTGGACCACGAATATTTATCCCCACGAAAACTGTTTATTTCATAAACCTCATTTTTTCTTGAACATAGTTCCACGAATATATGTACCAACGAAATTAATTCAATCACAAATTCCACGAAATTTAATGTCAATGAAAATAAATGATTCTACAGTATTACGTATGGGTTGGTGCTTAATCCAAATATTTCACAATTTTCATGTATTGTGGCACTTTTTGTCCACCATACCTACTTCCTTTTACACATGTTATTGACATTTTTGGAACATTTAAAAACATACATTTTTCTCTAGAAAAGGACATTGAATTTTAAATATTTCTTCACACATTGTTAAATGGACTATGTTGCAATGTGTTTGTTTTTCAGCCAAGACAGCAAACAGTGTTGGTTGAATGCATGCAAGATGAAGATGTGACAAGTAATATTTTCTTTGAATGTGAGGTCAAATCTGAAAGCCATTTACAACAGTATTCTCTTATATGAAATGAATTTGTATACTGAGTATTACTGAGAGAGAGAGAGAGAGAGAGAGAGAGAGAGAGAGAGAGAAAACATGATTCACTGTAAAAAAAAATAACTTATGTTTTCACAACCTTCACCCACTTTGGGTTGACAGCGACCCCTTAATCCTTTGCTAATTGATATTTGATATATAATCTACTTACTAATAAATGCCTTTCAATTGACATTATTTAATTGAAATTTGACTCCTGGAGGGGCATTGTGTTTTTAGGACACATCTTGTTAATTGCTTTTATAATACCCCGATTAGATAAACAGGTCAGTTTAACTTCATGGACTATGAAATGTGCCTCTCTAACCTACATATTTTTGCAGGGCATTCATCAGATAAACTCTGATATAACTATTCGTTTAATTCGGCGAAGCTGTCACCTTTACTTGAGATGATGACGTAGGACAGTACCGAATGAGTATTTTAACGATTTTCATCGGTAGAATATAATCCTATATTCACTCATAGTGAAAAGACAAAAAAAAAATGTATATATGGATCTGTCACCTAATATTAAAGGGACGTACGTGTGACTTTCGAAAGTCTAGTCGATTGTTATTTTGACGAAAATGGCTTGAAAAAATTTATATGAAACTGGCGAACTGTCAAAAGACAGAGAATGTCTTCTTTAAGTTCATATTTAGGTATTCGCATTGCACGTTTAATCATTAATTACTATATAAAAGAATGCATACGAAGATATCTACATTCTCCATCACTTTAAACCCCACCAACGCCTCATACTTTTTTAACCTATACATTTCATGCGCGAATCCAGCCATTTACCCCAGGGGTTTCAACCACCAATGCATAGCCAGCAATTAATGAAATAATGAAATTCACCGTACAGTTTTTTCTTCTTTACGCTTATAATAGCCAAATCCCAGGCGGGTCATGACGCCCCCCCCTGGATGCGGGTATGCAATTGACCAAATATTTCTACCTTGTGCTTTTTTAAACACACTCACGCTTTCTTTGCACACTTGTTGACCATGACAAAATTCACAACTGTCTGTTTGTCCGTCCGTCCTTCCTTCCATCCAAACTAGAGCAAGTAACAATTGGCTTTTTTTCTTTTATCTGTTTTCGTCTTAATACAAAAACAGGTGATAAAGTAAAACGTTGGAATCTGAATACTAGGCAACTCAAGTGGGTCATCTAGCATCTAGGGCTAAGAGACACAAGTCATTAAATTATCTACTAAGTCAAATCCGTCGACGTTGATTGTAATTTGATGGCTCGACATTAACTGTAGCTTGAGGGCATTTAATAAATAGATAAAATCCCTCATTTTGTAGGCCTAGTTGTTTGTATAGATATATATTTTTTTTTACATATGTCATCCAACTCTTGATTCACGGAGCAATTTAGATAGGTAGGCCTAGGATGGTCCTGCTAATGATGATAATACATTTTAATACGTGAACTTACCTGGACAAGGAAATATATTGTCTGATATACTTAGGGTTATCTTGTATATATATGGGTCCGGTGACTTGTATCTGGGGCGTTAATGAACCTCGAGGTCGTAAAGTGACGATAACAATAATAGGGCTAATGATTTTGGCATGATTTTGTCCCTTTCACCCGGTTACTCCCCAGCGAGTAGGAAAACAAACATTGGCTTGTTAGAATCAAATGAAAAAGTGCGATATTTTCATTTTGAAGTATGTAGAATATTAATTTTAATCAAGTTTGATTTTCAGGATTCCAATGTTGTAAATGAATTATGAATAACGTGTGGCAGTACTGTGATTTAAGTTTAAGACCAAGTGTATTTACATTTCGGATATACACCATTTTTCGGATAGGATTGGTAGACTAATTATAATGATAGATATGACAGAAAATATATAATACCTTTGTTATATGAACTTATCATGCTAATCTGAATGTATATTAAAATGTATCGTCGGAGGTCCTAACTGCGCCCCTGTCCTAACTCCGCCACCTTCCCTTTTTTTTATTGTAGTCTCGCTACACGCGCAAGCGACTGTAATATTTTTTTTTTACGATGTTTCTGTAAATAAACTCAGATGATTTTTGTACGAAATTTTACTTCAAACTGATAAATATTGCAAATTTTATCTCGCACCACTCTTTTTATATGTTTTTTCTTAATACAAAATGATTTCCACGCAGAATGGCCCTTTTACACTCAGATTTTTAAAATAAAAGTATCTCAGAAATTCCATCAGCTGTGTTTACATATTTATAAATGGAAGTCATATGTGTACAATTCGCAACTTATACGGTGTCACCTAAGGGACAGAGTTAGGACCACACAGAATGATGGCATAATATTTGACTCGTAATGTATTTAATGTTATTTTTGAGTGAATAATTATTTATAAAAGAATTATTTTGGGAGGTATCAATGTGAATTTGATAGAATTAATTGGTATGTGAACAGTTTTTATTCTATCTATTTTATTTATGTTGCATTTCCTGATTAAATCTTAGGGGGGCGCAGTTTGGGCATAGAGGATATACTGTGTTTTTCACTTTAACTAATTTACACTTAACATGTGACAAACTTTATCCATATCAATTCAACAAACTTAGGGTAGTCTTGGAGCAGTTTTCTGAAAATATAGACCCAGATCTTTAGACTCATTCCTCAAATTACAAGACCTTAAGGCAATCCCTAGAAACCAAGATTCTAAACTCTTAAAACAGTAGTAAAAAATAGTTAAGTTTATATTTAAATGAAAATATACAACAGGGCAGTCCAAATCATAATGTAAGACAAAATAAAAATCTGCTAAAAAGAGTATTTTAGAGAAATTGGCAGAACTGGAACATATATGTAAAATGTTTGAAATTTACAAATTACTGAAGTAACATGCACATTGCATACCTACACACACTGACAATGAAATATCACATGTTTTGCATTTCTTTAATTTCTCACTAAAATTTCTGTCCAGCTTTATCCCTGTCGCTCTTGTTTTATTCCTGAATATCTGAAAAATAATTGTTTACTTTTCTTTGCAGGAAGCATGTCTGCCATACCAACTATACCGGAGTTCTATACAGACCGTAGTGTCTTCATCACAGGAGCCACAGGCTTTATGGGGAAAGTGTTGCTGGAGAAAATTCTACGTTCATGCCCAAATGTGAAACACATCTACCTACTTATTAGACCTAAGAAAGGAAAAGAAATACAAGAAAGATTAGATGAATTATTAGACACAAAGGTAATTTATTAACTGGAATTTAATATGTGCACAAAGGTAAATTATTAACTGGAATTTAATATGGGCAATTGTGATATGTTTGGATAATTCTATTACCGGTAATAACCAACAGTCTTGCAAATTTTCATGAGTGAAGAAAAAAAAGATATTGATTTAATATGCTGACTTTTCATTTTTCTACTGTTATTTTGTTTTTAATAGAATTTTGTCAATTTTTATATGTGTGAATAAAAATTGTCTTTAATTCAAGGTAACTGTCAAGTTAATGAGGTCTATGAGGTGTTAATGATTGGACCTACCAATAAGCATGATTGTGCTTTTCTGATTGAAATAAAAGGCAGAGCTATGGCAATTTTTATATGTTTGTAGGTATGCATGGCACTCTAAACATGTCCTTATGTTTATTGCACATTGTAATCAAAGTTTGTTGTCCATAGTAACATGCTGGGTGTGTGTTCTTATTAGTGTCTATTTCTGGCACCTACATAAAGGGCATATAATAGTGATCTAATACAGAAAATAATTCATGGGTAATGTTTTTTCACTCTGCAGATTTTTTTGGCGAAGTTTACTCACTTTAGACAACATCTTGGTCCTAGTCATCCCCTAGCCTGGTCCCTGTTTTATTTGATTTATATTTAGTTATTCTGACATTTGTATCATGTTGTTTGTCTTGAAAAGAAAAAAGAAAAAAAAAACAATAACCAAGAATTAAGATTACATGCTGTTTCTGTTACAGCTCTTTGATAAAGTTCGTAGCAAAGATGTCAACTTCAAGTCAAAGTGTATTGCTATAGATGGGGACATAATAAAGCCAAGACTAGGCATAAGTCAGGCTCACGAAGACATTCTGTGTCAAGAAGTTTCGGTCATCTTTCATTCTGCAGCTACTATCAAATTTGATGAAGAAATGAAGTGAGTATGATAGATAGGAATTATCACTGTGTCATTTCATTATAGATTATATTTCAAATATTAATTTCTTTGTATAACTCCTTTTCTTTATTATGGAAATCACTATGTTTGTCTGTCCATCAGATCTTTTTCCAGTGTCATGCTATAATTTTTTTTTTTTTTTGCATATCTAGAAGCTCAGAAATTGTCTTATAATCAACCCTAACCCAACCTAAACCTTCCTCAAGGATATGTACCAGTGTCCATCTCATTTAAAGAGAACATCCATCAAATGAAATGTAACTTTATCATTACATGGTGCTGTAACTCTGTAATCACTTAATGGCTTATCCCCAGATGGATGTGTCATGACCTTGACCCAAGGTCATTTGCTTTAAGGTCAAAGTCACAGATTGGTAAAGGTCTGACTTTGTAACCACTTCTTTGCAGCCCAGTGACCATAGATAATAGATACTCATACCTTAATATCAGTATTTTAACATGGTGATAAAGAGATTTGCAATCAGATGATAAAGTGACATGTTACCCTTTATAATACTGTTAGCTGATAAATAATCTGTTATCAAATCATGCTTGTATTTCAGTATTTATACATCTTTAAGCTGAAATATAATTTTTTATTGACTAAAGTGATGTGGATGCTTAAATTTCTCTTGATGTAGACTGTTCAGAGAACTGTACAACCTTGACCATGCAGTATATATAAATGTAATACTCCTAAAAAAACAGAGTAATCCGAATAGTAGTATATTTAATTTCAAAGGATAGTGTGTGAACTGTTTAAAGTAGCTCTGTTTATTTGTCCTGATTATTGATTTGTCAAAAACAATATCGCAAGCAAGACATCAAAAATAGTCTTCAATCATTAATTTCCAATATTTGGCATATCACTGTGTTGACAATTGAAAAAAGAATGAGTATTTTAACTACATAATTTTAAAACATCTCATCAGATATCCTTTAGTTGTAAGATTGTTTGGCCATATATCATTTTGTACCTTACCGGTATTTTCATATTTTAATTATATAGGCTATCAGTGGAGATGAACATTGTTGGTGTACGGAGTATGCTTGAGCTGGCCAGGAAAGTTCACAACCTTGCAGCCTTCGTACACATCTCCACAGCATATGCTAACTGCGATCGAACCGTGATAACGGAGGAGGTCTACCCACCCCCTCTCCATCCCAACCAGCTCCTCAGTGCTGTTGAGTAAGTCAAATTTGTTCTTTTTCTTTGTTACCATAGATACTAGAGGTCTATTTTTAATCCCCCGCCGCGAAACGGGAGGGGGGTTATAGGAATGCCCTTCGTCCGTCCGTCCGTCCGTCAGGCCGTCAGTCCGTCAGTGTGTCCGAAACACTTTCGTGTCCGCTCCATATCTCATGAACGCTTGGACACATTTTCTTCAAACTCGGATAAAGTGTTAACCTCATTGAGCTGATGTGCAGAAGGCATGAGGCGGTCACGCTGGCTCAAGGTCAAGGTCATACTTGAAGGTCAAATGTTATTTTCGTGTCCGCTCCATATCTCATGAACGCTTGGACACATTTTCTTCAAACTCGGCTAAAATGTTAACCTCATTGAGCTGATGTGCAGAAGGCATGAGGTGGTCACGCTGGCTCAAGGTCAAGGTCATACTTGAAGGTCAAATGTTATTTTCTTGTCCGCACCATATCTCATGAATGCTTGGACACATTTTCTTCAAACTCGGCTAAAATGTTAAGCTCATTGAGCTGATGTGCAGAAGGCATGAGGCGGTCACGCTGGCTCAAGGTCAAGGTCATACTTGAAGGTCAAATGTTATTTTCGTGTCTGCTCCATATCTCATGAACGCTTTGACACATTTTCTTCAAACTCGGCTAAAATGTTAACCTCATTGAGCTGATGTGCAGAAGGCATGAGGCGGTCACGCTGGCTCAAGGTCAAGGTCATACTTGAAGGTCAAATGTTATTTTCGTGTCCGCTCCATATCTCATGAACGCTTGGACACATTTTCTTCAAACTCGGCTAAAATGTTAACCTCATTGAGCTGATGTGCAGAAGGCATGAGTCGGTCATGCTTGCTCAAGGTCAAGGTCATACTTGAAGGTCAAATGTTATTTTCGTGTCCGCTCCATATCTCATTCAGGAGTGTTCCCCTTGCCTTACACAGACCACTTCTTGACCTGGATTGCACTTCCACAGTGATT
Organism: Solen grandis; assembly: GCA_021229015.1. Lineage (NCBI taxonomy): Eukaryota > Metazoa > Mollusca > Bivalvia > Adapedonta > Solenidae > Solen > Solen grandis. The sequence continues at coordinate 20,167,820 of CM037790.1, read as the reverse complement.
TATTGTACTCGGTAAATAATAGTATGTCATGTTCACAATCATACAAATTATTTCATGATATATAAAGTTTTTAATTGAGTTACACATGTACTTTGTGGTTACCTATCACATCCTATACTTCATTGATGTTCACTTTTTGTACTGTTTCCCATGTAAAACTTGTCAGTAAACTTTTAATATATGTGCCTCCGAATTCTGAAATTCATACATAACTCCGGAAAGTTAAATTGTCTTAAACTGATCTTCTATGTCTGCTACAACCATGCCAGGTTAAGGTGAACATAATCCTATGACCAAACAAATTCTAATATTTGGCCAGCGGCGGGGGATATAGCTGTCCTTTGGACTGCCTTGTATGTTTTTAGATCAAAGGGTGAAGAATATAGGTGATTGATAAAAAGTGATCATTTTTCATGTTTGGTTAAAACTTTGACATAAAATATGAAATGATCTCATAGTACATTTTAAATCACAACAGATGAAGTTCTTTTCATTGCTATATATTCCAGTAAGCAGAGGTTATACATAGGAATCACCTCCCAATCATCTGTCTGTCAGATGTCTTCCAAGCTGTCCCACTTTTATATAAAATAGGAAAAATCAAGGTGGGAAACCTGCATAATTGCAGAATAATAGACTGTCATAGATAAGTTGTTATAGTATTCTATAGTTGCTGGCTGAGTTGTCAGTCAGATAGAGTGAATAATTAAAGATAATTTATAGTGGTTGAAAAATATATACATTTTGATGCATGTAGATATTATTACTGTTAAAAAAAATCAAGATGATTACATTTTGTTTATTTTGTGAAAAGTGTTAAGACTCTGTCCAGTGGTATTGCCCACTATTATTAAAAAAGATTTGTTTATTATTGTGACTTAAGTTATAGGTAATGTTTACTTTCTCTTCTCTTCTTTTTATATTTTTTTCATTTCTTTTTTCCCTCTCTCTTAATATTTGAGGATGATTAATTTTGCTGATTTTGTGAATAGTGTTAATATATGAATGAGTGACCGTTATGCTTTTAATTGTTACATATAATGTGTACTTTCTCTCTCCTATATTTTCAACTGTGTTGAAAGGCATATATTGTCTGTGCCTGCATGTGACTGTCTATCCTTTCACAGCTCAGGTTTACCTTTGCATTTCAGCTTTTTTCCTATGAAAAAGACTTAATGTCTTTATGAAATTCTGTACATAATGATATGAACTATGTAATGTTCATGCAATTTCCTACATTTCTGAATGAATCTTTTCAAAACTTGGTCAGTGTCCTTACTATAATGGGTAGATGTGCATGAAGTGGCGATTTTCCGGTCCATTAATTTTTACAAGATTTGTGTCCCTTGAAACTTAGTCTCTGTAGCAGATTGATATTGCAGCTTTGTGAACGCAACTCCTCCTACATTTCTGAATGAATCTTTTCAAAACTTGGTCAATGTCATTACTATAATAGGTAGATGTGCATGAAGTGGCAATTTTCCGGTCCATTGATTTTTACAAGATTTGTGTCCCTTGAAACTTAGTCTCTGTAGCTGATTGATATTGCAGCCTTGTGAACGCAACTCCTCCTACGATTCTGAATGAATTTTTTCAAAACTTGGTCAATGTCATTACTATAATGAGTAGATGTGCATGAAGTAGCAATTTTCCGGTTCATTTATTTTTGCAAGATTTTTGTCCCTTGAAACTTAGTCTCTTTAGCTGATTGTTATTTCAGCTTTGTAATGCAATTTCTTGTATGTTTCTGACCTAATCTTTTCAAAACTTGGGCAATGTCATTACTATACTGGGTAGATATGCACAAAGCAGGGATTTTGATGTTCATCAATGTTTGCAATAGTTATGCCTTTCTAAACATGGTCTCTTGAAAACATAACTCAAGTTTCTAAACAGGTAAAAGTGCATAAAGTAGGGATTTTCTGGTACAGTGATTTTTGCAAGAGTTATGCGGAGAAAGAAAAAAGGATTCATATTGATACTGCTATTTGACCTACTGTCATTTTGGAAGCATTTTTAGGGTTCTATCTCTGTTCAGCTAAATTAATTGGTCTTACAGACTTCATTATGAGCTTATGCTTACAGAAATGTTAAAAGCAATAATTAAATTTAAAAGACCCCTCTTGGTCTTTATATTTTGTGGCGGCGTATATTGTGGCATGGCTGGCACTCTTGTTCTATTATTACAACATACTGGTAATTGATTAACAATAACATCTCAGACATTCAATTGTTGTATCCTCAGTAAAACATAAAGCGTCTGACTGATTTGGATTAAAGCAGACACAGTCACTGGATTACATTGCCAAGCCATATATAGGTGACAGGGAATTCTGAAACGGCAGGGGTCTTGGTGACTGGTCAGGCGGCAAACAGCAGGGGTATGGGTTACTACAGTTTGGGTGGCAAGCTTTATTTTGGTGAGGGTTGAAACAGCAGGGGTATGGGTTACTACAGTTTGGGTGGCAAACTTTATTTTAGTGAGGGTTGAAACAGCAGGGGTATGGGTTACTACAGTTTGGGTGGCAAGCTTTATTTTAGTGAGGGTTGAAACAGCAGGGGTATGGGTTACTACAGTTTGGGTGGCAAGCTTTATTTTAGTGAGGGTTGAAACAGCAGGGGTATGGGTTACTACAGTTTGGGTGGCAAGCTTTATTTTAGTGAGGGTTGAAACAGCAGGGGTACGGGTTACTACAGTTTGGGTGGCAAGCTTTATTTTAATGAGGGTTGAAACAGCAGGGGTACGGGTTACTACAGTTTGGGTGGCAAGCTTTATTTTAGTGAGGGTTGAAACAGCAGGGGTATGGGTTACTACAGTTTGGGTGGCAAGCTTTATTTTAGTGAGGGTTGAAACAGCAGGGGTATGGGTTACTACAGTTTGGGTGGCAAGCTTTATTTTAGTGAGGGTTGAAACAGCAGGGGTATGGGTTACTACAGTTTGGGTGGCAAACTTTATTTTAGTGAGGAGCTTACAATGGAGATTCCACCACTGAGCACATAAAGTAACCCAAATCAAAGCAGTTTCATTGAAATATAGCCTTGAAATTTTCCAATTAAATTTCAGCTACCTTTCATATGATTTTGATTAAATTTCAAAGCATGTATAAGTACAAAGTCTAGTTTAGCATATTATAGGCATGTCAGGATCAGTTTGATTTAAGCTGAGTTATGAGTTTGTTATACTTATTAAATTTATTTTGTCTGCAACATTTCTCGGCAATGTAGTGTACTGTCCTATCAGTGATGTCACAGCAAAGGGGAATAAGTCTGTCAATCCTTACTGACCTGTGTTATTTTGCAAATTTAAAGTGCTGATTTCATGCTAACTACAAATTATTTTATTCTAAATATTTTAACAGTTGATAATGAAATGTAATTATTTTCATCATTCTTGCCTAATAATGATCAAATCTCTATCATGGCATACTTTTTAGAATAAAATCCTTGCTTCACAAAATTTTTAACTTGAGATTATCAATGTAACAATGATTTTCTTAGTAACATAGAAAAATGAAACTTTGTTGAAGGATGCTTTCAACATTATCTCACATTCTATGTCATTCAATCTGTGTTGTGTGTGATTTGAGAGAAATTTCACTTCAAGATTATCATGAAATGCAAGCCTGTTAAATCTTTACAGGTGGATGGATGCTGAAACCCTGAATGCATTAACACCAAAGATGATCGGAAAGAGACCCAACACCTATACTTACACAAAGTCAATAGCTGAGTACCTGTTAAAGGAAAACTCTGATAGTCTGCCAGTGGCCATCTTTAGGCCCTCAATAGTTGGGGCTGCTTACCAGGAACCCATCAGTGTGAGTTGTCCGACTGATTACTAAAAAATCTACCGTAATTGAATCCCAAGTCTCAAACATTATACAGTAGTTATTTATGATTTGTAGAAGAACCCTACTGATTTTGGGGTCTATACCTCAAAGGTCAAGGTCACAAGGTCATAAATTTAATTATCTTTAAACATCGTGTTAAGGAAGCATCGTCCAATTGATAACTCTTAAGTATCTTTTTTGTATCAATTATTGTACAATTGTTGCTTATAAGTAATAGGAAATCCCTTTTGATTTTGGGGAGTGTGCCTCAAAGGTCAAGGTCACGAGTTTATAAGTTGAGTTCTCACAAACACTGTGTATGTAACCAATTTGTGACCAGCTTATGTTATGAAGTCAAGCATCTTACATATGATATAGCTATATAAATAATATGGCATATGAGGGGGGGGGGCATATATGTTTTACAACTATTTCTTGTTTAAAATTTCATAATCTTCTTTGAAACCAGTGGTCAGAATTTAATTTCATTGGGCACAAATTGTTGTCTTATGGCCCTCTTCCAGAAATGCTGAAATAAAGTTGATTACTTGAAAACCCTTGATGGGTTGGTCATGTAACCTGTATAAAAACTTTAGAAATCTTTGTATCTGAAATTTGAATCTACTTGATACTGAAGGTGACCAGGTAAAATCACGTGGCCTGAATTGTTTTGATTAGGTTTATTTCACTCTGGTGAACTTTCTAGAGCCACCATGGCCCTTTTATTTGTTACAAAGTAATGCTCATGTTAGGCTGTAGACACTCATTAAGTTCACAATGTCCAAAGCATGCAATATAACTTTGTATTGTTTTTAGATATTTTTTTATCAAACAACCTTTCTTTTCCCTGACAGGGTTGGGTAGACAATGTTAATGGTCCCACAGGACTTTTGGCTGCAGTAAGTATAGTCTTTTTAATAGCTGGTTCTAGACAAATACTATGGTAAATAATACATATATATATTTTGGCACTAGGGGTATTAATCACCTTAAGTAATATTTCTTGTTCATTTTAATAAGATTATTGTTACTTATAAGTAAACATGTATTTTTTCTGTGGTTCTTTGTCTATGCTGATAAACATCTGTATTACCATAAACTTCTTGTTGTTTCCTGCTCATTCAAACATACAAATTAAGGGTATTTAGGCTGTTTCTTTTCTTCAGTAGAATTTTCTGATTCTCACATATGTAAGAAAATGCCCTGAAAATAAAGATGAAAAAAAAACAACAATATTTTCGTGGCTTAATATTTCTATGATATGCATTGGTTATGAAAATGCAGACATGCGCGCAGCGCACACAAACCAAATTTCCATCAGATTTTGAATAATAAAAAAAAAGTTTTTTGGTTAATGTTTCCCTTGCAAGTTCTGATCTCAGGAAGTATTAAAGCTAGGGAATTACAACATTCCATGTGTGTTTGGCTTCCATACATTATATCACATGTTTATGATGTCAACACTATAAACAGTTACCACTAATATTATTTTACTACCCAGCACTGATAAAAGTGGCACTTGCTGTCTTGGAACAGATCTTGCTGAGTTTAAATTACCTTTAGTGAATGCTCTAGTTTGTATTTCATCAGATTGGTAAGGGAATACTGCGCATAATGAAGGGAGACAAGAATGCAACATCAGATGTTATACCTGTAGACCTGGCCACAAACATGTTGATAGCCGTGGGCTGGTACATCGCAACACACAAGTAAGTCAGTCTCAGTGGCATCTTATAGTCACTGATTTTTTTCATTGATTGATGATGCTAGATTTCACTTTCGGTGAACTTTTGCATCTGCATTTATAAAGCAATCTTGGTTCAAATTTAAGACAGTGTTGGCCATGATCCCTAGGGCCAGGAATGATTGTGGCTGATAATGAATGTACTCAGTTGTAGTCTGTGATACAAATAGGGTCTCGTGGCTCACTTGATTATTGTTTCTAAGATAATCATAAACTTTCTTCAGCATATTTTTAGACTGACTAAGCTGATACAAGGTCACTTGAGAATTACATTTAAACTACTTTAGGCCATTGAACTATAACCTGGGCTGTCCAACCTATCCTGATGAAGACCACCCTTCAGGAGAATGTTTGAGGGTGTATACTGGGATCACTGTGTTAGTCCATTGACAGGTCTGTCCATAAAAGGAATTTCTGTAGAAACTTTTGTCATAAGTAATATATCTTTACAAAATGGGATGAGATATTAGGATCAATGAATGTCCGTCATCCACAATTAGTTTGTTTGCACTCTAGCATCTTCATTTCTTAAGCAATCATCTCCAAACATCATGACAATGTTTATACCCATATCTCTTAGTCAAGTTTGATTATAGGTCAGTTAGGTCAAGATTTATGGCCCTTTTGATATTAGAAAAATGCCAGGATTCACCGTAGCATCTTCATTTCTTAAGCAATCCTCTTCAAACTTAATGACAATGTTAACAGCCATAATCCCTCAGCCAAGTTTATTTATGGCTGATATCAGTCGATTAGGTCAGAAGTTATGGCCCTTTTAATATTACTTAGGATTTTTTATGCCACAACCTTAAAATTCTGAAGATATTTGCTGCTTGGTTTGTGAGATTGAACTTGCTGTATTTCTGCATGGCTTATGTATTCAGTACAACTATGCTATAATATAGTACCTTGTGTAGGAAATCAAGATAATATTTCTCAGGTGACCCTCTTCAGGGCCATCTTGGCCCTTTTGTTATTAAAATTTGTTGGGAGCAAAACTCATAAACAAAACAAAGAAAGGACTTGAAATATAATGACAAGTAGGAGCAGTGCAGTAACCATAACTTTGCCTTGTCCAAGTTTTGTATTATCTCTGTATTTTTTCTTTGACAACTTTTGTCCAGAACATAAACTGTAAACATTACAAGGTATTGGTTTGAAACTAAAAATATAAATAGATAGTGAGTAGCAGAGGTAAAATGAATCAGAACCAGAGCTCTACTGGTTCTAATTATCTCTCTATTATTCTTGTGATTTTTACATCCAGAGCATTACTCCTTTACATTATGGAATAAAGACTTTATTTGATATACTTACTCCACTTCAGAATGGATTTCAATTGACGTCATTTATTTGACACCTGACCCTATGGGGTGGTGCCAAAAGGTGTTTGGCTCAGGTGGGGGGCATTGTCTTTTTTGAGCACATTTTCTTTCTTTCAGACCTGGAGAGATGAAAGTATTCAACTGTACGTCAGGGAATATAAACAAATTCACTTGGGGACAGATGGGTGAGTAACAGTTGAGGGCCAGGTAATTAGACCGTTGTCTGGTCATTGGGGTCACCCTATTTAATTTGTTAATAATATAGACTGGTAAAAAGTTAGTTAATTAGTTTTCATCATGTTACTTATAATTTACTTTCCTTAGCTCAGAATGTCTCTAGATTGCACTGGATCAAAGTCATTAGAGATAATTTGAGTATTTGTCTTTTGGAATATAGTCTTGTACCTTGAATACTGACAGTCCTTGTACCGGAGTGGTAAGAGCGTCAGCCCCTTAACTTGGAGATTGTGGGTTTGATTCCTGGCTGCAAAATAACAAAATCATTAACAACAGTACTTTTTTATCTCCCTTGTGCTGCAGTACATAATTGTAGTTCCAGGACTGGTTAACCCAGTGTCAAAATAATGCAACTTGGTGTGCTGCCACTTGTCTACTGCATTTTTTTTGCTCCCCCAAAGGGAGAGCATATAGTTGCCGCTTCGTCCATCTGTCCCGTCCGTAAGTCATAATTTTGTCCAGAGCATAACACAAAAACTATAAGAGGTATCAACATGAAACTTTATAGGTAGATAGATCTCATTGAGGAGAAGTGCAGTCTCTAAGAACCATAACTCTTGGTTGCATAATTTAGGAGTTATTGCCCTTTGTTAATTTTCCTATTTTAAAATTTGTCTGGAGCATAACACATAAACTATGAGAGGAATCATCATGAAACTTCATAGGTTGATAGGTCTCAATGAGGAGAAGTGCAGTGTACAAGAACCATAACTCTGTATTACCTAATTTTGGAGTTACTGTTCTTTGTTATTTTTCATACTTAAATTTTGTTCAGAGCATAACTAAAAAACTATTAGAGGTATCAACATGAAACTTCATAGGTTGATAAATCTCGTTGGCAAGAAGTGCAGTGCACAAGAGCTATAACTCTCAGTTGCATAATTTAGGAGTTATTACCCTTTGTTATTTTCATAGTTAATTTTGTCCTGAGCTCGGGGAGCATCCACCGGCTCTACTGGCACGCGTCTTTTTGATACTGTTTTTGATGCTTTAGTCTAGATTTCTTGCTTTTTTCTTGGAAGATTGAATATTTTAATGATAAAATCATTTTTTTCAGTGCCTCAATTTTTATGTCCCCACCAGAAATGGGGGGCATATAGATTTGCTTTTGTCCCTCTGTACGTACATCCATCCTGAAGTTTTGTGACACACATAACTCCGAAAATATTTGACTTGAAACTTCATGGATATATTATTTAGGACATGAACTTGTGTATCTGTTTTTTTTTAGCTCACCTGAGCACAACGTGCTCATGGTGAGCTTTTGTGATGGTCCGGCGTCCGTCGTGCATCGTCAACTTTTTAATTCAAACGACTTCTCTTCCTAAACTAGGTCACAGGAGCTAAAAATAGACAAAAAAATTGCAATCTTTAAAAATCTTCTTCTCTGAAACCAAAAGGCACAGGGCTTTGATATTTGGTATGTAGCATCATCTTATGGTCCTCTACCAAGTTTGTTCAAATTATGGCCCTGGGGTCAAAATTGGCCCCGCCCTGGGGGTCACTTTATTTACATAGTTTTATATAGGGAAAACTTAGAAAAATCTTCTTCTCTGAAAGCGTATGGCCTAGAGTTAAGATATATAGCATGAAGCATTGTCTAGTGGATCTCTACCAAGATTGTTCAAATCATGGCCCTGGGGTCAAAATTGGCCCCGCCCTGGGGGGTCACTTTATTTACATAGGCTTATATAGGGAAAACTTAGAAAAATCTTCTTCTCCGAAACCTTATGGCCTAGAGCTAAGATATTTGGCATGAAGCATTGTCTAGTGGATCTCTACCAAGATTGTTCAAATCATGGCCCTGGGGTCAAAATTGGCCCCGCCCCGGGGGTCACTTTATTTACATAGGCTTATATAGGGAAAACTTAGAAAAATCTTCTTCTCCGAAACCTTATGGCCTAGAGCTAAGATATTTGGCATGAAGCATTGTCTAGTGGATCTCTACCAAGATTGTTCAAATCATGGCCCTGGGGTCAAAATTGGCCCCGCCCGGGGGTCACTTTCTTTAACATAGGCTAATATAGGAATATATCTACAAAATTTTCTTCTCTGGAACCTTATGGCCGGGAGCTTTGATATTTGGCATGTAGCATTGTCTAAGGATCTCTACCAAGTTTGTTCAAATAATGGCCCTGCGGTCAAAATTGGCCCCGCCCAGGGGGTTACTTTCTTCAACATAGGCTAATAAAGGAAAAAATCTAGAAAATTTTCTTCTCTGAAATCATATGGCCGGAAGCTTTGATATTTGGCATGCAGCATTGTTACCTTGATCTCTAACCTATCTTTTGTAACTTTATGGTGGGACATTTTATCTTTACTCAGGTGAGCGGATAAGAGCCCTCGGGCTCTTGTTTTTAGCTCACATGAGCACAACGTGCTCAAGGTGAGCTTTTCTGATCGCCTTTTGTCCGGCGTCCGTCGTCTGTGCGTGCATGCGTCCGTGCGTCCGGCGTCAACAATTGCTTCAAACAACATCTTCTCCTAAACGGCTTGGCCAATTTGTAAAATATTTTGCAGGAATGTTCCTTGGATGAAGCTCTACTAATGTTGTATAAATTGTTCTGGTCCATCGCATAATTAGGTCACAGGAGCTAAAAATAGATTTTAAAAATGAAAATTTAAAAAATCTTCTTCTCTGAAACCACAAGGCCTAGCCTTTTGATTTTTGGTATGAAGCATGATCTTATGACTCTTTACCAGGATTGTACAAATTATGACCCTGGGGTCAAAATTGGCCCCGCCCCAGGGGTCACTTGATTTCACATAGGCTAATATAGGAAAAACTTGAAAAAATCTTCTTCTCCGAAACCACAAGGCCTAGCCTTTTGATTTTTGGTATGTAGCATCATCTTATGGGCCACTACCAAGATTGTACAAATCATAGCCCTATGGTGATAAATGACCCCGGACCAGGGTAGAGTTATATAGGAAAATCTTAAAAAATCTTCTTCCATGAATGCATAAGGCCTAGAGCTTAGATATTTGGTATGAAGCATCATCTTATGGGCCACTACCAAGATTGTACAAATCATAGCCCTATGGTGATAAATGACCCCGCACCAGGGGTCACTTGTTTTACACAGAGTTATATAGGAAAATCTTAAAAAATCTTCTTCTATGAATCCATAAGGCCTAGAGCTAAGATATTTGGTATGTAGAATCATCTTATGGGCCACTACCAAGATTGTACAAATCATAGCCCTATGGTGATAAATGACCCCGCACCAGGGGTCACTTGTTTTACACAGAGTTATATAGGAAAATCTTAAAAAATCTTCTTCTATGAATCCATAAGGCCTAGAGCTTAGATATTTGGTATGTAGCATCATCTTATGGGCCACTACCAAGATTGTACAAATCATAGCCCAATGGTGATAAATGACCCCACACCAGGGGTCACTTGTTTTACATAGAGTTAAATAGGAAAATCTTAAAAAATCTTCTTCTATGAATCAATAAGGCCTAGAGCTAAGATTTTTGGTATGTAGTAGCATCTAATGGTTCATTACAAAGATTTTCAAAGTCTTGGCCCTACGGTGATAAATGACCCTGCGCCCAAGTCTTCTCTGAAACCATATGGCCCATTGCTTAGATATTTGGTGTGTAGTATTGTCAGGGGTAAAATGTTTTAGATTAAGTTATATCAGAATCCTTGTCTGTTTAAAAACCTTGACATCAGTTGAAGCAATGGTACTCAGGTGAGCGATTCAGGGCCATCATGGCCCTCTTGTTTTTGTTTTTTTTATCAGATTACCGTTGACATTGACAGAACTATGGGCCTTTGTTTAGGAAAAATATGGAATTTTAATTTTAAGGAGCCCACAACTCCAAAAGTGTTTATATTACAAACTTGAAGCTTCATGGATATATTATTCAGGGCATACACTTGTTCATCTGGGCATTTTAATTGGCCAGTTTTCACTTAAATAAGCTTTCACTTTTCTCTGGGAACATCTATTCCACTACTTGCCTTCTGTCCCTCTGGAAATCTGGATCCCACGATAATGTAAAAACCATTCAAAATAATATTATGCAACTTGGTATATGAATAGATGACAGTATGGAGATTCTGCATATTTTTTTTTTTCTCAGACCAAAATTCTGGTTGCTATGGTAACTGAAAAATCATGCACCTCACTGGTAGGGGACACATGTGTTTTGTGCAACATAACTAACTTGTTTACTCTGTAATTGATGTGATAAAAGTAGCAAAGAAACAAACATGGGAAGAGAATTATTTTGTTGTATATTTTGTTACAGAGAGAATGTCGTATGAATATATGATGAAGAATCCCCTAGAGAATGTAGCCAGAATCCCCAACCCTCGCTTTACCAAGAGTGTGTAAGTATTTAATACTGTAAAATCCTTATTATGAACTTGCATGTCCCAAAGCTTGCATGTCCCGACACATTGTATCCCATCCCTTCATCGCACCATCCCTCTGTATAATCATCCCATCCAGCTGTACTTTCACCCCATCCCTTGATATATCACCCCATCCCTCTGTTATTACCCTCTGTTATATCACCCCATCCCTCTGTTATTGCCCTCTGTTATATCACCCCATCCCTGTTACGTCACCCCATCCATCTGTTATTACCCTCTGATATATCACCCCATCCCTCTGTTATTACCCTCTGATATATCACCCCATCCCTCTGTTATTACCCTCTGTTATATCACCCCATCCCTCTGTTATTGCCCTCTGTTATATCACCCATCCCTCTGTTATATCACCCCATCCCTCTGTTATATCACCCATCCCTCTGTTATATCACCCATCCCTCTGTTATATCACCCCATCCCTCTGTTATATCACCCATCCCTCTGTTACCACCCAACCTCTGTTATATCGCCCCATCCCTCTTTTTTATCACCCGTCCCTCTGTTACCACCCCATCCCTCTGTTATATCACCCCATCCCTCTGTTATATCACCCCATCCCTCTGTTATATCACCTCATCCCTCTGTTATATAACCCATCCCTCTCTTATCACCTCATCCCTCTGTTATATCACCCATCCCTCTGTTATATCACCCATCCCTCTGTTATATCACCTCATCCCTCTGTTATATCACCCATCCCTCTGTTATATCACCCATGCCTCTGTTATATCACCCCATCCCTCTGTTATATCACCCATCCCTCTGTTATATCACCCCATCCCTCTGTAATATCACCCATCCCTCTGTTATATCACCCATCCCTCTGTTATATCACCCCATCCCTCAGTTATATCACCCATCCCTCTCTTATCACCTCATCCCTCTGTTATATCACCCCATACCTCTGTTATATCACCTCATCCCTCTGTTTTATCACCCATCCCTCTGTTATATCACCCCATCCCTCAGTTATATCACCCATCCTCTCTTATCACTCATCCCTCTGTTATATCACCCAATCCCTCTGTTATATCCCCCATGCCTCTGTATATCACCCATCCCTCTGTTATATCACCCATCCCTCTGTATATACCCATCCCTTATCACCTCCTCATTTATCACCTCATCCTATACACCATCCGTTATATGACCATCCCTCTGTTATATCACCCATCCCTCAGTTATCACCTCTCTTATCCTCATCCCTGTTTATCACCCCATCACCTCTGTTATTCACCATCCATTCCCTCTTGTTATATCACCACCCAATCCCTCTGATATCACCCATCCCTCTGTTATATCACCATCATCCCTCCTCAGTTATATACCACCTCATATCCCATCCGTTATATCACCCATCCTCTGTTATATCACCCCATCCCTCTGTTATATCACCCATCCCTCTGTTATATCACCATCCCTCTGTATATCACCTCATACCTTGTTATATCCCCCTATCCCTCTTTGTTATATCACCATCCTGTTATTCACATCCTCTGTTCACCTCATCCCTCTGTTATAACCCGTACACATCCTCTGTTATATCACCCCATCCCTCTGTTATATCACCCTCATACCCCTCGTTATATCACCCATCCCTCTATTATCACCCCATCCCTCTGTTATATCACCCCATCCTCTGTTTATCACTCATCCCTTTTTATCACCCATCCCTTTTATATCACCTCATCCTCTGTTATATACCATCCCTTGTTATATCACCCATCCCTCTGTTATATCACCTCATCCCTCTGTTATATCACCCATCCCTCTGTTATATCACCCCATCCCTCTGTTTATCACCCATCCCTCTGTTATATCACCCATCCCTCTGTTATATCACCCCATCCCTCAGTTATATCACCCATCCCTCTCTTATCACCTCATCCCTCTGTTATATCACCCCATACCTCTGTTATATCACTCCATCCCTATGTTATCACCTCATCCCTCTGTTATATAACCTCATCCCCTGTTATATTACCCCATCCCTTTGTTATATCACCTCATCCCTCTGTTATATCACCCCATCCCTCTGTTATATCACCCATCCCTCTGTTATATCACCTCATCCCTCTGTTATATCACCCCATCCCTCTGTTATATTACCCCATCCATTTGTTATCACCTTATCCCTCTTTATCACCCAGTCCCTCTGTTATCACCCCCACCTCCTGTTATTTCACCCCATCCCTATGTTCCTTCTGTTATCACCCCTTGTTGCATTGCCATGTCTTGTTTTGCCTTTTACTTTTTTAGGTCCCCAAGATCTGAGATTAGGGGCATATTGATTTTGCGCTGTCTGTTTGTTGGTTTGTCAGCAACTTTAACATTGGCCATAACTGGAAAACTATACAGGGTATTAACTTGAAACTTCATATATTTTATAGAGTGTGACTTGAAAAAGTGCAGTGACTAAGAACCGTAACTCTACCTGGCCAAGTTTTTTTGAATATCTCCCTTTTTATGCCCCCACCAAAAAACTTTGTGACATGCATAACTCTGAAAGTATTTGTATTACAGGCTTGATACTTCATGGATATATTATTCAGCGCATGAACTTGCACACCTGGGTATTTTCATCGAACCCCCATTGAATTTGACAGAGATATGGGCCTTTGTTTTTAGCTCACCTGAGCACGAAGTGCTCAAGGTGAGCTATTGTGATCACCTTTCGTCCGTCGTCCGTGCGTGCGTGCGTCCGTCCGTCGTCAACAATTTGCTTTAAAGAACATCTCCTCCTGAACCACTGAAGGGATTTTGACCAAACTTCACAGGAATCATCCTTATGATGCCCTCTATCAAAGTTGTACAAATTATTCAGATTGGCTGAAAAAGTAGGTCACAGGAGCTAAAAATAGATTTTAAAAACTCAAACTTTGAAAATCTTCTTCTGCAAAACTGCAAGGCATAGAGCTTAGATATTTGGTATGTAGCATCATCTTATGGGCCATTACCAAGATTGTACAAATCATAGCCCTATGGTGATAAATGCCCCCGCACCAGGGGTCACTTGTTTTACATAGAGTTATATAGGAAAATCTTTAAAAATCTTCTTCTATAAATCCATAAGGCCTAGAGCTTAGATATTTGGTATGTAGCATCATCTAATGGTTCATTACCAAGATTGTTCAAATCATAGCCCTATGGTGATAAATGCCCCCGCACCAGGGGTCACTTGTTTTACATAGAGTTATATAGGAAAACTTAAAAAATTTCTTCTTAAATCCATAAGGCCCAGAGCTGAGATATTTGGTATGTAGCATCATCTAATGGTTCATTACCAAGATTGTTCAAATCATAGCCCTATGGTGATAAATGCCCCCGCACCAGGGGTCACTTGTTTTACATAGATTTTGAATAGGAAATCATTAAAAATATTCTTCTATAAATCCAGAAGGCCTAGAGCTTAGATTTTTGGTATGTAGCATCATATAATGGTTCATTACCTCAGTTATTCAAATCATAGCCTTACGGTGATAAATGACCCCGCACCAGTGGTCACTTGTTTCACATAGAGTTACATAGGAAAAGACCTAGAGCTTAATCTATAGATTTGATGTGAAATATTGTCTAGTGGTCCGTACCCACATAATTCATCATTAAGATCATTAATCTAATAGACCTAAAAAGCGATTGAAAAGTAGGTCAGTAGGTCAAATCTTAGAAAAACCTTGTTTACACACTGGAGGCCACAATTTTGATTCAATCTTCCTCAAACTTGGTCAGCACAAATGTCCTCAGGTGAGCGTCTTTAGGGCCATCTTGGCCCTCTTGTTGAAAAATATGGAATTTTATGCTTGTGACGCATGTAACTTTGAAAGTACATGTATTTGTACTACAGAAACTTCATGAATATATTTTTGTAAGACATGAACTTGTGCACCTGGGTATTTTTATGCCCTCCCCCCCCAAAAAAAAGTGAGGCATATAGATTTGCCTTTGTCCGTCTGTGCACCCAAAAACTGTGACACAGGTAACTCTGAAGGTATTTGTGCTACAGAAGATATATAACTCAGGACATGACTTGCGCTTTGTTTTGGAAAATGCGACAGGTTGGGGCACATTTCTAGTTATTTGTGTTTAGCTCACCTTTGGACCGATGAATGTCTGTCATCCATCTTCTGTCGTCAACATTTAACTTAAACAACATTTCCTCCTAAACTATTTGGCCAATTTTCATAAAACTTTACAGGAATGTCACTTGGGTGGTCCTCTTCCAAAGTTGTTTAAAGAATTAAATTCCAAGCCAAAATCTGGTTGCCATAGCAACTAAAAGGGGGGAAAATGTCAAAACTTCAAAAATCTTCTCCTCCTCCTCTTCAGATTGTAAAATATTTTTCCACAGATATTTCTTTTATCAATCTCTACAAAGATTGTAAAATATATTTGGATCCGTTGAAAATCCTGGCCTCCAGGGGCAGAGCCCTTTTCGTTTTATGTATATAGTACAAATTTGAAAAATCTATTTGTCTAAAAGTATGAGCTGGATTTCAAAGTTTTTTGGTACAGACGTTCCTTGGGTTACTATCTACAAAGATTGCAAAAATGATTTGGATCAGTCGAAAAACTTGGCCGCCATGGGGCGGAGCCAGTTTTCCTAATATGTATAATGTACAAATTTGAAAAATCTACTTGTCCAAAAGTATGAGCTGGATTTCAAAGTTTTTTGGTACAGACGTTCCTTGGGTTACTCTCTACAAAGATTGCAAAAATGATTTGGATCAGTCGAAAAACTTGGCCGCCATGGGGCGGAGCCAGTTTTCCTAATATGTATATAGTACAAATTTGAAAAATCTACTTGTCCAAAAGTATGAGCTGGATTTCAAAGTTTTTTGGTACAGATGTTCCTTGGGTTACTCTCTACAAAGATTGCAAAAATGATTTGGATCAGTCGATAAACTTGGCCGCCATGGGGCGGAGCCAGTTTTCCTAATATGTATATTGTACAAATTTGAAAATTCTTCTTATCCAAAATGATTTCAAAGTTTTTGGCACAGATAATTCTTGGGTGGCTTGCAACCAAGATTGTTAAAATGAATTGGAACCGTTGAAAAACATGGCTGCCAGAGGGCAGAGCTAGTTTTCCATATATGTATATACAGAAGAACTTCTGTGCATCAAACTTTGAATTTCTCGATGTGTCCAAGTCAAGTGAAAGTTCTGACATTTTCCCCTATATATTCATAAGAAAACCCCATTTATGAGGGTTATCTTTTATGTGTCATTTCAATGTGTCTTAAGTTTTTCTGCTGTCCATACATAATAAGTCAAGTACATTTTGCCATAAATAAGTCATAACCCTTTGGCTATTTTCACAACTTCAACTGTGGGGTAATATTTTTCACACCTTCAAAACTGCCTCTGCTGCAATGAAATTGGCAATTTAACCTGTAGGACAGGCATTAATTACATGAAAGCTGCATCTTATAACAGTCTGCTTTGGCTTTTCATGTGTGTATAAAACAATTCTTTAATTGCAATCACTGTAGGTGCCATACCATTTGAATTTAAACTCCTGTGAAATCGTTTGAAGTTGTTTCCATCATGGATAGTTTGCTGATTATGACGAGCTGGTTAGGGAAGGACCTGGTACCCAACCAGGGCATCTGGATAACAAACACATTGACTACTTATCAACTCTGTACTCTCTACTCATGCCCATTTTATATTTGAATTACATCAGCAACATTTTATTTTGTTTGCATATCTTGCTTTTTAATAAATTTGTTTTCATAGGTTTTGTATTGAACACGCCTGAAAACAGTGGGATATCGGCTTCAAATACAGTAATAAATGTATATTTGTATAAAATATATTTGAAAGTTGATACAACGAAGCCTTATCTAGTGTTCAGAGACTTGACAGTTTGACTGTTGATATAGCCCATACACAAGTCGAAGTCCTGATATCTCAAACTTTTTAGGTCAGTCCATTCAACTTCGACCTATCAAGTTCTACTATAGCATAAATTTGAAAAATCCTCAAGTCCAAAAGTACTGACTGGATTTCAAAGTTTTTTAGCACAAATGTTCCTTGGATTTCCATCAACACTGTTAAAATTATTTGGATCTATTGAAGAATATGGCTTGCAGAGGGCAGAGCCCATTTTCCATAATGTCATAAGATATTTGCTGTTTCTTTTCCTCCCACCAACACCCGTTTCTCAGCTAAGCGATTCCAGGGCCCTCTTGTTTTAATTATCTCCTTTTAATATTTTAATGATTTTTTTTTTGTCTTGAGCATTTCTCCATTACTATATGGAGTTAAGTCTATATATTTGACATTCTTACTCCACTCATGAATGGCTTTCAATTAACATCAGTTATTTGACATCTGACCATCTCAGACGGAGGCATAATGTTTTTTTCTAACACATTTTGTTCTTTATTGACAAGCACCAAAATAGCAAAGCACATGGTCTTACAGACACCTCTTGTTTATGTCGTTTTGTCTTTTCAGGATCTGGCATGATATGAATATGATGTTTGATCAGATGTTACCTGCCTACCTGATGGACTTCTATATGTGGATTTGTGGTCGCCGTAGGATGTAAGTTTTTAGCATACCAGAGCACAACATGCTCAAGGTGAGCTATTCTGATCACCTGTGTCTGTTGTCAACCATGCAGCATCTCCATTTAAAAGATATCCCCTCTTTAACCACTTGATAGAAAGATGGCCTCTCACAAAAGTTGCTAATATAAACTCCTGACTCCAGTTGCCATGGCATCAAACAGGATTTAATTTAAAAAAAAAAATCTGAAACCAATAAAAAACAATCCTGGAACCATTGACATTAAAAATTATTTAGTTTTAGTGGATAAGAAAGAACTTGGTTGCATAAGGTGCATCAAAATATTTAGAATATTCAGTCTACATGAAGCAAACAAGCACAAGAACACATGCAACATTTCAGTGTATGAGTAACTAGAGATGTATGTGACTGCAGGTTTGTACGTATCCAGGAGAAGTTGAAGCGTGCCGTGTCAAGTCTTGAGTTCTTCACCTCACGTACATGGACATTCACCAATGATAACTTGATCATGCTGCACAGACTTATGTCAGAGGAGGACCAGAAGGTTGGTACTAGTGCTGGGATTAATTAAGGACGTTTCAGCGGGTTACAGCTGATTTTGATTTTGGTAAAAAAAATTTTTTGAATTTCTCATTTAGTTCAAGTAGAATGATAGAAGACAGGCAAAATTTTAAGATTCATGTGTTAAGAATATCATCAAAAGTATATTCACATTTTAGTGTTTTTATGCAATTTTGGCTAAAATTTCAATAAAAAAGCAGTTTTAGTTAAAAAAACAAATCTGATGAGGTATGTATTTTTTTACATTTTCAGAAAGCATCTATATCAGAGAACTGACTCTGAAAAAATAAAGAAATCTGTCCATTGAATTTTTTAATTTTTTTTAGAAAAATATATATAAAAAATCAGTTTTTGGAAAGTTTTTGTATATATTTTGGTCCGGGCACAAATGAGATTTTATGCCCGTTTTGTATTTTCAATGCATATTTGACAGTATTTTTATCTGTAACTTATAGATTACATTACATTATAAGTTATAAATGGTGATAAAAGTATTTTAAAAATATCATTTTAATATGCTGTTACAGTATTTAGAAACAAAATCTTTCTTATTTTGTAATGCCATGTTTTATCAACAAAATTTTAGCAAATAGTGATGTTCTACCATAAGCTTGATCTCTAAAACAAGCATGGTGACCCCCTATTTTTAATTCATATATCTTTTAGTTAAAGTCTAAAGTACTTTTATGCAAATTTTTAGAAAAATCTGTCCATCGAAAAAAAACACGCTGAAACGCCTTTAATTGGGAAAAATTTGAAATCCAAACCAATTGAATAATCAATTAATATTCAGTTAAACCAATTTCAGTCTAGTTGTGTGTAGATTGAAAAATAATATACTCATACAAAACTCATGCTAAACCTTCAGTTTGTACACAACAAAGTGTTTTCAAACACTATGTCAAGCATTATAAAGTACACAATTTGACATAGCAGAGACATGGATTCCACTCATCGAGCTAGCTGAGCATGATAATTATATTTAAGTCTGAGTTTGAATAGGAGTAGGATTTTCAATATTTTTAGCTCACCTAAGCACAAAGTGCTCAATGTGAGCTTTTGTGATCGCCCTTCGTCCGGCGTCGTACGTTGTCAACAATTTGCTTTAAACGACATCTCCTCTGAAACCACTGGACAGAATTTGATTAAACTTGGCAGGGATGTTCCTTGGGTCAACCTTCACAAAAGTTGCTAAAATAAACTTGATCCACGTAGAACTCTGGTTGCCATGGCAACAAAAAGAAAAAAAATGAAAACTTTAAAAATCATCTTCTTCAAAACTACTGGCCAGATTTTAAAATAAATTGGTACAGATGTTCCTTGGGTCAACCTCTACCAAAGTTGCTAAAATTATTCCGATCCGTAAAAAAACATGGCCGCCAGGGGCGGGGCCTATTTGCCTTATATGTATAAAGGGAAAACTTTAAACAACATCTCCTTTGAAACCACTGGACAGAATTTGATTAAACTTGGCAGGGATGATCCTTGGGTCAACCTTCACAAAAGTTGCTAAAATAAACTTGATCCATGTAGAACTCTGGTTGCCATGGCAACAAAAAGAAAAAAAATATGAAAACTTTAAAAATCATCTTCTTCAAAACTACTGGCCAGATTTTAAAATAAATTGGTACAGATGTTCCTTGGGTCAACCTCCCAAACTGAAACCACTGGACAGAATTTGATTAAACTTAGCAGGGATGATCCTTGGGTCAACCTTCACAAAGTTGCTAAAATAAACTTGATCCACGTAGAACTCTGGTTGCCATGGCAACAAAAAGAAAAAAATATGAAAACTTTAAAAATCATCTTCTTCGAAACTACTGGCCAGATTTTAAAATAAATTGGTACAGATGTTCCTTGGGTCAACCTATTTATCTCAGGTGAGCGATTTAGGGCCATCATGGGCCTCTTGTTTAGAACTTAGAGCTTTATCAGAACACTTGAAAGTTTGATCAGGTTTTATGCTGTTTGCTTCTCATTTGCCCCTTTTAGATGAACAAGTCAGTGGTGTTGCTCACAACACATACGTCCCCTACTGCTGAGATGCTGTATCTCCATATTGCTGAGATGCTGTATCTCAATATTGCTGAGATGCTGTATCTCCATATTGCTGAGATGCTTATCTCCATATTGCTATCTATTCATGTACTAATTTTCATTAACCTAATTTTTTAATCTGTTATAGCCATATTTTGTCTACTTCCATATCATAGCTGTCACAGTTTTAATCTGAGGAAACTAGAGAAAATGATATGCATAATCATTACATTACCATCTATGCTCATACAATGTACTAATTTTCATTAATCAGGCTGCTCAACTTCTTGAGTTATCACATCTCATATTTTGACTATATCTGTAACTATAGCAAACACAATCTTGAAATGAAAACTAAGCAGCATGCATAATCGCTATATTGCCATTTATTCATATACCAAGTTTCATC
>CM037790.1:20096650-20146650 GCA_021229015.1 Solen grandis | reverse complement strand
TGATTGGAAAATTCGCGGAATTCTCCTCTCAAGAATTTATTTCTTCATCAAATGACATTAAAACTCGTATACAAGTATTCGCACAACTTATTTTCTCTTTCATTTTCAGGTAGTTGAATAGATATAAAATACTTAAGAAGAATAAATGGTATCCATAGCAACCACTGTTAGGTGACTTGAAGCACGAAGTTATTTCACATATTCTTAATTCATTAATCAGGCTAGTGCTTAGTCAATTTTAAAGCAAAGGACTAAGTTCACTAAGTGGTGAAAATGGCCCAATCTTAGAACTAAATGAAATTTGGACAAATAAGCAGCAATACTAGACTGGTTTTAAAAATGGTGATTTCATTCACATAAAACATTTTTCTGTCACCATGGCAACAATGATTGTAGTAAAGTTTTGCTTGCGTCCGTCCGAGCTGTAAATGTGTTGTGGGTGGTCAGATTTTAACATAAATTGGTAAAAATGTTCACTATGGTATGAAAGTATGTCAAGTTAAAATGAATGATGGGTTCCACAAGGTCAAGGTCACAAATGAAGGTCACAATTGTCAAAAATATGTAAAATTCCGATTTCCCGGGTGTTAGTTTAGTCATGAGTTATTCGATTTTAACAAGAAATGGTATATATGTTCCATATGGTGTGGCAGTGTGTCGGGTACATGAACCTATGGATACATCAATGTCAAGGCAATCATTAAAGGTCATAATTGTCAAAAATATGTAAAATTCTGATTTTTCGGGTGGTAGTTTACTCATGGAATACTCATGAGTTACCCGATTTTAACATAAATTGGTAAAATGTTCGCTATGATGTGTAAGTATGTCAAGTAAAATGAAGTGATGGGTTCTTCAAGGTAAAGGTCACAAATGAAGGTCCCAATTGTCAAAAACATGTAAAATTCTGATTTTCTGGGTGGTAGTTGATTCATGAATTATCCGGTTTTTTTTTGTTTTTTGTTTTTTTTTTTAAATTGTATACATGTTCCATATATGACAATGTGATATTATGGAACACCACAGCTGTTCCATAGTCTTATGTTCGGCATTGATGTTTAGAAGGGTCCATATAGCATTTTGAGGGATCGTGTTATCATCATGTGGTGTTGTTATGTCATCATGTGGGGTTGTAATATCATCATGTGAGGTCGTAATGTCATCTTGTTGGGTTGTTATATCATAATGTGAGGTTGTAGTACTTATCATCATGTGAGGTTGTAATGTCATCTTGTTGGGTTGTTATGTCATCATGTGGGGTTGTAATATCATCATTTAAGGTTGTAATATTATTATATGGCGTTGTAATGTCAATGTGTGAGGTTATATAGACATTATGCGTGGTTGTTAAATCATTATATGGGACTGTAATATCATCATGTGGGGTTGATTTGCCATTTTGGGTGGTGCAGTTGTCCTTCTGTGATGTCCGTTTGACTTTATGTGTGATGCAGTTGTCCTTCCGTGATGTCCAATTGACTTGCTGTGTGATGCAGATGTCATTCTGTTATGTCCACTTTAATTGCTGTGTGGTGCAGTTTCTTCTGTGTGTGGTGCAGTTATCCTTCTGCGATGTCATCTTGACTTGCTGTGTGATGCAGTTGTCATTCTGTAATGTGCACTTGACTTGCTGTGTGGTGCAATTTTCCTTCCGTGATGTCCACTTGACTTGCTGTGTGGTGCCGTTGTCCTTCTGTTATGTCCACTTTACATTGTGATCGGTTGATTAGTATTACATCCTGTTCATTTATATGCTGTCATGTACAGGTAGTATGCTGTGATGTTCTCTCTTGGACTATGTGGTTCATTCGGCACATGTTCTGTGCGGATGAAGTCCGAAATGTTGCGCATTGAGGACACCGAGTTGGTAATTTCCTTATTTTCATTTCTTGTATGTTGGATGTTAAGGGACACACCCATATTTTAAGATTCCTTTGTGTTAGACAATATGCAAACTTGTATATTTGCCAACTTTTGAAGTTGCAAAAAACTCACAATCTATTTTTTTTCCCATATTCTCAGTAAAATGCAGTTTTAGTTTAAAAAAATGCAAACAGTGACTTTCATCTGAAAAGAAAAAAAATTACCGCGAGCCTTGGCGCGCGATTTATATTTTCTAAGCCGAGCAGGATAAACTTATCTTCATTCAACACTTACCTAGTATGCTATTTATCCTATTATTTCAGACTATGTGACTTGACTTGACTATTTGAGTTAACCGGCGCTTCGACAGTATTTCAGTCAAATAGCGACGTCCAGCTAATTACAGGTGGATGAAGACCCCGAATGCACGGAGGCATAGGGTAGAATCACTGCAAGCCAGCTGGAGGGCTTCCTCACATGAAAATCCTAATGACCCTGCGATGATTCGAACCCACGCGGTGAGGGGCTGAGTGAGTGTTAAAGGCCGAGTTCAGCTGACTTACTAGGGTTAACTAGATTAACTCGAGTTACAGGAAAACGTGTAGAGTAACAACCATTTTGACGTCATATGACCTTTGACATGTACTAGGGTTCAACCCTGCTCCTAACCTGGGTTAGCGGAGTCGGATACTGAATTATTCTATACCAAAGATGGCCGCCGAAAAGGATTTGAAAGTGATGTATATGAGAAATAATACAAATAATTAAATTTCACAGGGTGTAAACCCCTTCTGGATCTGACCATAAAATATAGTAGTAAACGTCATTTTATTTTTTAAGAAATTAACTTATATTAAAAAAAAAGATTGGGTCGGCGGCAAAAAATAGGGTCGGTCGGAAACAATTTTTTTTTTTTTTTTTTTTTTTAGGCCTAAGTAAAAATTGCATAATAAAATATAAACATTTCACTTAGACAATTGAACATAACAGATAGTTTTCTTTGATTTCCATTCACTTGCAATACTTTTTACTTATTACAGTTTTGTCAGGTTGTAAAATGCAATGTATTCTATCAGGAGATATTTTCTTTATTTTTTCAAATGAAATCCACTGATGTAAAATTCTTAAATGCAAAACATAGTTATGTTTGCTTTTTTTTTTCTTTTTTTTTTTAACTTAAACTGCATTTTTATTGAGAATTTACATAAAAACACTGGCGTAGCTTTCGCACATTAGGCACATACCTACACATTTTTTTCAAAGTGGTCGAACAATTAGTAAGAATCTGTGACATGGTATCAAAGTATTTTCGATTTATTATAAACATTATTATGTTTATATGTGGCGTAAAATTATATGTTTTCAATAACGAGTGAGTTGGAAAAACGTGTGTTTGTTTGAACATCTCAACAGTTATCTAAATTTTACATTATTGAAAATACTGAAAATTGGTCTTCCAGTTCAGTAAACTGGTAAAACCAAAAACTATATTATCTCATAAATGATATGACATTTACGGCAGACGTAATTCACACGTTCGCAATATCCATACATGCGTAAATTATTACCAATACTATGACAGTTATCTCTTAAGATATCATGGCTACACAATTCCTATCAAAGACGCATCTTAGGATTACTAAGGTAATAATAAATCCGCTTTACGGTAATTTGATTTTATGAGGTAAAATGTATAAATTTACTTTTCTCCCCTGTGTGTTTAAGGGTACATATTTTATAAACGGTAGACCTACAACAAGTTAATAATTTTGCTTGAAACTTGTATATTGCCTTTTAGACTTCCATTTTTTCTAATGCAAATGCACTAATGCAAGAAACTATATGTTCTATTTATATAAAATATTTATGCATTGATATGACGATGCTTAAGAGCGTTAATTATGTGTTTTCTGTTATTAAATCTATATTATAGGGAGTACGTCAACAGGATATCTATATAGGGACATAGGTTCACTGTTTGATTAATACATAGAGGAAATGTGTTTGTTTTGAGTGAAAATGGAAAATATCTTATCGAGAAGTGATTCAATTTAATATATTCAAGAGTGCGTAGCGCGCGCTCGCGCGCGAAAATGTTAAGATTGTACATGTATCACCTCGAGATGAGATGTATTCCATATTCACTCAAAGCAAATTTTCTTTTTATTTTATGTTTACTGCTGCTACATATCCATGTACATACCCTTTATATGTAAAAAGGTAGTCCCGGCAGATCTATATCACCCGCATTGTGAGATATAGATATAATCTCACTGATAAAACACAGTATTTCAACAGATAGCCTTAAATAAAAACTCTAATGTCAGTCCCACGTCAAACACACACACGTAACAATAATTATTACAAATTCATGATATTAGGTGCTGACATACGACAGATCTAGATGCACGTTTGTTCTCAGAGCGATATGTGTGAGAGTCATGAGTGTAAAGACTACTTATGAGTATTTAATAATAACTTTGAATTCTACATAAAATGGGTATATTCTCATTAAAAAGAAGGCCTCAAAACCAATCAGATTGTTCCCACGGCCATGCAAATATCCAAAGTCCCCGACAGATCCTCCGCGGTAGGTACAACATACCTACACATTTAGTGAATCCAAGCTACGCCCCTGAAAAATACTACTAGAATGTGACTTTTTTCAACTTCAAAAGTAGGCAAATATACTTGTATATTGTCTAACACGAGGGATCTTAAAATTTGGGTTGTCCTTTAACATACAACGTTAAATAAATGAAGATAAGAAAACAATGAAATAAGGAAATAACGCAATCTGACTAAAGTCATCTCCTATATACACGCCACGCTACATTAGGAAGATCTGTACTTTAGTCAGATTAGGAAATAACGGTAAACCAATTCGCAATATTTCGGACTTCATCCGAACAGTACATGTGCCGAATGAACCACATAGGAGAGAACAACATCACAGCATACTACCTGTACATGTCAGCATATTAATGAACAAGATGAAAGTCTAATCAACCAATCACAATGTTAAGTTGACATAACAGAAGGACAACGACACAATACAGCAAGTGAAGTGGAGATAACAGAAGTACAACTGCACCGCACAGTAAGCCAAATCGACATCACAGAAGTACAAATGCACCACACAGCAATTAAAGTGGACATAACAGAATGACAACTGCATCACACAGCAAGTCAAGTGAACATCACAGAAAGACAACTGCACCACACCTTAAGTCAAGTGGACATCACAGAAGGACAACTGCACCACCCAAAATGGCAAATCAACCCCACATGATGATATTACAGTCCCATATAATGACTTAACAACCACGCATGATGTCTTTATAACCCCACCCAATGACATTACAACTCCATATCACAATATTACAACCTTATATGATGATATTGCAACCCCACATGATGATTACACGATCCCTCAAAATGCTATATGGACCCTTCAAAACATCAATACCGAACAGAAGACAGCTGTGGCGTTCCATAATCATAAGGCAACTGTGGCGTTCCATATGTTAGGTTACATGAACTTGTGGGCACCACATTGTCAAGGTCATCATTAAAGGTCAAATTTGTCAACAAAAAATCTTCAGGTTTGTAGCTTACTTATGGGTTTTCCGATTTTACCATTAATTAGTATACATATTCAATATGATGGCACTTAAATGAACTGGTAGATACTTCAAGGTTAAGATCATATTTAAAAAGTTATAGTTTTCAAAAATATGTTAAATGTATCTTCTATGCATAATAACTTTGCAGTTTGTGGTTGGATTTTAGGATGAATTATATATTGAACGATGGACTCTCCTTTTCCACAATGTTTACAAATGCTTGTCAATCTGAATTAGTCTCTTTAGATGATTGTTTTAATAACCTGTACAAATGAATAAATATATGACCATAATTTTGATTTCATTAACATCTCTAACCTTAACTTTCATTCCGGTAAGGTTATCCTCAATGTCATTGTCGCAATTCTAAATGTGTCCAGTGTGGTTTTAGAATTTTTACGAAGTCAGTGGTCATGCCTTTCATATACCTCGATGAAATTTTAAACAATCAAAGCGCTCAATGCGATGAGAGACGGCAGCGGGATTAAATGAAATAGCTATAATACTAAACCCAGCGTTTCAGTAGTGATTGAAGCAATAGAGGCAAAAGTCATACACACGCTTTCCTACAACTGTAGTTGCTATTGACTCAGTTGAACCCGCTGTCTGTTTGTTTCATAATAATCCAGTATAAGAGTCAGGAACCTGATATCATTCATAACAGGCCATGTCCTTTCATCAGTAATAGCGAACCCGATGTATACATTCTATCTGTTGCTGAGTATGTGTAGAAATTGACAAAGTATTTGATTATTTAAGATGTTTGTATATGTGCCTTTCTTTTTCAAAGTTAAGAAATACTATTGGAGGAACCTAGCTCATCCTCATGCAAAATACGTGTAAACTACTTTAGGTAAATTACATACACTGGAGTTTTTAAGGCGAAGCGCTACTTTTTCTTTTACAGGAGTGGATCTTCATGTATGTAAAATGGGTTGCTATTCTGATTAATAAATGTCACGGATATTTTGTTCACGCTTAAATCATATAGCGACATCCAGCTCTTACATGTGCAGGAAGACCCCAAGCATACAGAAGCACCCGAATAGAACCACGTGTCAACCATAAAATCACTTGACTCTGCCTGGATTCGAACAAACGGCTTTGAGAGCCAGGGTGGTATTAAGTCATCAACTTCATCTGCTCGGCCACATGGACCCCTGACACTGGTGAATCGCACTTATCTGATGCTCAGCATGTAAAAGAAATTCAATGGTTGGCCCATCGTCGGATACACACGACTCTTCATTTGTTAGCTATGTATGGAGAGACACAGAATAAATTAGTTGTAAGTCGGTTTCCAATATTTTCACATCTTGCAATATTGTGTTGAATAATGCATGTACCGAATTAAAGAAAGCATAGTGTACGAAGATAGTTTGCTTTATAATTAAAAAGATCAGACAAGTGCTGGATGCCATGCTTATATTTCTGGACGTGTAAAACAAACAACGTGGCTGATCAAGATTCTCTATGTTTCGTGGAACTGGGGAGGAGACAAACAAAACGTCGGCTCCTATGCCTTATATTGTAAGTCTGGCACGTCATGAATGGCGTACAACCGGGAATATCAATCGTTCTTCAAACAATTGAAATTTACAATATATATTTGATTAAAGACGAGGACTCTCTCTCTCCCTCTCTCTCTCTCTACAGCTATATTAATGTTTTGTAATATGCTATGTTAATTAATCGTTTGAACTGACTTCTACACTTTTTCCAACGTATATTTCCTTCTTTATATATATCTGTATATGTTGAGAATGAAAAGAAAACAGTTAAGGGGTTCACGTAAAACTCTGTGGTGACCTGTTGCTCCCGATACAGACCTCTAGAGGTCAGTGTTTTTGCCAAGTGGACACGTTATCAGATACATGTACTAAATTCCCAAGCAGGTTTTATAGCTGAAACGAAGCGAAATATATTGATAGAACTGTGTAGTGGTATCAAACTAACAAGTGTGTTCGAATATTTTGATGAAGTTACACTTTGTGGACTTGTTCATTTTTTAATATTAAATATCTTTTTAATATCCAACACAAATATTTTTTATCTTGAAAGCTATTACCTGGAGCATTCTGTTGATAAAGTCCTAAGTACAAGGACGAAAGCTCCAGGTAATAAAAAGTGTGTTCGAGTTATAACACCTGTTTAGCTGTAGAAGTAGTCCAGTTTTATTGCATTAGCTGAAAGTAGGTCTTCCAGTTCAGTTCATCTCTATATTGCCACAAATCAGTCAAATTTGCAATAAAGTTGCTACCAATACTATTTTATCTAATTATCTTTTAAGAGTACAGTGATTTAATGGTAACGCACATGACTGAAGATCCGATGGTTGCTGCTCAATTTAGAGAGAAACTTAGTTAAAACATATTTGATTCATAAGTTTTCACATATATAGGTCATAACAAAGAGAGAAACTTAAAGTATTCAGATTATATTTTAAATGTTATACAAAACAGCTACACCACTCCTTTTAAAACATGTATCCGGATTTTTTTTTTTTGTGGAACTATCGTTTTGCTCTACGGCATTTTGATTTTTAAACAGAGGCAACAAATATTTGCCTTTCTTTTGTTAGTGTGAGGGTGGGTAAATATTTTATATATATATATATATAATTATATAAATTTTTTATGTCAGTCCAGCATATATTTCAAATACACATGAAAAGATAACACAAATTTCTGTCGAAATATTGACCTTAACTGCTTAGAACGATACAGACTTTGATGTATGTTGGTTCTCAGAACGTAATGAGTGAGATTCGTGAATTTCAATATTAACGTTATATAGTGTATAGGCTAAATATACGAGTAACGGCAAGTATGGTGTTCAATTAATTCAAGCGTTTATTGCTTGAAAATAAAGCCTCAAAACCGACCTGAATGTACCTACGGTCTTAGAAATAACAAAAATTCCCCCACGGGCCAACACACTAGGAACTTGTGCCTACACAGCCAGTAATGTCAAGCTACGCCCCTGGAATCTACACTATTCAGAGAAGAACAGTGTGTAATATTCAGTGTGCATATACACAATTCAACCTTCAAAATATATTTAAAGAGATCTCTGCTACTAGTGTCATACTAAGTAAAGAGAGTCTACATTATTTTTCTTTTTGTTTAGTCTACTATTTTGGTCAGGTAGATCTACATATAGTACCGTTTATCATTTCAGGCGCAAAATAGAAGTTTATTGTTTATTTTAACAGTGTTCTAAGAGTTTCAAACTATTTTCTTTTTGAAATAATCAGAGGAATGAGATGTGAATTTGTTTCTGGTATTCCTATTCCTATGATTAATGATACCTGTCGTTTAAGACACGGTATATTGTCATTTTAATTAAACAACGACACAAATAAACCGCCGTGTAAACTACGAAAATCAACTTTCATAAATACACATCTAAAAATAGATTTAACACACAATAAACATGCCTTATGGTATTGTCGTCGATTACCATGTTTCAATGATCACGACTAACATAAGTTATATCTGTCGAAATGTTAAGAAAACATTCAAAATACAATCACAATGTTTTCATAATAAAAGATGAGCGAAAATAAAATCGTTAAAACATATTTGTATCATCTTTTCTTTAAACCGGTGAGGATAGGAAGCATTGAGCCTTTACGCGTCTCTGATCGTACTTTGTTAAAATCTATATTGACCGCATGCTTCGACAGACAAGATATTTTTAGAGATGACAGATTAATTATTTAGGCATACATATGGTAAGTGCCTCGTCTGTCGAAGCATGCAGCCACACTGAATTTATCGTATCAATTAAATGCTGACATATCCAATTTTAATTATGAAATTAACCAAAACTTAAGACTCATAGAAGAAAATTAATATACACAAAATTTACCAGAATTATTTTCAAAGTTTAATTTAACTTTACATTTAGTGATATTCAGTTATCCTAATATTGCCAGAATTTGCGTTTTGCAAATATGGGGTGTGTGTACAAGTATATACATTTCCTAAGCATAAATTTCACTCCGCACTTCGGTATATGCAGTGTGATTTCTGGCTTAACATTGATAACTTGTCTATTCTCTTTCATCGCAGAAACACAAAAATGTATGCTGTCCAAAAACATATGATAGTAATTTGATATGGCTTATCGGGACTGATCTTTAGTTTGTGGGGATAATAGGTAGATCATTCTGTGAGAAGCGTTATTGACGCCGCGTGGAAACGCGGCGTCAGTATGGAAATATTTTTTTTCTTTGCCAGTGGAGCCGCGTAATCAATACAGGGAGCAATCACTGTTATTATCGTAAAATAAAAACATGTAATTTGTTAAAAAAAAAAAAAAAACACTTTATGAATCAATTACCTACATTAGCTGATGAAAAAAAGAAGGATTCAAAATATTTTTTTTTCATTGTTATCATAAAGAAACTGGACACATATAATGTGTATCAGTTGACTTCACCTTAAATTCGTAGGCAACGGGTTAGTGACGGACCTCTCAAGGTAACCTGATTCATTAAAGCTCAGAAAACAACAACATTTGGAAGATGTTTTGAGATCTGAAAATATTCAGATTTTAGATACAAACCATCAACTTATAAAAATAATGAAACAGCAGTATTAATTATGTAATAGTATTACAGCATAATGTAGAAAGTGTAAAAACACACAAATACCGTAGTGGACATGTCTAATTTACGGCACCAGGCCCAATATGCCGTCTCAGTATGAAATGTGCTTGAAATTGGTAAATTTAACTGATCATTACATAGCTTATGTTGTAAAGCCTTGTAAACATATATTTAATTTTACACATATCATCAACACAAAAAGAATGCCATACCACTACGTCAAGATACGTTATCAAGGGAAGTAATAACTATTGGGAAGATTGTTAATTAATACCGGGACCTGTACCTAAATCCATTAACAAATGTGCGGAATTGTTTCTTCATAATTGTCCTTGTTGTTGCTGCTGCTGATGATGATGAAGAAGATGATGATGATGTTGTTGTTGTTGTTTTTTTACACTGACATTAATACCGCCTTAGTAACTTACTGTCATGCATCTTGCAGACCCAACTATTTCAATGATTATATAAGAAAGGAATTACCTGTTGTTAAATGTATCTTCATTGATCTATAGATTACTAGTAGTTAATTTATGGCATCTTAAATCATCATCCCATAATGTGTCTACTATGATTAAAGTATGTTCTGTACTTTTTTGTTCTATATTTCTGAATGATTTGATAAGTTTTTTTGTTGTTTTTGGACCTTTTCTGTATGGTTTTGCTCTATTTAAGTTGTGTTTCAAAAACATGTGCGGCGTCTTTGATGTAAACTCAAATAGTCAAGTCAAGTCAAAGTGCTGATAATTTTGGTGATATTTAAGTGTGTTACCACACTGCGGTATCACGCCGTAAACATGTAGCATGATGTCACATCAATGAATGTACATCACTCTTTTTATCATTCTGAAAAAGAAATATTAATGAATTCACGTGTTTTTGTCTTGTGTTAGTCTTATGCTTTTGCATAAATTTAAAATTAGAATTGGATAAATGCACATATTCTGCTTTGATACTCTTTGAGTAAGCTCTGGAAAAAAATTGGGACAGACAAACGGCCAGACAGACAACTCTGACAAAAACAATATATTTCCCCCATATAAATATTGGAGGAGACATAATAATAAGGAAGTACCATATAAAAAGCCAATATTAGCTTGATATCTGATCACGAGCATTACATGGAGAAAACCACAGACACATGATATTTAATAAACCATTGTGTATAATTGCTAGCATATCTTTGTCATAATGACACCCTTTATATTGCTGACGAGGAGTCATATTTTAAATTGATAAGATTTTAATGTACTTTGGGGGTAGATTGACTTTTGAGTTTACCGTCGCTTCGACAGTATTTGAGTCATATAGCGACGTCCAGCTTATTACAGGTGGAGGAAGACCCCGAATGCATGGAGGCATCCGGGTAGAATCACCGACCTACCGCAAGCAAGCTGGAAGGTTTGCTCACATGAAACTCCGAATGACCCGGCCGGGATTCAAACCCACGCGGTGAGGGGCTGAGTGACTGTTAAAGTCAGCGACTTTTCCCTCTCGGCTACGGAGGCCCCGGAGACATGACCAGAGATTTTAAATCGAATCATGAGTAGGTTAACGTAAGTACATCGTCCTCCTAATGCTCATCATCAGCGGTAACAGCATCGTGTGAAGGGTCATCAAATTAAGAACAAGATGTTTTATTTATTGTCTGCACACTATCCTGAGAAGGTAGGGACATTGCCAATTGCCTGAAGATGACCCCTATGATTTTGAGGTCATAAAGTTAAAGCTCAAGGTCACAATGACACACAGGATATTAGAGCAGAGGGCTTTCTGCTCTAATATCCTGTGTGTCATTGTGACCTTGAGCTTTAACTTTATGACCTCAAAATATGTTCGGGACAAACGAAATCTAGTTCTTCTTATTACTCTTTTTTTCTTCTTCTTTTCTACGCCTTAATTTGTATATGTTGAAAATGTAATGGCATATACTTCAGATACTGAAATTTCTATTTCACTGACTTTGATTTTTATTATTTGCTTATGACATCATATGACGTCACACTTGACATTGTCTACAAACGTTTGTACGGGGTCTACGGCAATTATTGCTAGACCGATTTTCATCAATTTTACAGAATGAATATGTTATTTTCTAGTTGTGCATCCCGGTGTCCGTTTTCTAAATTCGAAAAGGCAAAGGTTCTATGGCGAATCCAAGATTCGAACCAATCAGGTCAAACTTCAAATACGTATAAAATCGCTTCCAGATGAGTTAGAAAGGAGATGGTGAATGTGAATGTAAGTCACTACGTGAATTTCACATTCTGTGAAGAAGAACGTCATTTGAAGACATATGACGTCATAGGGTCAAAAATTTCTTATTTCTACGCATAAATTTCTTTATGTTATTAAGGTCCGAGGACCATGATAATTTAATGACCTATATATCAGATACAGACATTTTCATTTCAATGATTTTCTTATGCATATTACGTCATATGACGTCAGATTTGACGTTGTGGAAAAAGTTTGTACGCGGTCTACGGCCATTATTTCTAAACCGATTTTCATCAAAAGTTTAACAGAATGTATATGTTATGTTCTAGTTGTGCATCCCCGTGTCTGTTTTTCCAAATCCGACAAGGCAAAGGTTGTATGGCGAATCCGAGATTCAAACCATTGACGTCAAATTACGTATATTACGCTTCCAGATGATTTAGAAAGCTGATACTTGGACTGAATATAAGTCTCCAAGTCTTCCTTACATTTTGAGAAGATGAAAATCATATGACGTCATTTGATGTTATATGATCAAAAAGTCTTGCTTGTTAAAATGTAACGTTTTTAAGGCCTGTAAGCTTTATGTTTTGTATGATTTGCATGGTATTTTAACTGAAGGTGCAGCATAAGATCCTATGGACCATGTCACTTCCGTTTCCTTGAAATTGCAAAGGATAAGGTTGTATTAGAAATATCTTTTTTTTTTTTTTTCTTTTGACATTAAATATCTCAAAACCGGTAAATATTTTATCGAGACACATTGTACATTATTTGTAATGCTTTAAAAGAGCTTCTTTGTATTATAAAAGTTTTAAAGATCGGGGTTGAATCAATTGAGCTATGGCGAAAAAAAAAGACATTTAGTCAAGCACTTAGGATTTGTTTGTATGCGAGCGAACTACAGTTCCAAGCTATTTTCTGCAACGATTTCACGTACTGTTTGGGATTTTTTTTAAAAAACAGCCAAGCTGTTGATGGAGATCTAATATTCCGCGGAAAATTTATATTTTTTCCTTAGAATGACACTTGTCCCATCGAAATCGATGAAGAAACGAAAGTAATTTCTATGTTCAAGCGGAGCCAAATGTTGACAGTTTTGTCTTGGTTTTGATGCCTTAAGTGACGTCACGGTCACGTCGTATTGCTACACTGTAAGTTAAAGCATTTTCGGAAAATGTCCTACTTTCACTTTTACTTAATTTTAAGGATTTTCGGAAAATGAAATTGCCAATGGCCCAGAACAATGAAAATTGTATGGCAAATATTTCAGATCATGTCTTTTCGAATGTAATGATTATCAAATTCATTTGACGTCATTTGACGCCAGATTTGACGTCAGGTAAAGCGTTTGTACGCGCTCTGCAGAATTTATTTGTAAATAGATTTTCTTGTAATTTTCACAGAAGGTGTAAGTTACACTTTATTTGTACATCCTTACTTTCGTTTTCCAAATATAGAAAAAATCGAGTTTCTGTGGTGAGACCAAGTTTCGAAAATATGACCTCAGAGCCCCCAGATGAGATAGAAAGCTGAAATTTGCACATGTTGTTATATTAAGTCTTCTTTAGATTTTCGTAGGCCCGACGTCATTTAACGTCATGGCGTTCTTATATGTTTTTATTTCTCGTGCAATAAATTCGATGTGATGACAATGGTCCAGAATGATGAAAATTTTATGGCATATTTTAGATGCTGAATTTTTAAGTGCAATGATATTTATATTCATACGACGTCAGAATTGACGTCAGGTCAAAAAGTTTGTATGCTCTCTGCAGACATTTTAAATGGATGAATTTTCCTAAACTTTTCACAGAATGTAAAGATTACACTCTAGATTCCTGATGTCTTCTTCGTATTCTGTATAAATAAATATTCTGTTTTCCGTTAAAACGAAATATAGTTTCTTATTATTATATTCATTTCTTTTTCCTTATGAGGTTCAATTAAAATTATATATATAACAAATTAATAGGTTGCTGATGAGCAAGCAGCATGGAATTTTAACAGTAAGCACCGTGACTTTGGCGCTTTTGATTGCAGTTTGATTGATGTTTATACGCGCTCTACAGCCGTCATTTCTGGGCGGAATAGCGTGATAATTTTACAAAATGTATATATTACATTCTAGATGTGCACCTCCATATACGTTTTGCAAGATTCGAAAAGACCAAGGTTCTATGGTTACAAAAACTTTGGATTTGGATATGTATTTAAGTATTACGAAGCTTACAGATAAGCTAGACACTTGATATTTGGTCAGAAATTATGTCTTATCAATTCATTTCAGCTCTACGAAGACTTACGTCACATGACGTCAAATGGCGTCATGACGCGTTACCAAACTTTTGATTAAAAATCATGGTTTTTCAGCACTGCGCGCCTTAGTTTTTGACCGATTTGCATACATTTTCACTGAAGGTGCAACATAGCATCTTATTGTAAATATAACTTCCGTTTCCGGAAAACCAGAAAGGTCACGGTCACATGTCAATTATCGAATTTTTTCTTTGGCCTTAAATATTTCAAAAACGATAAATATTCTAGAGACACTATGGGTATAATTTGTAATGCTTTGAACGACCTTTCAGGTGATATTCGGTTTTTGAAGATCGGGTTTGAATCAGTCGAGTTATTGCAGAAAAACAAAAATGACGGTACCGCAAGTGCATTTTACTGCTTATATCTTAACAAATATTGAATTTTGTAAATTAGTGCATGGACATAATTTGTAGAAGAATACCTGACCGTTGGTTGTATTGGTATTTATAATTTAAAAACTGGGCTTAGATTCGTAGAATTAATGGGAGAAAACGAAACAACATGAACATATTTTTGCAGATTTTTTGCCATTTTCTCGAGGTTTAATCTAAAAATTGTTAAAGATACCTTTTTATTTTAAACGTGAAATGTTGGGAATTCGAAAACCTTCCTAACTGTACCCAGTTTTTTTAAAAAAAAAAATGGTTATCATTTAATGAAGTTACATAAAAATATAAGAACCAGTTTAAACCATTCTTACTTGCACTTATGCAGGGTGTCCCAGATATTAAATTTCTTCTTTTTTTTTTCTAAGAAACTATTTGCTTTTAAAAATAACTTAAAATACACTATTCATAGCTTGATGCAATGCCGTTTAATTGGTATGTAGACTTTAATAATCGGAACATTAACTAAAACGTTATGGTCGGGTAGTTATTTTTGGCCAATTTTTGCAAGTTTCTCGAGAATTAACCGTCTATATCTCAAAAGCCGTTACAGAATGTTGGATACATGAAGAAAGTGAAATGTTGGAAATCTAAAGACCTTTCTAATATATATAGTGATTTTATGCTCCCCCTTTCGTACCAAACCCTTATGGGATTGACTTGATATGTTCACGTTTAAAGTTAGGATGTAGATGTGCACCTATGCCTTCAATTTTCAGAATGATTTTATTCGAAAGCTCGGTATTTTATGTCGAAACAGAGATTCGAACTTTTGGTCCTAAAATATAATTAGATGTTACAAAGGCTCGTGATGATTTTAAAGCATGAAAATTGCACAGCATATATGTCCAGAGTTCTTTGTATTCTGTGACGTCTGACCGTATTAAGCAATTTTGCTTTATGTTTTGACCGATTTGTATATTTTTTCACTGAAAGTGCAACATATCATCTCATTGTACAAAGTGACTTCCGTTTCCTGAAACTCGCAAAGGTGAAGGTCATATGTCAGTTATCGGTATTTTTCTTCGGCCATAGGTATCTCAAAAACGATAAATATTCTATCGAGACACTATGGGGAACATTTGTAGTGCTTTGAAAGACCTTTCAGATGACATTTAGATGATAAATTTATTTATTCATTTATTTTACGTCAACTGGGAAACACTTGACATAAACAATACATGTATGACCCCTATTTATTGATTCAATTTGATTCTGAATGTTGTATAAAATCAGAATTCTAACCTTGTCTAAAGTTAAACCTTTTTCCATATACAATGTCAACCAGTTCTGGGACTAGGATGTGTCCTTTCTCTTTCTCGCTATATTTCCATTCGTCTGTTTTCATCTGTCAATATGTCTATCTGGCTTTCCCTTTTCCTTCTCCTGTGATTTGTCCATGTCGCTCTCTTTCTTATTCTCTATTACGTTATTGTATCGCAATATAAAAAAATCCAATTTCGTACTGGCATAAAATATGATGTTCAGAATTTGTATTAATCCTTTCTTGCCTTTTTTTCCTTGTTTCTTTCCCATTTTATTTCGATCTTATTTATCTTCCTCTACCTTAAACTTATCCCTCTTAATTAGAAAACAACAATTGTAACATCTATTCTGTTTGTAAATTGTAATATGTACCAATATTTTGTAACTGGCAATAAAATTTGTATATACTAGAAAACGACAGATACTGAAGCTTTTTTTTTTTACAAAACTGTAAATTGTTAAACTAGATGACTAGATTAATTAAACCGAGGAGACTAGATTAATCGAACCGAGGATACATCCTGTGCAGATGCAGGTATGGAGCTGAATTCAACATCGATATCAGTTTAAAATTTCCACAAATGTTATCTTATTTATGGACCATTTTCTCGGTTATCTTGATATTCAACCTTAACGTTGACATGGTATACCTGAGGTTTATACATGACATACCTGAGGTTTTAAATTTTTAAAGGACTACCTTTCGACATCAATGTGATATATTCATTAATATAATAATGTTAAACAAACGAAAATGCTTTTATGTGTGGTAATGCTATAAGGCCAGCAAAATATTATCTAGTATTTTTAAAAGTCATAATTGAATCTCCCAAACAATTTAAATTAGCTTTTAAAAAAATATTCAAAAATATAAAAATTTCAGAGGAACGCCTGCCGCCCCATTCAACAACTTCTGACATCTCTATGACGTTTATCCTTTTCTTTGTTATCCTTTTCTTTGTTTAACGGCCCACCGACAGTATTTCAGTCATTCGTGAACATTATGTACATGACATATACACATAGACGTCATATGACGTTCGTCCTCACAGACTGAAAAGAACTATTGAAGACTAATATTCAGTCCAAATATGAGCTTTCTAACTCATCTGGAAGTGATGTTATACAAATTTTGAAATTTGACGTAAATGGTTTGAATCCTGGTTGCCATAGAACCGTTGCATTTTCGAATTTGCGGACCTATTTATGTGGCGTATATATATAACATATATAGCAACACATATATTGGTTTGATATAACCGCACCCCTTAATTAGGTTTTGTGCGATCTTGCAAGATAGAATTACATCTCCAGCTGGCTTGCGGTAGGTCGGTGGTTCTACTCGGGTACCTCTGTGTACTCGGGGTCTTTCTCCACCTGTAATTAGCTGGACGTCACTATATGATTGAAATACTATCGCAGCGACGGTAAACTCCCAATACAACAACAACAACAACAACAACAACAACAACAACAACATTACATCGCTCTTTATATGATCCTTGAAAAGAATTAAATTGTACACATTTTAATGCTAAGTGTGTTTTGTTAATGTTTTTGTTGTTTGTGTTAAAATTAAATTTTATATTCCCGATTTTTTGGTTAATTTGTGGTCATCTGCTAGACCTTGCATCTGTCTCCTGGATATTCATTTCATTGAGTATCAACTTGCGTCGTCAACGAAAGAACAAATAAATCTGTCGGCGTGTAACAAAATAAAGCGTTAGAGAACATAGAATAAATACTGTTGCATAAATGTCATTTGATTAAATTCTATGAAGTATACTTGTTATATCTGACCTTGGATTTAACCTATATTTCTGATTATTATCAAACATAACCTATAAATAAAGCCATAAATCACACACTGCATTTACCGAATTGCGGTTCGAAATAGAAAATGTATACATGTATATGCCCAACACTTTCATTTCATTTCATTTTCATTCATTCATTCATTCATTCATTCAATAAACATTTGTTAGTTATATTTATGACAACTGTAAATCACTGAGTGCAATTTTGAGCTTGCATCATCATTTAGCATTACTGAAGATAAAGAAATCGTGTATATTGTATTGTCTTTTGTTTTGGCATAAATTTAGGATTAAAACAGATATTTGCATATTTTTGGTTAACATCTTGCAGTATATTCATTGTTGTGTTGACATTGCAAGAATATGATATATTTAAATGTAATTCTTAATAAGAATGATGTAGTTTTTTATAGTTTCTTAACAAAACGTTTAAAATGTAATACTTTATAAAACCTATTTATGTGGCGTATATATTGTGGTATATATATATATATATATATATATACCACCACAATAGGTTTAATTTTGGCCTTTTAATGTCAAGAATATATTCTAGACAGTATATAGCACATTAATAGATTTCATAAAGTATTACACTTTAAACGTTTTGTTAAGAATAAAATGCTCAAATAATGTCAAAACAACAATGAATATACTGCTAGATGATAACAAAAATACAAATATCTAGTTTTAATCCTAAATTTATGCAAAAACATAATACAATACAATATACACGATTTCTTTTTTTCCAATATTTCTTAAATGAATGATGCTACCTCAATATTGCACTAAGTGATTTACAGTTGTCATAAATATTACGAACAAATGTTTATTTGAAAATATGGGGCATATATATATATATATATATATATATATATATATTCTGCGAATATATATATATATATATATTTCGCTCCGCAATTTGGTAAATGCAGTGTGTGATTTATGGCTTAATTTATAGGTAAATTTTATTATGATCAGAAATATAGGTTAAATCCAAGGTTAGGTATAACAAGTATACCCCATAGAATTTTAACAAATGACATTTATGCAACAGTATTTATTTCAAGTTCTCTCATATTGTTGCTATGGACCCTTTATTTTGTCGCCGATAGATTTATTTGTTCTTTCGTTGACGACGCAAGTTGATACTCAATGAAATGAATATCCAGGAGACAGATGCAAGGTTTAGCAGATGACCACGCTTCACCAGAAGCATTCATAGCTGAATAAGTTAATGTCCAAAAATCGAGAAACTTATAAAACAGTAGTTGCCAATACCATTCAAAAAGAATTTACATATCAGTTCACGTGCATTTATCCAAATTTAATTTAGCTTTAAGATAAACATTAACAACACACACTAAGCATTAGAATGGGTACAATTCGAATTTTTTTCAAGGATAATATAAAGAGCGATGTAATTCTGTCTTGCATGATCGCACAAAACCTAATTAAGGGGTGCGGTTATATCAAACCAATATATGTGGTGGTATATATGTAATATATATACGCCACATAAATAGGACCGCAAATTCGAAAAGGCAACGGTTCTATGGCGAATCCAAGATTCGAACTATTGACGTCAAATTTCAAATACGTACGAGTATAACATCGCTTCCAGATGAGTTAAAAAGCTCATATTTGGATTGAATATTAGTCTTTAATAGTTCTTTTCAGTCTGTGAGGACGAACGTCATAATGTCAAAAAGAATGTTTTATATGTACGCCTTAATTCCTGTATGTTGCAAAGATCCAAGGACCATGAAAATTTTATAGCATGTACATCAGATACTGGAATTTCCAATTTTAATGATTATCTTAAGCCTATAGTTTGTTCGGAACAAACGAAATCTAGTTACTATAAACATTTGGTACAATATGTAGGACCAAATGCAAAAGGACTTGGTAAAAACGATCATTTTGAAATTCTTTTTTCTCATGTAACTTTCTTAAATGTCCTTTTTCAAAAACTTAGGTACCGTCAGAAAAGGTTTTACAGTTTCTTAGATTACTTCTGCTTTATGTTTGAACCTATCTTTAGCGACTTTTGAGGTACAGAAGGCCAAACCTCAACAAAATTCGGCGAAAAGGTGTTTATGTCAGTTCTTTTCGACCGACATCTTTGTAATTAATGGGGCGATCATCAAAATATGCATTCCATTAGGAAATCAATGCATCGAGCTATAAAAGATATAGATAATTCTTATCTATATAAAGGTCATTAAACGATTAGAGGGGCATTAAAAAACGGTTTTAATTAATTCTTATTTGTGATGCGATATTCAATTTCAAAAAGCTACGTACCATTTAAAAGGTATTCGAATTCCAACATTTCACACGCTTTATGTATGGGATTATCCTTCAAATAACAGCATCAGTGATATATAAAAAGTTAAACCTCGAGAAAACAGCAAATATCGAAAAAAAAGTGTTCATGTCGTTTGAAAGCTGAATTGGGATACATAATGTTCGAAATGTTATTTACAAATATCAATAATTTTCGAGATGTAAGCAGCTAACTGCACTATGGATAAGGCCATTTTTCCAGCCGTAACTCATTTGGCTCAACCCCGATCTTCAAAACTCAAAGCTCTTTGAAAGGACTATAAATTATACCGGTATTGTCTCGAAAGAATATCTATATTTTTTTAAACATTTAAGGCCGAATAAAAAAACAAAAAAACAAACAAAACAAACAACATAATTGACCCTTGAGCTGTGCAATTTTCCGAATACGGAAGTCACCTTATAGAGTTAATTTGCACCTTCAGTGAAAAAGTAAATAAGAAATGTCAAAACGTAACGTTTTTAACATTATGACATCAAATGACTTTACATTACGTCAGCTTTCGCAAAATATATAATAAACTTCATTTCGTATAAGCTCGTAAATTCGCAAAATTTCAGCACGCCTGGAAGCTTCAAAACACTTATAAACATATTTTGTTGTCCTTGGTGTTGTCCTTGGTTCGAAACTTGTATCTTTGTCTTTTCGAATCTGGAAAAAAGTATATGAAGGTGCACATTTATGTTTTGATTTACACCATCTGTGAACATTTCGATAAATTCCGATGATGGCGACTGCAGAGTAAATTTTGATGGTCGCTGATCAAACATACCTAAAAAATCAATACTTTTCAAGATATAAGCGGTACTGCACTAGGGTAAAGCTGTTTCCGATTTTCTACCATATCTGTACCATTTGCCGCAAGCCATTATATTGCTTCATTTTGTGATTCCCTTATCATTGTTCCCGTAACATTTCGGACATGTTACCTTTGGCAAATAGCCGGGATTAATCCGTTTGTGCAATTGTCATATGCGGGCTTCCCAAGATTAAAATGATTTGTGGGAAGGACAGAACAACCAACTGCCGTGCGTTCAGTCAAAGACCTAAACCCAAAGATAAGCAACTCAAATAAGTGTGTGAAGGAAATCTCGTATATCCTCGGCGCCATTGTGCGCTTGTAATTAAGGACTGGATATTTCTTCACGAAGGAAAAGGTTTAATTAATGAAAAAAGATAATATTTGCTAATAATTTGGCAAATATTGCCTATATGTCACTTGGCTGATCACGTCAACTTCATAGGCTGAACTTACGAAATCGCTACCCTGAGCTAGTGAAGAATCCATGTTGCAGAACGTTTTACGCGGTTCCGCATGCATCTGCTTCGGGGATGCCGTATTCTATATTTAATCGATTTTCCCGAAGTGTTGTTTACGAAAATAACGTTTTCTCGTGTGATATGACATGAAAGACTTTACCAACATTAAGGAAGGAGAGCAGAAAAAACACTTTTTTTTATTTTTAGCAATCATCTGTGAACGATCTACTTTATAAATGCTATATAATTATATTTATATTATATTTAATTTAACCGATTTCGCCGAAGTTGCGAAGTTGACATTCAATGGATAAACACTGTCATTTTAATATGTTCATATTCGTATGAGGCCTCATGTCACCTTGAATTCACATTAAGTCACATCTACGAACCATGGTAATATTCTGTACGTCCTGATTTTTGGTCCCCCTGTCAAGCTTGAAGCTTAAGTTTTGCCTTTAATGAACTATATTTGTAGTGTATATCCGTCTCACTCCGGGTAGAAGTGAATGGGTATGCATCATAAGCTGGTATATTATACATGGTACATGATATCTCTCTTGCATGAGGCTCGACATAGTGGCAGTGCCAGGACTGATTGGCCCAGTGTCAGGATAATGTGACTGGGTATGGTCACTTGTGTGGTACTCACTTGTCTGCAACGTAAGATGACAGAAATACTGTCGGTGGGCCGTTAAACCTAGGGTAACAAAGAAAAGGATAAACGTCATAGAGATGTCGGAAGTTGTTGAATGGGGCGACTGGGGTGGGTTTTGGAGACGATGTCTCTTACCCATGTAAGAATGGGTCTAGGACGTTCCTCTGAGATTTTTATATTACTGAATATTTGTTTAAAAGCTAATATAAAATGTTTGGGAGATTCAATTAATGATGAAATACTAGATAATACTTTGCTGGCCTTGTAGCATTACCACACATAAAAGCATTTTCGTTTGTTTAATATTATCATATTTATGAATATATCACATTGGTGTCGAAAGGTGATCCCTTAAAAATTTTAAACCTCAGGTATGTCATGTATAAACCTCAGGTATACCATGTCAACGTGTCCTATCCGTCGTTCATGTGTAACATGTTTCGCAAATATTTATGATTTCGATTATTTTGCACGTTTCAGTGATCAACTTTACGGAAAAATAATGTTTATGTTAAATTCGGTAGCCTTTCCGATTATTTTTAGACATGCAAGGTTAATTGTCAATATAACCGAGAGATTGGTTCATAAATATAGTAAATATAACATTTGTGGAAATGTTAAAGTGACATCGAATTCAGCTGAATTCAGCTGATATACTCCATACCTGCATATGCACAGGATGTGTCCTCGTTTTGAATAATTTAGTCATCTAGTTGTACAATTTACAGTTTTGTTAAAAAAATATCAGTATCTTTCGTATTCTAATTAAGAGGGATAAGTATAAGGTAGAGGAAGATAAATGAGATCGAAATAAAAGGGGGAAGAAACAAAAAAAGGCAAAAAAAGATTAATATAAATTCTGAACATCACATTGTATGTCAATTTGAAATAGAATTTGTTCAATTGCGATGCAAGAAAGAAATAGAGAATAAGACAGAGAGCGACAGGGAAAAATCACATGAGAAGGAAAAGGACAAAATA
The DNA here is from genome assembly GCA_021229015.1 of Solen grandis. Taxonomy (NCBI): domain Eukaryota; kingdom Metazoa; phylum Mollusca; class Bivalvia; order Adapedonta; family Solenidae; genus Solen; species Solen grandis. Next base: position 20,123,286 of record CM037790.1, on the reverse strand, counting down.
GAGTTAGGCATATTGACAGATGAAAACAGACCAATGAAAAGAAAGGGAGAAAGAGAAAGGAGGGACACATCAGCATAAATACAGCGTAGTCCAAGAATGACTGTGTTGTATGTTGTCACATGTATTCGCCACATTCATGATATCGCAGTGAGCCACTACTACTAACATGCATGTTTTATTACCAACATAGGTAGATGTATGTCTCATACGTCCTAAGGGAACACGTATTACAACGACCATTACTTTGCGCCATAGTGGGTCTTGAAATATTTTCAACCCATTCCGACGTATCTTCAGAAAACACCAATGGGCCACGTAGCCCGTGTAATGAAGTCGTTCCGATGCCGCAATCAAATACGGATTACGTTGGTGAAAACCAGTAATCCTAGTTCCTAGAATACATGATAATACTATATACAAGTTGTCTTACTATATACATTATAGTGAGAGACAAACAAGGACGTATTTAGGGCGTTCGGATGTTACAAACTCTCTGGCCGGGGGTCCAGGTGCCACCTGGGACCCTTTTGGGTACAGGGTGTTTAATCTAGGTATATTATCCAGCTGTCGATCAATCTTGTTTACTCAAATAATATTGATCTCGCTCCGTATATAACAGGATATAAACGTCCCTTATTTGAATTGCAAGTATGAATTAAATCGGGTTTTGCTAATCAAAATTCACAGATCTTAAACCGATATAGACAACAAAATACTGCTTACCTGTTTGTGCAGGTGGCTGTTGAAGTTTATCATGCCTAGATGTTTTCAAATCCAGGGATATAAATCGTAACCTTGGGAAATACAGCCGCATACATTTTATTTCGAGCAATTCGTATTATAAAATTATGAATATGTACATTGTATATGGAAAAAGGTTTAACTTTAGACAAGGTTAGAATTCTGATTTTACAACATTCAGAATCAAATTGAATCGATAGATCGGGGTCATATTGTTTATGTATACTGTTTCCCAATCGACGTAAAATAAATAAGTTTATCATCTAAATATCATCTGAAAGGACTTTCAAAGCACTACAAATTTTCCTCATAGTGACTCGATAGTATATCGTTTAGGAGATACTTATGAACGAAGGAAAAGACCGATAACTGACATATGACCTTCACCTTTGCGAGTTTCAGGAAGCGGTTAGTTACTTTGTACAATGAGATGCTATGTTGCACTTTCAGTAAAAAAAAATGCAAATCGGTCAAAACATAAAGCCTACAGGATCTAGATACCGCTTTAGTAGTATACACAATAGCGGTTCTGGACCACCTCAGAATGACAAACGGAGCCTTCCTCATCACTTCTTGGTGGTTCTGGCTCACCTTGTTATGTAAAGCCACACTTGATATAAAATATCTTTTTCAAGGTTTAATGGACGCCATTTAGCCTCCCAGAGCCACTTTATCTCTTAGAGAGATGTGACCACGGGCAGAGTCTGGACCACAAGCAGGGCCCGCTCCACCTCCTCGGTGGGAGCAGCAGCAGGGTGGTCTGCATACCAATTAGATGGGCCCGGGGGACGGCCCACCACCCTCTTCGGCCCGGGGCTCAGCACACAAGGGCCACCGCCCCGAAGTAACTCAGGCCCGCCACCCCTTCAGCGGGCCCCTCCACGCCCATGTTTTAACCCCCAAGCATATGGACTCACCTGTTCTGTAAACCAATAATAATAATAATAATAATATATCACACACACACATATGTAAAGAATCAGTTATAGGAATATTGTCGATGGACCGTTTATACCATTAAACAAATAAACACGGACTCAACATACGGACTCTTGATTGCAATATTTGGTTGGGCGAGATAATAAGTCGTTCCCTCGAGATAATTAACTCGTTTACTCGACTTATTATCTCGTTCCCTCGACTTATTATCTCGTTCCCTCGACATGAAAGAAAAGTAGTGCATGTCACCTCTATGCCACCGTATATTGTTATATATTTACGAGAAAGATTTTCTAATCGCCAAATTACACACAAGTAGTAAACCGGACGCTTTGGCCCCAAACAAACTTGACCTACTTTCTAGGTAGGCGGCCATTTTGTTTCTATTTATATAACTCATTTACATATAAGGGTTTTAGGGTAATGCGCAGGGGCCTTGATTTTTTCTAATTTTAGAATGATATCATCGGTTTATATTTAGAATGACCACATAGGTAGGCAATAGAATTTAAAAAATAAAATATGTATATATGTACGGTCATTTTATTTCTTATGTGTGCGTGGCGGTCATTTGCTTGGTTATAGTATACAGAGATGACTTGTATACTCGACCCGAGATCTACTCGCGGAAATTGAGGGTCACTTCCATTCGATCTCAGACAATGATATAATAATAATAGTAACATCAATAATAATTAAAAAAATAATAATAGTATTAATAATAATAATAATATCAATATTAAATATCTAGAACATCTATTTTAACAATAATGTAACTTTTGGTGTTTTTTATGTAAACCTGGCTAGTATAGTCAACACAAAAAGTTATTCAGTTCAACATATATAGTTTATTGCCACATCCATGGTGCGTACGGCGTACAGCGTACGGCGATCTGTAAAACATATATAAAATACACTAAGCAGAGTTATATCAAAATCCGTACAACTGAGTTTCCCAATATTGAGCTTAGTAAATAAATTAATCACAGTTCATATAGTAAGACAACAATTAATCATAAATAATGTCTGTGACCATAAATCTGTCGTAGTTATCTTCATATATTTATAACTGACAATTAAGACAAATACGTACATATACGAATATAACATTACAGGTTCACAACAAATATACATGTTCACACGAGTATTACAAATATTACAAGTACACACTCAAACTCACCAACTTATGGAATTGACCGCTTACATCATGTCATCTGCTCCCGTGACTTCTGTTAGCCTGTGAGTAGTTAACATGAGTGTAAAACAGGTTCAGATAATTGTGAACATTATATTTAAAATGCAGTTACCGCCAAGAACGAAAGCCATCTTGAACCATTGTTTAAACTATCAAAGAATTACCAAAATTACTCATTAAAGTAAATTTAAATAGAAATGAAAAATAAGAGTCGCTACACAGTAATATCAAAGTGAACCAATGACAAATATACAGATATACAAACCGATTGTCGAGAAATATTATTCAAAGAAATAATAAGAAGGCCGGGTAAAATAAAACACGTCTACACTGTCCAAATATCTTTTCTCGACTGCACGGGAAAGAACAAGGCGGGAAGATCGCTGACCCATGAAATGACCTCAAAGTGGACACTACTTTTAGAATGTTTACCACCAAAGGTAGCTTACCTTTGTATAACAAAGGGAGAAAACACTAATAGGATAACGACCACCAAATTTATCCTGATACCGTAAAATATCGCCCCTGTCACAATAATACGATCAAACAATTATAATGATGAATACTTTGAAATAAAATATATCAAATAATATATCTAAATACTATAATGTTCACCTTTACGATGTTGACTGCTCAACGTCCTACCTTCGAGTGACTCGAGTGCAACTTTTACACTCGTTTCCCAGACCCAAGCCACCTGCGTTAACAATAGACGATCTATTTTTAGCGATGGAACAATAGCGGTATTGATTTAGGGACGGAAATGCGAACAATGGTCTATTCACGTGTCAAAAGTTAATCCCTTTAAAGTCGCCCAAGTGTCTGGCGTGTGTTGATTTAGGGACGGAAATACGAACAATGGCCTATTCACGTGTCAAAAGTTAATCCCTTTAATGTAGACCCTCTGTTTGACGTGTGTTGATTCAGGGGCGCAAAAACGAACAATAGCTTTTTTGTTAGACACTATTGGTGCGTCTATTGTAGTTAGCGGTTTGAAATTTTAACCAATCAGGAACCTCCCTTTTCGACCAATCAGGATCGAGTCATTAACCAATCAAATGTCAGCAATCAAAAAGAGGCAAGTAATACGTTTGACAATTTTATTTACTCTTCCTCACCTCATTTACTCACTCCACCTCATCTCCTCCCCCTCCATTTTATTTACTCTCTCCTCATCTTCCATAAAAATAATAGTAAAGTTAATAATAATAATAAATTACTGCAAAAGATAGTTTAGCTATTGATCGCATTGATGAAAAATCAACTTACCAAATTGGTAACTTCCAAATCCAACCTTCCAGTCACAATTCCAATATATATATGTTGCTTCTTAGTATCTTTTCTGCGCTAGAGTGGACATGAATGGTCAAGTTCATACATGACTTCGTTGCTCCAGTACCATTTATACGTCAATATTGGTTGACTTGAGATCGGATTAAGATAGCCCCATAAAGGGAGCTGGCCAATGTTTACGTTAATCCTTAGCTTTACCTAGGTAACGGATTAAATATTTCCTAGTTGCACTACTTTTAGAGGGAGTTAGAATAAGGGTTATAAAGCGATGTAGGTATCTATATATTTTTAAATTTATTAAATCAGTTTTTCCTGTCTAGTGCAACGGTTTACGATATCGATTTTCATAATTTTGATATCAATTGATAGGTTAATCAAAATGCTTCAAAAATAACCCTAGGTTTTCGATTCAATTTTCAACCGTTATTGAATTATTACGTAACAGCGATTTTTAAACCAAATTTTTTATCTAATCAAAAGACCGCGTTTCATATACCGTTCGAAAGGTCTCGCCACGCTGATTTCAAAAATGTATACTTATACAGGGTTATCTTTATTTGTTCGCGAGATATGTGTTTGAAAAATGTCACGTTCAATAAACCGGAAGTTTAAATGGCTTAGAAACCGGAAAAGACGTCATCACATATAAAATCTCTCTTCATAGACAACCGACTGACTCGTTATTGGTCGTTCTCTCTCTCTCGTTCTCCTAACCCTAACCCTAGATTCGGTGGAAATGAAACACCCCCTCCTTCTCCCTCCTCCTCCTCTCACTCTTCCTCCTATCTCCCTTCTCCCTCCTCCTCCTCTCCCTCCTTTTCCTCCCTCCTCCTCCTCCCTCCTCCTCCTCCTCCTCCTCCTCCTCCACCTTCTCTTCCTCTTCCTCCTTTCTCTCCCTCCTCCTCCTCTCCCTCCCTCCCTCCTCCTCCCTCTTCCTCCTCTCCCTCATCCTCCTCTCCCTCCCCCTCCTTCCTCCTCTCCCTCCTCCTCCCTCCCTCCTCTTCCTCCCACACTCCTTCCCTCCAAATATTGTAAGAATAAGAGAGTATGTATGTAAATCTACATTGACAGAATGTACAATTGTACTGTATACGATAAAGTCTTTTCAAGAAAAGACAATATGCTTAGGCATCACAATAAAGTTCAATTGGAACGGGGTGAAAATGACACGATACAAACTGTTCATAATCAGAAAATGACATTTAAACACCCGTTTACTATGGTCATATCGAGACCCAGTTCTAGCGGTAAAAGCGAGTGGACAAGAAGACTTTTTCTGTCATATTTGATTGAACCATGGCCAGAAAGGATCATATTTTGTTTTGGACAATGGCAATCTATGTACAAAGAACTCGAAAATAGTTTTCCATTCATCGAGTTTGTTCACGGTATACCGGACCATATCGACAATCCAAGATATTTGGACATAAACAAAAGAAACCTTATAGTCTTTGATGACCTGATGACAGAAGCGAAATGCGACCAAAGAATCGCTGATATCTTAACGCGCAGTAGCCATCACCGAAATTTGTTGGTCATATTTTTTACCCAAAACTTATTTCCTCAAGGTAAAGCATGCCGAGATATCGCCCTTAACACGCAGTATTTGGTCCTATTTAATAATTTAATAGACAGACAACAAGTGACGACCTTGGCTAGAAGAATTTATCCATCAAACGGTAACCTACTTATAAAGAAATTTGAACAAGTGACTTCTAAACCATATGGTTACTTGGTCATAGATTTGAAAGCGAACACACTGGAACAGGACCGTTTGCGTACCAACATATTCAAGAAAAATTATCCTAAAAGAACATATTTGTTGCCGTCAGATATAAAATCTGAACGTGACAGTGACTCTGAACTTGGCAGTGACAGTGATTCTGGTTCTATATATAACGAAGATGATGACCTAAATGGTAAAAAAAGGATCGCCACTTTCAATGGACCACTCGGTAAAAGATTTCGCGAAGACCTTCAAGAGCAGCAATCGCTTAAACGCATATGGGACAGGCGCTTTAAGGAACCTTTAAGGAAGTCTAATCAAGAACAGTTCGAAAAAGAGGTGAACGAATACTTAGAGAGAGGATACTCGCATAACGAGGCCGTATCTCGTGCGGCTAATGACTCATTGCTCCAGCTTCGTAAAGAATTGAGAAGAGATTACGGAAATTTTTTTGATAGACTTTTATGGGTTACAACAAGACGTTACGCAACAACAAATATTACAATCAGCGTATAAACTTAGATGGGAACACAACATGAATTTCCCCGATTCAATACGGCAAGCAGTAAAACTAAGAAAAGATCTTTTTACGGAAATATGGCCTAATCACGTGACAAATGAAAGTGATGACGAAAGTGAAGAAGAGCAAAAATACAGTGAAAGTAATCAGGAGAATGCGTAAGAATAAGCGAATATCTGTTGGAAACTAAATAAAATCATGGGCTCGATAGAAGTTTATGACGTGCAACAACAAAAATGGGTTCCTTATAACCCTGACCCCGAGGTGTTGTATCAGCATTTAAAAGATTTGAGGGATGGGTACATTCAACCCAACCACCTTGGACGATATTTTATAGGGAGCGGTAGTCATAAAAGAAAGATAGCCGAAATGAACAAACAAAAAGAAAATCCCACTGTAAATCTAGTGACGCCCGTGGCACAAGCCATTGAAATAGCAAAGTCCGAACTAGAACGCGCACGCGATTCTCCTAAAAAGAAAAAAACGTATGAAAGACCAAAGAACTATCTGAAGGATTGGAGAAAAACCAAATACTAAAAACGATGAACAATATTGAGCTCGAACAATTACTGAAAGGATATCCAGTGAGTGCGCGTTTTGCAGATGAAGTTGAAATAAATAGAGGAAATTTTGTTATTTCGAATACGATTAAAACAGGAGAACGTGGACAACATTGGGTGGTTTTTTATTTCCCGCGAAGGGGACCGAACGAATTCTTCGACTCTCTAGGACAAAATCCAGAATTTTACCACGTGGACTTTGAAAAACGTTTAAAAAGACCCTATTTTATGAACTGTAATCAAATACAAGACAGTGACTCAGACGTATGCGGACTATATTGCGTGTGATTAATAGATCTGCGGAACATCAATGAAAGATATTGTTAAGCCTTTTGACGTGAATGATAAGCCATATAATGACAAACTTGTCGCTAAATTGCTTGAAACTATATTGTAAATGTGTTTGTATGTCGAATATTTATATGAAAATAAAATTGACAAAAGTACTACCTGTTTTTCTTATCTTTATTAGAGAGAGAGAGAGAGAGAGAGAGAGAGACGATATAATGTCACATATTCTAACAATAATATTCTAACTTTCGAGGGAAAGAATGTGGGAGGAGGAGGAGGGAGAGGAGGAGGAGGGAGAGGAGGAAGAGGGAGGAGGAGGGAGGAGGAGGAGGGAGAGGAGGAAGGAGGTGGAGGGAGAGGAGGATGAGGGGGAGGAGGAAGGAGGGAGGGAGAGGAGGAAGAGGGAAAGGAGGTGGAGGAGGGAGGAGGAGGAGGGAGAGGAGAGGGAGAAGGGAGGGAGGAGGAGGATGAGGAGGGAGGAAGAGGAGGGAGAGGAGGAAGAGGGAGGAGGAGGAGGGAGGAGGAGGGGGTGTTTCATATCCACCGAATCTAGTATGTATAAGAGGGAGAACGACCAATAACGAGTCAGTCGGTTGTCTATGAAGAGAGATTTTATAAGTCATTTCCGGTTTCTAAGCCATTAAACTTCCGGTTAATTGAAATCAAAACATATCTTGAAGTGAGACCTTTCTATCGATACCCGGATCATGCAAATCGGTCGAGAAATGACTGAGATACGCACACATAAGAAATAAAATGACCGTACATATATACATATTTTATTTTTTAAATTCTATTGCCTACCTATGTGGTCATTCTAAATATAAACCGATGATATCATTCTAAAATTAGAACGATGATGTCATACTAAAATCAATATGGCACATGCGCATTACCCTAAAACCCTTATATGTAAATGAGTTACTATAAATAGAAACAAAATGGCCGCCTACCTAGAAAGTAGGTCAAGTTTGTTTGGGGCCAAAGCGTCCGGTTTACTACTCACACATGACGCGTCCGTTTCCGTAAAGCCAATCATATAAATTTTTGAACTCGTTTGATTTGGAAAGTAGAAAGTGATATCAAAACAGTTAAGGATTTAACTCTGAACGTATTCAGTTAGTCTGGAGGTTATCTCAATTATAGAAATATTGTCGATGGACCGTTAATCCTAATAAACAAATTAACACGGACTCAACATACGGACTCTTGATTGCAATATTGATTGGTTGACTAACTCGTTCCCTCGAGATAATTAACTCGTTCCCTTTTTAAAAAACTAACTTTCTTATTTTCCTTCTTATTTCCCTCGAGATAACTAACTCGTTTCCAAGACTTATTATCTCGTTCCCTCGAGATAATAAGTCGTTCCCCGAGATAATTAACTCGTTCCATCGACTAACTATCTCGTTTCCGCGACATAAAAAAGAGTAGCGCATGTCACCTCTATGCCACCGTAGTTATCTGTATGCGACAAGTTTCTGGCGTGAATTACATGTTGATGCTGACTGTCTTTGATTGTTCAAGTTATTTGAATTTCGAATTACATATGTTGTTTGCTTCAGTGTTGGCATTTGTTTTCCATTGCATCCTTGTGTAACTGGTATTGCTTATGTTTCCTACTGTAGTATGACCATGCTACGGTGGCATAAAAGGGACATGAAAGTTTTTTTTTAAATAAACCTATGTATGATACTACGCATTTTCATTCTGTTTCCTACAGCAAAAATACAGAAAATTGCATCAAGGTCCCAACGTTTTCCAAACCTGTATCACGTCTCTACCTTGTGTAAACATATTTTTATGCGCATATATGGGAACTACTTTTATATGACGTCACTGCACAATGTGTCCCTGATTTAAAAACGAAAGCCGTTTACACACGCGCTGTGTAAAACACGGCCGGATTACTTTATGCACTGTAACCTTTATTAAAAGTTTCTTTGTTGTTTGTTGTTTAATGGTAAACAAATGAAGATTTGTTTGCAAATAAATGCAGAGTTAAGAATTCATATGTTTATATTATTTGAAGTGAAAAGTAGATATATAATTAAAGGATCATTAAAATCGTAGATTGATCCGAACAGCTCGATCGTGATTTTCCGTAAATATGTGTACCATTCATACTGATAACACTGTTCGGATCAATCTACGATAGTAGCAATCCGTTTATATCGCGTGCGCACGAGATAGTTATTGCGTGCGAACGCGTTAGCTAACCCGTGCGCACGCGATATTTAATATATCTCCTATGCCCCTTTTATGCCATCGTACATGCATGTATGTAGATTATTATTCGCGATGTATGACAGTGTGTCTGTATTGCTGACCTTGATACTATAACCACTTGACACTGACATTGTGACCTTTAATTAACGAGGTGGCTGCAGCTGCATATGCAAATGACTCTTGTTTGACCCACGGGTCAGCGGTTAGTTTTCAGTTAGATGGAATTTCCCGTCCGCTAGCAATTAATAACGTTGTGTGTCAATGTGTGCCAAATTTAGCATTCATATATGACACCAAGCGGTAATAGGCCGTAAATACACGTGTAGGCGTTAGAATGTGGTGTTAACTACAATTTAGTGAAATAAAACGATTTCTTAGCTTTGACAGTTTAAATTTCTTTCTTTCTACGTCGATAAGGATACAAGTTCCAAGTCATCATCATGTGATGTTCATTTTTATGTTTCAGTTGAAACTGAATTTAGATATTAATAATTAATAATAACTGATGCTGAAGAAAACATGTTAAATAAACTGCAATAAAAAAAGTAAATGCGCGAGTGTTGAGGTTTTAAATGACGGCTGTAAATTTACCTATAAATATATAAGTATACACATTCGTTATCGGTTAACTGGTCATGCTCAACAATGTTAGGTCACAGATTCGAGTCCAGATCGAGGACATCTTATCTTATACAATATTGAATTTCGTTTTCTATAAAAATAGATAAATAATGAAAATGACACCATGCCTAAATAAAAGAATAACGTATTTGATAAGATTTTTTTTTCAAGTCATGGCACATGCAGTAACGAAGCACATGTCTACTCGTATTATATTTGTAAGCATAATTGGGTTGTATCTTTTCACTTGATCTTATATACCGGAACATTTACCTATCTATTCTTATTCGTTTCTCATTACATATATATTATTGTTCGCTTTTTCTGCATTATATTTGTTTTGAATACTTAAACGAATTTTGTGTTTATCTTTTCTTCTAACGACTGTTTACGCAAGTCAAAACAGGTTTATAACATTAGGTTTATTGACATCGTCTGAAGAATTTATCCTCGTTCATTAAATTAACTATGATATACAAAAATGCGTTAAATTCTTCCCTTTAAAAACCCGAATGTATTTTGATTGGTCACAAAACCAATAAACCATTACATCCTCCAATGTATATAGATCATCAGTTAATCCAACATAAACATCAAGGCATCATACTATTAAATGATATCAAATGAATCTGGTTACAACTTCCGAAAAAGTATAAATGCTGTGTCATTGCCACGCTGCAGCACGAATCTGTATTCTATATATTTTCTTCTTGAGCATGCAGTGCAAACTCGTATAAAACCTTCGCCTCCAAGAACATCCTTCCACTAAAGTTTTTCTCCTTCGTTTTCGAACGGAAATGTTACCTCTACCGTAAAAATAAAGTCCCTTATGTAAATGTGGTAAAACTGACTTCCATTTACCACATTACAGTCTCGCTCTGGGGGACCATTCTCAAAGGTAAATCGTAACAATGTTGAATTTTTCAAAGCATTTTATCTCTATATCATCTATCTCTTCAAAATCGCGTCAGTTGCTTCATTAACGTACAGTTTTCGATTAATTCAAGAGCCAATGCTCCAGAGTACCTTTCTCCGAGCATGTAAGCACCATTTTCATTGCATCAATTCTTATAGTTTTCTTTAACATTCTACAACAAAGTTGCAAATCAGACAGACTTTTTTCATCTGAATTCTTGGTAAAGAAAATTCATAAAGAATTCTTGGCGAGATATTGTTTTGACCCCTAAATGCCAAAGTAGGTCTTTTAATCCTTATGTGCACGATAGCATCTTTTTTATGAAATATTGTAACAGCTCTGAAATATGTTTTAAGTTATTGTTGCTACAGAAAGCCATGATAAGTAAATCTGCAAAAATGGTAAAGTAGGCTAAGAAAACTAAAAGGATAAAGTAGGCTATCGTTTTCAGCTATTGCACTGCAGTGAAAAACTCTTTGTTACAACAACGGTTGGAATGTCTATATTTAAATCATTATTAATTTATTTTTTATTTTTAATGTAGAGAAAATAAATTACATTTCGTAGTAAAAGACAATTCATTATTATTATATTGTCATTAATTTTCCAAATGGTAATTTAATGTACCAAAAAAATAAAATAAAATAAAAATAATGTATAAATTCTAGTCTGTAAAGGGGGGTGTTAGACTACGAAAAACTATCAAGCATAAATGTTGAAAAGAAATTAGAAGTAGCACTATAGGTACACTATTCATATTCGTTGTTATGACAGGGATTCACATTGTAAATGCTGTAGACAGCCGGCACATTCATTACATAAATTTTCGGATAAAGTATGGCATTTAAATCACGATTAACACTTCTTTCACGACATATATTGTTTGCTGTATCACAGTAGATGTTTTATTTATTTACGATATAATGTAAATGAATCAACTGACAGGTCATAAAGGAGTATCAAGATTTTTTCTTATACCAAAAACGAAGGATGCAACTTTGTTTCAGAAACAAATGATCTTCGTTTGGAAAGTATTTTGATTGTATTTCATATTGATGTTTGACTCAGTAAATTAATGGCATCGTTGTTTTACATATGACAACATAGTCATTCAGTATATCGTGCATGATTTTTATATCTCTATTTTCTTAGATGCAATACGCACAGTGAGACAAAAGAGGTGAAGTGTCTACAGTGTAGCTCCTGCTTTGGATATTAGAACAACACACGCGGTGCTGTCTCTGGTGTGCGTCATTTGTGGCAGGAGATATTCTGTAAATATAATATAAAGATCCTGTTGGTGGGAAACATGTTTTTGTGTGAAAAATGTCACCATCTGAACTTTCATGCCGATAAAAGGACCCATGTGTGTTTTGTGGGAAGGCCTATACATTTGCCATTGGGTTGTCCAGACCCAAAGAAAGGTGCAAACATTTCCATGACTTAGGAGTGTTTCAGATAAGATCTGGCCAGTCGTCCGCTAGCCTGTGTCGTGCATTGATTTCATTTGAACATGGCCTTCTTTTTTTTCTCTCCTCATAACGAATTTGATGAAGCTCAATCTGCTTGTCCTAATATTAACATCTAGCTGATATTGTCTGACTTTTTCATTTTTTAGCGACCATTGACATTAATTCAATGACACTTCGATATTAATAGGAGACGAATATAAACAATTATGTTTTCAGCATGTTCAAGTTCAGTGACTTCAACATTTCAAGAAGTAAAAGATACTTATCAAACTCACAGTGGATAAACAAAATCACTGTACCATGCCTTTCAAACCTATACAATTCAATGTACACCCTGTCTTGCGATTACAAGCACTTACTACTACCGATCACTGTACTTTCTTGGGAGCCTATATATACCGTTCTTGCGAAATCAGGAAGAAGATTAGTTTCTCCACTGTGAAACTAGTGTATATTATCATTTTCTAAAATAACATAGACTATGCTTTGACTTTTTAACTTAATTTATAAATTAAATGAAATATTCTTTGCATTTTAAGTAGACCATTCATACAGTGAACACACACAAATGTTTGTAAGCCCCGTTTGTTTCTTTGGAGCATTTTCGAGTAATTCCCATCTCACTCATGACCGCGTTCAGTTTTGTTGATACGGGTTCGCACTTCTTTCTCCAAGCCCGGCAAGTCAAACGCATGATTTCTGTTCGGAAAGAAACATCAATATTTATGTTGCTAAAAAAAATCCAATGAAAAAATTAAGTCGTTTTACAAAGAGAAAAAAGTTAAAATGCAAAAACTTATTCGATTTCTCCTCAGCTGAAGTCGTTGAAGGATTTTGTTATATTTTCTCATATACATTTCATTAAGCTATCTACTTATTTTGGCTTTCTTTTGCAATAATAACTTAAAAACATATTTTAGAGCTGTTACAATGTTTCGTAAAAAAAAGATGCTGACATGCACATTAGTATAAAAAGACCTACTATGGGACTTAGAGGTCATAACACAATATCTCGCCTACTTTACCAAGAATTCGGATGAAACAAGAAATGTCTTTAAACAAGAAGTATCTTTAAAAAAGATACACGGCCGTAGTGTATTATTATATTTATTGTTTATTCTGCATCTTGATGATAGGACATTTGATCCAAGTTTTATGAATGTCGTTCAAAATATATAGAGCGAATATGAAATTGCTGACGATCGGACAGACGACCATTTCACAACATAATACGTCACTTCAGGTAATATAACTGAATGGGTGTTCCTCAGAACACTTCTGGTTATGTTACCTGCAGTTGTCAGCAAAGGGTGAACATCAAATGATCAAAATTATATATATCACTATACAAAACAAGTTTGGAGTGCATACACCATGTAGTGTTGAGTTATGCTCATCACGTCTTAACCAGGATACGACATGTGTGTGTGTGTGTGTGTGTTTTCATTATTTAGATAATTTTTGTGTAGTTGAATTAATTATTTTGAACGTTAAGACATGTATTAATATATTTCTGTCCAAAAATCGAGGTTTTAGGAATGTATATACAAAGGGAACAAGCTGATCTTTTTACCGGGTACTTTCGATATCAGTCGATCACTCAAAACTTACAGTATTCATCAGCTGTTTAGTGACCTTCACCTTTAAATTTAGACCGGAAATTCGGGTGAAAACAAACAGCCAACGACCGAAAAAGATATTCGGCGTAAGAAAAAAAAAAGATATGAAATTTCAAGAAAGTAAAAGTGTTACCATATAAAATATTTAATATAATAATACTGGAAAGTTTTAAATGGTCTGTGATTTTAAAATAATGCTAGAAAACGTATTTGTCGCTTAATTCATTCTATTCTTTTTTAATTCGCTTAATTTCGGTAATGTAATATACATATACATTATATTAAGGTATTCACATCACCAAACAACGAACGTGTTAGAACGAGAGAGACACCTTTTGTTACAAAGAACTTTTTTCTGCATCTAGCAAATCTTATTGCTTTATTGGAATTGTTTCCATAATAAAGGAATTACATATCTTAGTCGATATCCAAATCTTAGTCCCATCGCAATTAAAGTCGGGTAAACACTTTTTCTGTAAGAAAGAGGGGAGAGTCAGTAATAAATAAACCCAGGCCAAGTCAAAATAAATATTTAAACTTATAAAAAATAGTGCGCTCTCTTTGAGGCTTGGTTTTTTTATTTACCATTCCTTTATTGATAAAATATTGGGTCCTGATCCGTCATTTTCAACCAACATTCATTTACGGTAGGCCTACACTGATTGAATCAAAATTACAAAATTATATATGTATGTAAAGATCCTTGTCCTCTTTCAGCATATAACTTTATTTTTTCAATGTTATGTTAAATAATAATGATAATAAAATATGTAGATGGATCCATAACATCATCATTGGACCCGGATCCGGCGGATCCGCCTCTTACACTGATCAAATAAATCGGCGTCGCAGTAAAAAAATACTTCCTGTGTTGAAGGGGAAAATGTCACTCATTAAGACACTGCGCTCTACACGGGTATCCTTCTTCTCCTTTTCTTGATAATGCCATTGATTAATCAAGTATTATTTCTTTGTTTAATGGAACAGACAAAGAGTATCGACTCTAAAAGTACACGATATGCATTAAGAAAGAGTATCCTGGAGTATCCAGTTCTCGCCAAATAGCCATTGCAAGAAAAATGAACAAAAACAATCCCTCACTTTTATATCAAATATATCAATTAATGCATCAATATGTTCCCTTCAAATGTAATAAATTTTCAATGGTAATTGAATTTTATTAAAAAATAACGGTCAAAATACAACAACAGTCAAAAGTAATATTTCCATAATGGCGTCTTAAATTCTCGACAATGAATTCAAAATTAGTCTGTCATATATAGGATGGTGTTCCCTCATATCGCGGTACTAACGGCATGAACGGGAATAAAATATCAGTGAAGTCTTATCGGAAATTTATTTCTGTATGTCACTGTTATTCCACCTTTGTACCATAATGTGAAAACAATTTATTTTTTCCAGCATTTCTAATAACATTTTAAAACATGTTATTGTTCGCCATGTTTGTCCTACATAAAAAATCCCATGATTCTCTGGTATCGCGGTATTTCTTGAAAAAAGACCGCTGGCTCCACCTACAGGTGTCGCTACATGATCAAAACAATCATCATTCATAAAACAATGCAGCAGACGAAGATCTAGCATTTGTTGAGTCTTTCAATTCATTATTTATGCTAAAAAAAGGATTTTAGCGGACATGGGGTGGATACACATAAGCGTAATGGTTGAAAGTCGGTATACTGCAAGAGATTTACGCTTTTCTTACCATTTATGGAGACTTATTACTTTTTGTTTATTTCAATTAAAATTGTTACTTCCTGTTTACAAAATGGTGTCACTAAGTGGCGATCGGCAAATTCTTTCCTAACAAACTGACAATACCGCGATACCAGAGAACCCACGATACCGCCGGAAACCACCCTACAGACAAAATCTATAAACAGCACTTGCAATGAAGTTCTGTGTTCTTCCTAATAGCACAGATTGTTGTGCAAAATTTAAGATGATCCAAATGAGAACAGAAAATAATAAGAAGAAACACTATATCACACTCACAGTGTCCAAGTTATTATAGGGTGCCCTCTGAGTGTTGTAACTGGGGGTACAATTGCTATTTTTTCTCAACTTTGTGTCCTTTAATATGTTGAGTCCCTGTAATTTTGGGCTATATGGACAATTTTGGGGGTAAAAACCTTCTACAGGCAGGGCATTTTTCAGGCTTTTTGGGAAAAAGTCCCCTGCCAAATTTGGGAATTTTTTTTATCATTAAAATTGGAAAATAGGGGGAAATATAATTGGCGAATCAATAAAATAGAGAAATTTGATCCACTGAAATACATACAATAGTTCACTTTATACATCATAAAAACAAACTTTTTCACCAAGAACCTAAACTATACTTTACTGTGACCTCAGGCAATGCATGCAATTATTTTACCTACAAGAAATTTTAATATAAAACAAAACCAATTTACTTGGGAAATATTTGTAAAAAAATATATATTTCTTGGCGTTGGGATTTTTTTGTCTTGATTGGGAAAAAAATGTACCTAGATAGCATTGGGAATGGGGCTGATATTCGGCCCCATGGGGTACAGGAAAAACCCTGACAGGGGGTAAATGGGCATGCTGTATTATATCCTCAAGTATTCAGTTCCCGCCATATTTGTATTCTCGGGCTATGTACACTAATGCAATATTTTACCAAAAGTGTGGCATTATTTTAAAGGGAAACCATCAACAATTTGCAAAATTGATTGATCCTTGTTTTCAAACTTTTTTTTTTATTGAAAATGTTTGAGAAACAGAATAAGCATTCATTTAATAAAGCAGTACCTATTTTATACCATTTTCACTAAATTAATGCCCGTTTTTATCATTTTTTTTAAACCACCTGTTAAATCTACTGATAATAATTTTCTTAAAATAGTGCAGGTTTGGTTATGAATAAACCTCTCAACAACCATATGTATGGAACTCATTAGGAGCCATTGCTAGTGCAGGTTTGATTATGAATAAACTTCTCAACAATCATATGTATGGAAGTCATTAAAAGCCTTTGCTGTTATTAATCTGATAGCAAAATCCACACTTGATAATTGTAATATAGCATGCTGATTAATCATTTGTATAGTGTTTTTACACCAAAAATTGGCCACGTAGCCTAAAATTGAAGGTACTTTCAATATGAAAGGATACAAAGTTAATGAAAAATAGCTATTGTACCCCCAGTTAGGGCACCTACAATAAAATGTACACTGTATCAGATTATGATAGTGTTTCTTGTCCTCATTTGGATCATCTTAGATATTGCAGACCAGTTTGTGCTGTTAGGAATTACACAGAACTTCAATGCAACTGTTGTTTATAGATTGTGTGTCTTTCTATATGTGCACCATACTTGTGACAGACTCATTTTGTGTTCACTGTCGAGAACTCAATACGCCATTTTGGAAATAATATTTTTGACTGTTGTTGGATTTTGACAGTTATTTTTTTAAAATTTGTGTTCATTGAATTACCATTGACAATCAATTACATTTGAAGAGAAGATATCGATACATTTGATGATTTATTAAATATGACTCAGACTGGGAGGGATTGCCTTGTTAATTTTTCTTGCAATAACTTCTTATGCAGGCGACAACTGGATACTCCAAAGTTTGAATTTCGCGATCAGATTAATAACAACTATGGCTCTAAATGACTTCTGTACATATGTCACAGGATCTGTGTTGATGTATAATTTTACACTACATGGTTTTACATATTACAAATATTCCATATATACAGACCAGGCTCGAATTCCACCAACAATACTTAGCTCTAAGTAATACTTAAATTCTTAAACTAGGTAGATACACATTCAACCATTACTATTTTATGAAATATTTAAGTACACGACTAAGCTGAAATGAATTATTACCTAAATAACTAACAATAATTGATAAGAAATGAAACTTTTAGATATTTTTATAAGAAAGACAAGACTAATGAAATTCGCTCTTAAGTGGTTTAAGTTTTACTTAGCGCTAAGAATTGTTGGTGGAATTCAACCCAGGTACTGAAAATATAAATTCAAGTATCTTTTAGCTTTAACATTTTATTTTTCAGTACTATTCAAGTCATAGAATGAATGGCAAAATACAATTGAGAAGAAGCAGTGTACTCTCCTAGTTTAGCATAGTGAGATTATCTATGGCTATGATTTAATTATTTCAAATCCTTCTAATTTTGAAAACTGTAATGAATGACATGCAAATAATTTAGGGTTTAATTTAGAATTTCCCAGCCAAAAGAAATAATCCACCTTTGGCCTAAAAGTAAAGAGAGGCTTATTCTGACAAAAGTAAAATCAACCTTGTAAATGTCCGTGAAAAAGCACAAACTGGAATTCTGCTCTGCCTTATATACTCTCCCAGGGCCAAAATGCATGAGGATTCCATGCCACACATGGCTAGTATAGTACGCTGTAATTGTTAAGATACAGGTAACCTATCAATTACAGGTAAACTGTGTCAACATATATAGAATGGAACAACATTATTCAAAAGATCTATACTGAGTAACTGAGATAAAGAATTCTACTTCACTGTACTATGTATTAAATATATATGGAAAAGTACAACACAGGAAATATATTTAGCCAAATGTAATACAAAATAAATCATTTCTGCCATACATAAGATTGTTGAGAAGTGTATTTATAATCAAACATACACTATTTTAAGAGCAGATGTTGGTTTACATAAATCAGTCATTTTCTATTTGCTTGGTGTTATTGGTAGATTTAACAGGTGGTTTAAAAAATTATAAAAAGAAGCATTAGTGAAAATAATATAAAATCGGTACTTCTTTAGTAGCTCGACTATTCAAAGAATATGAGAGCTATTGTAGTCCTCCTTGCGTCGGTATCAGTGTTGGCGTTGGCATTGCAGCTTTTGGTTAAAAGTTTTGCATGCAAGTTACTATCAACCTTATATCTCAATAACCATTTATGGTATTTACTTGAAAATTTACGAATATGTTTAGGGGCATCAGACAACCAAGGTAGATAACTCTTGACTAAATTTAATATGAATTGTGGCCCCTTTTTAACTTAGAAATTTGGTTAAAGTTTTGCATGCAATAGAAAAGTTGGTAAACCAAAGTTTTGCGTGCAAGCTACTATCCAGTTTGTATCTCAATAACCATTTATTTGTATTGACTTGAAAGTTTATGAATATGTTTAGGGGCATCAGACAACCAAGGTAGATAATTCTTGATGGAATATATTACAAATTATGGCCCCTTTTTAACTTAGAAATTTTGGTTAAAGTTTTGCATGCAAGGTACTTTCATGCTTATATCTCAGTATACAGGCATGCGATTGATTTTAAACCTCTTTAATATGTTTAGGGGTATCATGCTTTCATGGTAGATAACTCTTGATGGAATATGTTACAAATTATTGCCCCTTTTTAACTTAAAAATTTTGGTTAAAGTTTTGCATGCAAGGTACTTTCATGCTAATATCTCTGTATCCAGGCATAGGATTGATTTGAAACATCTTTAATATGTTTAGGGGTATCATACTTTCATGGTAGATACCTCTTGATGGAATATGTTACAAACAGCTGACAGCTGTTGTTGACTATTATTATGTACAGGGTATGTGAAGGGCAAGAATTGAAATAGATTTCATTTGATTTAACAACAAGCATTTTGAATAGTCAAGCGTGCTGTCCTCTGACAGCTCTTGTTAATTAATGTTTTTGTCTGTTTCCCAAACATTTTCAATAAAAAAATAAAGTTTGGAAACAGGGATTAATTACTATTTCTAATTGTCATAGATTCCCATTCGAGGTGAAATATTGCATTAGTGTACATAGCCCCAGAATAACATTAACAATATGACAAGAACTGAATACTTGAGGATACTTGGAAAGCTGTCTATATGGAAAATTTCCACTTTAAGGCTTAAAGCTTTAATAATTGCTGATTTACTGGTTTCAAGTAATGTTTTAAAGGGAAAAATCTTTTTTTTACTTTTTGTAACCTTGTTACAATGTTAAATTTTATACAACCCCAGTATAGTGATTGAATGATATAAGAATAATACTAAACAAGATCTTTTATCTGTGAAATAAGGTATTTCCATAAATTTATTAATAAGATTAGCAAACATAATTAAGTCTTGGGCAATTTTTATTTTGGGCTTTTTAGTAATAACTTTCATTATAGTGTTGGACTAGGGTTAAAATTTTGATGATGAAAAAACACATACATATATGCCTTTGATTGTAGAATAATGACAGTAATAATGACCGTTTTGTTTGTTATCTATTTATTCCTTATGGCAGACACAGAGGGTAACAGAGATGCATACATATATATATATAGTAGTATAATATACTTCATTACACAAATCTATATGTATAAAAATAAAATTATGTGGTTTAATATGTCTAAATCAATGCAAGATGCCAAGCTGGTTTGCTGTGGACTGTATTGTTGTCTTGAGCTGGACACCTAGGCATCTCATTTCAGATGACTTATAACTGCCTAAAACCAAAGGAAAATTTAAGTAAATTGTTTGCAATTAATGCTCTTTTGAGCTCTGACTGAAACACCTGAAGAGGTAGTCTGTTTTCAATATGAGGGGCAGCTTGAACCAATGATGTTAGCTAATACAATTGTTTGTTCCTACCTTAACTTGGTTGATAAAAGGGTATTAGATATGTTTGTTTTATCTTAAATTTATAGTATTATTTCAAATTTCATAGATCAAAGATCTATATCTGACTTGAAATAAAGAATATATAGCACCTTTATCATTGACTGTTTTCTTGTAAATTCTCTCTATTTTCATGAAAATATTTAATTTTCTTTAATTCTTTAAAAGCTAATAGCTAATATGATGTCAAATATTTCAGATTACTTAAAGGAGCACCATGATATTCATATGTAAACTATTTCAATTTAAAATATGTGTTATTTTAACTGAATAAATTCACAGGTGCTTGTTCCACGGGCAGCCCAATGTCTCTACACAACAGATGCAGCCTCAAGCAGTGGTGATAAAGGTAAACTTATAATTTATATTTCAATCCTGATCATTATGAATGATAGTGTATATTTTTGTGACAATATCAACACTAACCACTTATCTTCTTATGAGCAGAGTTACTTACAGTAACGGGTAATCTGATTTACTCTCCAGTTTTTGAGGATGTAAGTTATACAACGACTTGCAGGGGATCAATTAGTCTGAAGTTCTGGTATGTAGGTTGTCTGCATGGGTCTTGATGGATAGTGATAGCAGAAACCTGATAAGTTGTTGCTTCAGCACAGAGTTTTGGGTGTGGTTATTGGAGATTATTTTTAGCTCACCTGAGCAAAGCTCAGGGTGAGCTTTTGTGATCCCTTGATTGTCCATTTTTCGTCATAGGTCATACGTCATCATGCGTCAACAATTTCAACAATCTTCTCCTTTGAAACTACTCTATGGATTTTCATCAATTTTTACCCAAAAGATACTTATGATGACCCAATGCAGATTCCTACTTTTTTTCAATTCATGTAAAACTCTGGTTGCCATGGCAACAAGAAGGGATAATCTTTAAAATGATCTTTCTCAAAAATATATAGACCTACAGATTTGATACTTGGTACATAGCATCAGCTCAAGATGCCTTAGTATCAGTGCAAAATTTGTGCCCCTGGGGTCACAAAAGGCCATTTTGCCCCGGGGACCATACCCAGATTTTTGTAAAGAACTATGTAGGGAATCCTTGAAAAATCTTCTCTTCCGAAACCACTCCATGGATTTTCACCAAATTTCACTAAAATGAAACTTAGGTTAGCCTGAGGCTAATTCCTAATTTTTATTGAATTTCATGAAGAACTTGGGTTGCCATGGCAACAAGAACACATAACATCAAAGTGTGTTTTCCAAAAACATACAGACCTACAGATTTGATATTTGGTACATAGCATCAGCTCTTGGTGCTTCAACATTGTCAACAAATTAGGGTTTACATGTGGCCACTCCCGGGACCATGCCCAGATTTTGTATGGAACTATATAAGGAAAACGAAAAATCTTTATTTCTGAAACCATTGGTTGGTTCATGAAGAACTTTTGTTCAAATGGCAACCAGATGGCATAACTTTAAAATGCTTTTTAGCTCACCTGAGCACATGTGTTTGGATGAGTTATTAGGATTGATGAATGTCCATCGTCCATCCGTCTGTTGTCTACTATTAGTTTGTTTGCACTCTAGCATCTTCGTTTCGAAAGCAATCATCTTCAAACTCTATGACAATATTTATTACTATAATCTCTCAGCCAAGATTGATTATGGCTGATATTGGCCTTTTAGCTAAGGAGTTATGCACTTTTTAATATTTAAGATTGCCAGATTTCACTTTGTTTGCACTCAAGCATCTTCATTTCTTGATCAATCATCTTCAAACTTAATGAAAATGTTTATTACTATAATCTCTCAGCCAAGTTTGATTATGGCTGATATCAGTTGATTAGGTAAGGAGTTATGCCCCTTTTAATATTAAAAAATTCCAGATTTCACTTTGTTTGCACTCTAGCATCTTCAGTTCTTAAGCAATCATCTTCAAACTCTATGACAATGTTCATAGCTATATTCTTATGGCCAGGTTCAATTATGGCTGATATCGACCAATTAGATCAGGAGTTAAGCCCCTTTTAATGTTTAAATTTGCCAGATTGACTTTAGTTGCACTCAAGCATCTTCATTTCGTAAGCAATCTTCAAACTCTATGACAATGTTTATAGCTATAATCTCATGGCCAAGTTCAATTATGGCTGAAATCGGCCAATTAGGACAGGAGTTATGCCCCTTTTAATATTAAAAAATGCCAGCTTTCACTTTTTTTGCACTCTAACATCTTCAGTTCTTAAGCAATCATCTTCAAACTCTATGACAATATTTATAGCTATAATATCATGACCAGGTTTAATTATGATTGATATAGGCCAATTAGGACAGAAGTTATGCCCCTTTTAATATTAAAAAATGCCAGATTTCTCTTTGTTAAGCAATCAGTTTGAAGTTTCACTGACAATGTTTATAACCATAATCTCTCAGCCAAGTTTGACTTCAAATTTTGACCACATGTGCAGGTACTGTTTAGATGATCTATGGATTATGTATTCAGTACAACTATGCTATAAGTTTGTAACTTGTTGCAGCTTCCAGCTCGGTCGGTGGTTCTACCCAGATGCCTCCGTGCATTCTGGGTGTTCCTCCACCTGTAAATAGCTGGACGTCGCTTTATGACTGAAATACTGTCAAAGCGACGGTAAACTCAAATAGTCAAGTCAAGGCAGCTTTTCTCAGGTGAGCGTCTTTAGGGCCATCTTGGCCCTCTTGTTCTTAGAAACATACAAACCTAAAGCTTTGATATTTGGTTTATAGTATCTTCTAATTGTTCCAGCCTTTCTACAACAAACCAAATTCAGGTGAGCGATTTAGGGCCATCTTGGCCCTCTTGTGAAGATTGTCGGATCCGTTAAAAAGCAAGACCTTCATGGCAAATAAGATGTTTGCTGCGTCTTTTCATTTCTTTTCAAGTTAATACCTGGTTCTCAGTTGAGTGATCTCAGGGCCTTCATGGCCCTGTTGTTTAACTAGGATTTATTGTATTCTGGTGGGTGTTATGGGGCCACTCTGTTTTTTTTTTATTTCACATATTTTTTACACAACTTGCTGATGCTGAGCTATTACATGTAGTGTGGCCCTGTGTATGGCATCTGCTGTCCATGCATGGTCCATCAACAATTTCCCCTCCTAAACCGCTGAATGGATTTTGACCAAACTTCACAGGATTGATGCTCATGGGGCCCTTTTATCAAAGTTGTTCCAGTTGTTTTAGTTGGTTGAAAAAGTAGATCGCAGGAGCTAAAAATAGATTTAAAAAAATGCAAAATTTGAAAATCTTCTGCAAAACTGAAGGACCAAGGGATGAGGTTATTAGTTTAGCATTATCTTCTTGTCAGAAACCACAAGGCCTTGATTTTAGATATACGGTTTGTAGCATCTACATGGGAACCTCCACCAAGTTTGTTCAATTCATTACTTTGGTGGATCTTTATCAAGCTA
The DNA here is from genome assembly GCA_021229015.1 of Solen grandis. NCBI lineage: Eukaryota > Metazoa > Mollusca > Bivalvia > Adapedonta > Solenidae > Solen > Solen grandis. Next base: position 20,099,083 of record CM037790.1, on the reverse strand, counting down.
GTTTAAATTATGGCCCTAGGATCAGAATTTACCCATGCCCAAGGGGTCACTTGATTTTTAGCTCACTTCAAAATTTGGATGACAGGTACAGTTTTTGTGAGGAATTAAGATAATTTGCTGCATGTATTATGTAAGACTATGCTATAATATAGTATCTTGAATAGACAATGAATGCAATATTTCTCAGGTAGCGACCTCAGACTGTATTGTTCAAACATTTCATATTTGATAAAAGCTTATTGGGATGAAAATTATGATGTTCATTGATTTCATAGCAGGTTATATCCATAATATTTGTTCTTATGTATATTTAATTTAACAGGCCTCATGTTTTCTTATCAGGAATTCATGAATATAATCAAACAGTTATATACCAACAAAATTGTCTTAGAGATATTATGAAATCCATTGTAAACAAAACTAATGTCTTTTCAATACTGGTTTTGAAAAAATGTTCTAATATACAGATACATGTAATACTCACAGTCTATAGAAATTGAAGAGACTTTTATTTGTTTTCAGCACCCCCGTCACCACCTCAAGCAGATACTGCTCCACAAGCCCACCAGGCGGAGACACTGAACGTGACCACAGATGGAACCACGTATAACTGTGAGATTTATTACCAGCACACGGGCATTAGCTTCTATGATACACAGAAGGAGATTCAGTCCTTACGGGTCGGGCAGCCATCATCTAAAGAGCCTTTACAGAAACCCTGAACATAAAAATGTGATTTCTTATTGAAGATTTGATGTATTGTTTTTTATAATTAATAAGCATTAAAAGTGTTAAATGCTACTGGATCTATGATCTTTTATGTGATTTAAAATAATTAAAATTTTCATGAAAAGTTCTAGGCAGTGTCTACGCAGTGTCTAGGCAGTGTGGTGAGATATCAAAAAGTTTATAAATTTGTTGTCCAGCATGATGAAAAGAAACGTGTATGTTTGTTTAAATTGAACCAAGATTGCTTGTGATTTATATATTATTATACTTATGTTTAAATATATGGATGGAAACAATATTAAATGAGAGTTAAGATATATAATTATAGTTGACTTGTCATTTTGATAAAAAAAAAGAAAAAAAAGAAGTCTCTTTTTATGGTGAGCTTTTGTGATCGCCTTTTGTCCGGCATTCAAGCCTCCTTTAAACAACATCTCCTCCTAAACTGCTGAATGGATTTTCACCAAACTTCACAGGAATCATCCTTATGATGCCCTTTAAATATTTGGTGTGTAGCATTGTCTAGTGGATCTCTACTTAGTTTGTTCAAATCATGGCCCTGGGGTCAAAATTGGCCCCGTCCCAGGGGTCACTTGAATTTACATAGGCTTATATAAGAAAAAAAAACTAGAAAAATCTTCTTCTAAGAAACCACAAGGCCTGTAGTTTAGATATTTGGTATGTATCATTGCCTAATGGACATCTACCAGGTTTCTTCAAATCATGGCCCAGGGGTCAAAATTGGCCCCGCCCCAGGGATCACTTGATTTTACAAAGGCATATAAATGGGAAAATCTAGATAAATCTTCTTGTCAGAAACTACAAGGCCAGGAGTTTAGATACTTTGGTATGTAACCTGGCCTTGTTGACCTGAACCAAGTTTTCAAATCATGGCCCTGGGGTCAAAATTGGTCCCACGCTTGGGTTAACTTGTTTTTTTTGGACATGTTAAGTTTTTGCGTGGAATTAAAAGTATATTGCTGTTCTTCTGTATGGATTTTGTATTCAGTATGACTATGTTGTAAAAAGCAATGAAGGCAAAATTTCTCAAGTGAGCGATTCAGGTCCATCTTGGCCATCTTGTTTTTTTGTGTTTTTTTATGCCTGTTCACAGATAAGCATTTTTGTAGGAATCACATGCATTATACCCTAGTGGTGCACCCTAATCCACAAAAATTCATATTGTCAAGCTCACCTTCAATGATAGCTGTAGGTTCTGATCGGCCTTGCTAATGTGGCACTTATCAGTGAAAAAATGATATCTGATGATAAGGGGGCCTCCGTGGCTGAAGGGTAAAGTCGCTGGCTTTAAAACTCACTCAGCCCCTCACCAGGTGGGTTAGAATCCTGGCAGGGTCATTTGGATTTTCATGTGAGGAAGCCTTCCAGCTGATTTGCGGTAGGTCGGTGGTTCTTCCCGGATGCCTCCGTGCATTCGGGGTCTTCCTCCACCTGTAATTAGCTGGACGTCGCTATATGACTGAGATACTGTCGAAGCAACGGTAAACCCAAATAGTCAAGTTGAGTCATATTGCAATCATTGAACAAAATGTCTCCTTGTTAGCACATGCTGATATCCCTTCCTGTAAAATTCAAGACCCAGACTGAAATACTTTGGGAGATATATAGGACACTGAACTTAAGATTGTTTGACAAGGTGATGGAAGAGGAGTAAAAATGCTTAGGGCACAATGTCACATAGAC
>CM037790.1:20046550-20096550 GCA_021229015.1 Solen grandis | reverse complement strand
ATGACCCTGGGGTCAAAATTGGCTCTGCCCCAGGGCTCACTTGATTTTACATAGCCTAATGATACCAGGTGAGCGATCCAGGGCCATCATGGCCCTCTTGTTTAATTAAAACTTCAATTTAAGCACATGCTGTGAAAATACAAATCAAAAAGTCATAATTCATTCAAATACAATTTGAATACAAATGGATATTTTTCATTTTCAATGTGCTATTTAAAGTTTCAAAGTGATGTTTAATTTCCTAACCATAAGACAATTTCTTATGCAACAAAAAACAATCACTTAAAGATTTCACATTAACACTGCACATAAACTCAAGCACTCATTATACAAGAATGCATAATATTGTAAAAAAATAACAAGCATAACAAGACTAGAATAATAAATGCATCACAATCACACACATAACAACTATTATCTCGCCTTAAGTTCTTAACCTTAAAGTACTTGAAATATGAAGTGACACTGAAATTCAAAATAAAAAGGCTAACTGTAATGATGGATTACTTCAGCGGTGATGACGAACACTATTTAAAATACTTAAATCAACCATATCAAACTGGGTAGTGAAAATATAATTATACAGACTAAGCAAACTATCTTGTTCAGCCAAGTGATACATGGATATGTGAAAATATAATTTATATAAAACATATAGATTGTTGGCATAGCATTTTAAGAATGTGAAAAAATAATCTGGATTAATCTAATCAGCAATTCTCATGCACATACTGGCAGTCCTATCTCCCCATAATTGTTAGTTACAGAACTGATGCCTTTAAACCTTAATAAAGAAAAAATAGTATACTTAATTCAATGTTTGATGTGTCTGAAAAATAATGGACTGATATTCACCTATTCAAAACTATATTCTAAACTATTCACTATGAGTATGTCCCTCCACTTATTGAGAGTGTCTCCTGTTGGAATTCCTACATTGAAGACTTGTCTGACTTTTGTTGCACTGTTTTCTTCCCCCTTCCCTGTCCAGTACCACCTGTCAGTCATTTATAGACATCTATTCAGCGTCTTCAGTGCTATGGTTCTGAAAGTTCAAAAGGTATAAAATATATAATTTCTTAAGAAAAAAAACCAAACAAGTTTTGGACTGTTAAACTTGGCCTTGGAACTAAAAAATATAACTGATGAGAATAAATTACCATTTTTTTTTTGTTTGGTTCCACTGAACAATGCATTTTTAGCTCACCTGAGCACAACGTGCTCATGGTGAGCTTTTGTGATCGCCTTTTGTCCGTCGTCCGTCGTCCGTGCATGCGTCCGTCCGTCGTCAACAATTTGCTTTAAACAACATCTCCTCATGAACCGCTGAAGGGATTTTGACCAAACTTCACAGGAATCATCCTTATGATGCCCTCTATCAAAGTTGTACAAATTATTCAGATTGGTTAAAAAAGTAGGTCACAGGAGCTAAAAATAGATTTTAAAAATGCAAACTTTGAAAATCTTCTTCTGAAAAACTGCAAGGCCTAGAGCTTAGATATTTGGTATGTAGCATCATCTAAATCATAGCCCTACGGTGATAAATGCCCCCACACCAGGGGTCACTTGTTTTACATAGAGTTATATAGGAAAATCTTTAAAAATCTTCTTCTATGAATCTATAAGGCCTAGAGATTAGATATTTGGTATGTAGCATCATCTTATGGTTCATTACCAAGATTGTACAAATCATGACCCTACATGATAAATGCCCCCGCACCATGGGTCACTTGTTTTACAGAGAGTTATATAGGAAAATCTTTAAAAATCTTCTTCTATTAATCCATTAGGCCTAGAGCTTAGATATTTGGTATGTAGCATCATCTTATGGTTCATTACCAAGATTGTTCAAATCATGACCCTATGGTGATAAATGCCCCCGCACCAGGGGTCACTTGTTTTACATAGAGTTATATAGGAAAATATATTTGGTGTGTAGTATTGTCAGGGCTAAAATGTTTAAGATTGAGTTATATCAGAATTCTTGTCTGTTTAAAAACCTTGTAATCAGTTGTAGCAATGGTACTCAGGTGAGCGTTTCAGGGCCATCATGGCCCTCTTGTTTAAATAAATCAGGATGTAGGAGATGTGTGTTATCAGCTTAAGCCTCTGGGTTCTATTTAGTCTTAACATATCTTGCTTGTAAATGATATAAAGATTGAAAAATTCCAAGGTATTGACTATGACTTCATTACATTTAAGACTTGGCTAGAGTTTATTGCATCAAAACTTACTGTAAAATTCAGCCATGATATGCAGTTTGGTAAATGGCAGCATCTCCTTCAGTCCATGGAAGTTGTAGTTTACATCCAGCTCATTTCCATTCAGAAACCTCCTGACAACAATCCCAGAGATTAGAACTCAACAGGTTGACAGGTATTCTATCTACAATTACACAAAGCTTATATTTTATTAATCATCCTGTCTATATGTCAGAGATGTGAAACCTTAATGTAGCTTCATGTATATCTGTAGCAAGTTTAAATAGCAAGGCATTCTTTGATCGGAATACAAGTGATTTATAACAGTGTTTTATGGTACAGAAATAAATAAATACATAATAATAGTAAACACAGATTTGTTGCAGGATTTGTTATCTTGTAGGAATACCATACTGTTTGGAATGTATACCAGAACATTGCCCATTACAGTACGTAACGTTATCATTACTATTTAACAATATAGTAAATTATGCAAAAAGTAACAATAACTTATATCTAACTTTTGATCGAAAGTATTGATCCTTTGGTCCTCAAACTAAAATTTATAGCAGCAGATAGAAGTAAATTCTAGACTTAGACACCTTGAATTTGAACTACCGGTACATACAATATACGATAAACAAGTCGAACTCAACTCGAGAAAATACGTTACAAACGAACTCCTTGTTCATAATCAGAATGATTTTCAATAAAACACAAAACTCAATTTTTAGAAATGCATCTTAATCAATGTTATACATACGTATTTCACATTTTGAATAGGCTAATGATGTTTGTCTGGCCGTCACTCTGAAGAAAAGCTAAGTAGGTTAACATCGCGTTGTGTTGTTGACCGGTTGGTTTGAATATTGCGGTTAACCGGAAATGTAGAGTGCGCATGTGCATAACTCTATTTATGGGACCCATATGGGTCCCACATAGTCAAACCCATATAGGCATACCCAGATACAGCCCATATGGGTCGAGTATAGGGGAGAAAGCTCTATGTGTGGGAACCACCTGGGTCCCACATCGTCGAGCCCATATAGGCATACCCAGATACAGCCCATATGGGTCCAGTATGGGGTAAAAAACTCAATATATGGGTCCCACATAGTCGAACCCATCAAGGCATACCCAGATACAGCCCATATGGGTCCCTTATGGGTGAATAACTATATATGGGACCTGGCACATGGGTCCCACATAGTTTAGCCCATAAAGGCATACCCAGATACAGCCCATATGGGTCCCATATACCCTTGCTATCTGGGAAGGTGAGCTTTGGGACCAGCCTTTGTCCAGTGTCGTGAGTCAGTCAAATTTGACCCTGCGAAGGGGTCACCTGATTTACATAGGCTAATACAGAAAAAAACTTGAAAATCTTCTTCTCTGAAACTACTGATGGGAAAGTGATCAAAGTTTGCAAGGATGTTACTAAGGTGATCCCCTATAAAAAAATGTTCAAATAGTTTCAGTCTGTCATATAATTAGGTTACAGGAGTTAAAAATAGATTTTCTTCTCTGAAACCACAAGGCCTAGAGCTTAGATATTTTGTATGTGGCTATGTCTAGTAGACCTCTACAAAGTTTGTCCAAATCCTGACCCTGGGGTCAAAACTGGCCCTGCCCTAGGGTCACTTTATTTTACATGGACTAACATAGGAAAAACTAGATAAATTTTCTTGTCAGAAACCACAAGGCCTGGAGTTTAGATATTTGGTGTACAGCATTGTCTAGAAAACCTCTACCAAGTTTGTTCAAATCATGGCCCTTGGGTCAAAATTAGCCCTGCCCAAAGGGTCACCTGATTTTACATAGGCTAATATTGGAAAAAACCTGAAAAATATTCTTCTCAGAAACCACAAGGCCTGGGATTTAGATACTTTGTGTGCAGCATTTTGTAGTAGATCACTACCAAATTTGTTTAAATCATGGCCCTGGGGTCAAAGTTGTCCCCGCCCCAGGGGTCACCTGATTGTACAAAGGCTTATTTAGGAAAAAACTAGAAAAATCCTCCTGTCAGAAACCACAAGGCCTGGAGTTTAGATATTTGGTATGTAACATGGCCTAGTTGACATCTGCCAAGTTTGTTCAAATCATGGTCCAAGGGTCAAAATTGGCCCTGCCCCAGGGGTCACTTGATTTAACAAAGGCTAATATAGGAAAAAACTTGAAAAATATTCTTCTCAGAAACCACAAGGCCTGGAGGTTAGATATTTGGTATGTAACATGGGCTAGTAGACCTCTACCAAATTTTTTCAACTCATGGCCCTAGGGTCAAACTTGGACCTGCCCAAGGGGTCACTTGATTTTACATAACCTAATGATACCAAACGAGTGATCTAGGGCCATCATGGCCCTCTTGTTTTTAAAACTAAGAATTAAATTTAAAAAAAAAATGACTTCTCCATATATTATTTATATAAAGAGAGGTAGATTTTTTAAGTTTTTTTATATACATATATTTTGTTTTTTTGTTTAATGTTTATTTTTTAAATCAAATAGAAGTAAATACAATTAACAAAAGCAAAATATTGTATGTATAAAACTAGTACTTAAACAAACTATAAAAGTATAACATAAGAATTAAAAAAAAACAAGAAAAAAAGGGTCCCAGCTGGTATAGAATTCATGACCTCATGATGGGGGAAAAAATGTATTGATTGACGCTTTTACCGATTGAGCTAATTCCACAAGCGTGTAAAGAAGGTGCAAATAAGGCTATTTAAAGGTAATTACTGTATCAAAACAGTAGCACTACACAGACAATTTTACTATATTAACTACACCAAGCGTTCTTTACATTACAGTTACAAAAAAATTTTTTCCCCCCAATAATTAAACTACTATGTATAATTCCAAGCTCAATACAGAAGACATTAAAAATCTAAAAAAACCTGATAAAATTATAAATTGATCAATTACACTGGAAACTATTTAAAACAAAGGTATTTTGGTCCATTGATTTGACAGAAAAACTGCCACATTTAAAAAAAAAAAAAAAAAAATAATAAAAAAAAAATTGGTCTTATTTTGTGTGGGAGGGATGAATAAAGATATAGAAGGACAAAAAACTCCCCCTCATCTGAGGAATTGCCCTAAAAATGTTTGCAAATTCAAAAACACGATGTGATTGTTTGGGGGTATCAAATAAGCGATTTGTGTTTGTTTTAAATCAAAGGTACCCGGTACGTGGCTGCCCATTAAAAAAAAAAATTCAGTGACCTAATATAATAAGAAGGTAGGAAACTTCTTTCACTAAATACGTACGTCATTTTGTTTCAATTTCTGTAACTCCTCTGAAATTTGGTGGATTTTCATAAAATTGGTCTTATTTTGGGTTGAAGGGATGAATAAAAGTTATCAGGTACAAAAAATACCCCCTTGCCAAAGGAATCTTGTCAAAATATGCCAGATTTCACTTTGTTTACACTCTAGCATCTTCATTTTTTTAGCAATCATCTTTAAACTTTAGACATTGTTTACGACAATAATGTCTTGAGTTCAATTGTGGCTACAATGGGCCAATTAGGTCAGGAGTTATGCCCCTTTTAATATAAAATATACAAGATTTCACCTTTGTTTACTCTCTACCATCTTTATTTTTTTTAAACAATCATTTTTTAACTTTAAGACAATGTTTATGACCATAATCTCTCGATTGAGTTTGATTATGACTGAGATTGGCCAATTAGGTCAGGAGTTATGTCCCTTTTATTTAAAAAAAAATAAAAAATGTCAGATTTCAAATTGTTTTTACTCTAGTGTCTTCATTTTTTTAGCAATCATCTTCAAACTTTAAGACAATGTTTATGACCATAAGCTCTCAATAGGGTTCAATTATAACTGATATTGGCTAGTTAATTTAGGAAATATACCCCTTTCACTATTAAAAAAAAGCCAGATTTCACTTTGTTTACACTCTAGCATCTTTATTTCTTAAGCAATCATCTTTCTCAGGTGAGCGATTAAGGGCCATCTTGGCCCTCTTGTTTAAGTTCTTGACATTTCAGATGCATTCACAATATACATACATGTTGCTTAAGTCATTTGTATTCTTCACATTACTGGTGTCTCCTGATTAGCATAATTCCCATAAGGCATCTGGCAATAGCATATGATTGGTTAGCACTTAATTCAACATTTGTGAAGCCTGCTTCATTGTTATGGATTTTACTCAGACATCTGATGGAACATGTTCTAATGGTTTCATTGATTTCATGGATAAAAGGATCACTCCTAGGATATAATGTAGATGAAGGGCTGCTGAGGTGGGGGATATGAAACAGTTGTTATTGTTGTTTGTAGTGTTAACTGGCACTGGGACAGTATTTCAGGAAAACTCTTGACAGGTGGAGGATAACCCGGATTATGCACCTCAGTAGAACAACTGAGCTGTAAAGCTTCCTCATACTCACATGAAACGAGAAATATCTTTGAAAAAGAAATTCAGCATAGAAAAAAATCCAAAGAGATTAAAGTTAAAGAAAGTAAAAGTCTTACAATATAATACATTATAATAACGCTGGCATAGTTTGACACTTAACTAACTGTGCTATGGAAGTTGTTACTATAAAAAGCTTATATGTAAGCTAACAAATACATGATTTTTTAAGGGACGAGTCCACTACCAAGCTTAGATGTTTTCTAAAGACTCTCACAACTGTTTACATTTTCAGCTGGATGTTTGTTAGGTTTGAATAGGAAGATTAAATTGTTATCTGCCAACTGACAGTCATGCAGAAAGATATGCACCCTGAAACTCCCATTTTATGATTGATTACCCTTAGATAATTTATGTAAACCAATGAAACGGGTACTTTTCCAAACTCTTCAGTTGGTAACCAGGATTAGATTGGTCAAGAAATAGGTCACAAAACATCAAAGACACCACGCATGTTTTTGAAGCACGCCTTTATTATAAAGCAAAGCCATTTAAGAATATTTTAATAACATGCATGTAAATAGCGGGTCTAAATCTTTCCACTAGACATGCCATTTTGCCAAATATCCTCAGCTGTAGGTTGTAAATCAAGAGTGTCTTCGGTAAATATATTTACAGGGCTTTACATCATATGCTACATGTACAATAATTGTTCAGTTAAAGTTACCCATTTAAAGAACCATATAATATTCAGCTTACATGTATATATACTGGAGCTGCAGATTCGGCCTGGAGCAGTCAGTAGACATGTCTTATTCAGTCATATGTATAATGTTATGTGTTTTTTACACTTTTTACAATATCACTGAACTTTGGTGTCATTGATGTTTGAAGTTAACACTATGATGTAATTAAAATTCTGAATATTTTAAGGACACAAAACACCTTTTTAGCTCACCTGAGCACAACGTGCTCAAGGTGAGCTTTTGTGATTGCCCGTCGTGCGTCGTTCGTCGTCAACAATTTGGCTTGTTAACATTCTAGAGGCCATATTTTTTAGTAAATCTTCATGAAACTTGGTCAGAATGTTTGTCTCTATAAAATCTTGGACAAGTTCGAAATTGGGTCATGTGGGGTCAAAAAGTAGGTCACGAGGTCAAATCTTAGTAAAACCTTGTTAACACTCTAGAGGCCACATTTTTGGCCCAATCTTCATGAAACTTGGTCAGAATGTTTCTCTCCATAAAATCTTGGACAAGTTTGAATTTGGGTCATGTGGGGTCAAAAAGTAGGTCATGAGGTCAAATCTTAGAAAAACCTTGTTAATACTCTAAAGGCCACATTTTTGGCCCAATCTTCATAAACCGTGGTCTGAATATTTGTTTCCATAAAATCTTGGACAAGTTCGAATTTGGGTCATTGAGGGTCAAAAAGTAGGTCATGAGGTCAAATCTTAGAAAAACATTGTTAACACTCTAGAGGCCACATTTTTGGCCCAATCTTCATGAAACTTGGTCTGAATATTTGTTTCCATAAAATCTTGGTCAAGCTCGAAAGTGGGTCATGTGATGTCAAAAAGTAGGTCAATATGAAAAATCCAACATATGTTGCTCATTTATAATCAGGTGAGCGATTCAGGGCCATCATGGCCCTCTTGTTTTAACTTTAATGAATAGGGTTGCTTACAACTTTGGCCTAGGAGTTTAGGGAGAAGTTATCACATACCAATTAAGTATGTTGAATTGATTTTAATAATGAAAGAAGACATTTGTATTTTGAATCTTGTTTTGTTTCTTTGCATCAGTTAATACAGGTAATCGGTTCACAAAGTGTTTTTTTTAAACATATTACATAGTTTTATTTTAAAATAATAGTGTTGATAGTTTCCATTTGGATTATGCGGCTTCATGGTCAAATTTAAATCCTATTCCATAATGACGTTGCATTTCCATGCAGTGTTAATGAGAAGGGAGGGGGCATCAGACAGAAGATTTGCTTCATGTTAAGTTTGTTTATAGGGAAAATATAGAGCCCTGGTGGATGAGTAGGGAAATTACAGTATCATAGAAATGGCAATGGTTCACATAAGAATATTCATGTCATTATCAAAACGTTTTCTTTTTATTCTCTCCCCCCCCCCCTACACAACAACACACACACACACACACACACACACCTCTCTCTCTCTCTCTCTCTCTCTCTCTCTCTTTGTGGCTATGTATGGAGCTTCTTAATGCTTCACACTTAACAGTTTCTGTACCCTATCTATAATATAAACATTCAGCCAATTCTCCTTCGCTTTCGGTCACTGAAGATCAAACATGAATTCCATCAGAGTATTTTCATGTCTGACTGAATGTGACCCATGTTTACACCCCATGTAAATGGGTAAAGCTTGAACATGCATTAGCTAGTGGACCTGGAATTCTCATAAGCCATGTACAGCCAGCACGTTTGGATTGTACCCATAATACTGCAGCAGAAGCCAGTGTTAGCTTTGTTAACTTGATTCATTATAGCAAAGCTCCATTATCACACAAAACTTATAATTGGGGTCCAAGTCTAGATATTGGACCACATGTTAACTGTAAGACAAAGCATCTTGAGTCTGCTAAAGCATCATGAGTCTGCTAAAACATCATGAGTTTGCTAAAGCATCATGAGTAAAGCATCATGAGTCTGCTAAAACATTGAGTTTGCTAAAGCATCATGAGTTGCTAAAGCATCATGAGTAAAGCATCTTGAGTCTGCTAAAGCATCATGAGTCTGCTAAAGCATCATGAGTCTGCTAAAGCATCATGAGTCTGCTAAAGCATCACGAGTTTGCTAAAGCATCATGAGTTTGCTAAAGCATCATGAGTCTGCTAAAGCATCATGAGTTTGCTAAAGCATCATGGGTCTGCTAAAACATCATGAGTTTGCTAAAGCATCATGAGTAAAACATCTTGTGTCTGCTAAAGCATCATGAGTCTGCTAAAGCATCATGAGTTTGTTAAAGCATCTTGAGTCTGCTAAAACATCATGAGTAAAGCATCATGAGTCTGCTAAAGCATCATGAGTAAAGCATCTTGAGTCTGCTTAAGCATCATGAGTCTGCTAAAGCATCTTGAGTTTGCTAAAGCAACTTGAATAAAGCAGCTTGAGTCTGCCAAAGGATCTTGAGTGTGCTTTGGTGTCCAATTCTTGAACATGTTATATTGGATATCACATGATAAGGGGTGTGCTGTAGATAATCTACATTATATAGAAAAAAACAGCATATGTATGCATATTTAGTATAATTAAAATTATCATAATGAATGAAAATTTTTCATACTTTCAGTGACACTGGCTTAGGTACCAAGCAAAGAATTCAGTAGATAATCAAGTGTTCAAGTCACCATAAGTAGTTGTTCAATTCTTGTTGTCCAAGTCAAAATTAATCCAGCTTCTGATAAACTGCTCGTTTAATTTCCGTCAGAAGCGACACTTCAATGTACGTCCGGATTCATTTTGCATCAGCAATATTTAACCATATTATTTAAGAAATTGGATTCTTTGTCCCCTCTTGCTATTTCTTAGCCAGCTTAATTTAGAATAAATGGAAGATTTTTATGAACAATTATTCTCAGGCAAAACCTGAATCTCCACCATGTTATTGAATTATTACCAGTGCTGTGTCAGCTTTCCCAACGGGGAGGACTACATGTGTGTGTTGTGATGGTTAATGTCTTTTGTCAGATTGGCTTCAATTTTTGCTAACCTTGTCCTTGTATTGATAAACCGTAAAAAAATTATTGTCATTTCAAGGCCACCTTGGCATACTTTTGAATTTCCAAGAAAATATTTAAAAGAAATAAACAAAAAAAAGGAAAACATTGCTATTAATTGATTATAATAGCTTTCCAATGGGATCAGTCTGATTATGTGTATGTAATAATAGATTATAGGAAGAGAGAAATAAGAAAGTAAAAAAGAGGAAGACAGTAAAAGAAAAAAAAGAAGAAAATTGATTAGAGAATTAAAGAAACTAGGAAGAAAAACATAGTTTTATGAAGCAACTTCATTTGCAAGCTATTTGGCATGTACATGGTCTCTGTAGCAAATGTTAGTACACCTGTCAGATAGCTTATTTTGCTCATTCTACAAATCACTTCAATAAAAAAAGTCTATATGTTTTTGTACAGACACATTATGTGATTGACTATAACTAACCTTGCTCAGGCATCAGGAGTTTTGCCAGATTCTACAGATCCAGAAACTCTGTATCAGTCACTTATACTACACAGACTTACATATGACAAGGAATAAAGGCCACTGATAAATAGTGTTGGAACCACATGTCACATGACTAGTGAACATGTGGTGTTAATTTTAATGTGGCAGTGAACTCATGGGGTGGTTATTGTATTGGGACTAGATTGTTACCTTCATAATTCCTCTACTTTTAGGTGACTAAGTGGTCAAAGTTGTTGTCTTGCTATCACCTACCCTGCGTTCAGTTAACCATAATGCTCGCAACTGTTACGGATTTGGTCCCCAGCTTACAATTTGTATGCTATGATATAACAGGGATACAAATGCTAACGTTATGGACTTTAAAGGGTAACTGAACGCAGGGCTAGTCTCACACTGGTTGGTTCAAATCCTGTTCAGGTCACTCTGATTTTTCATGTGAGGATGCCTGCAGTGGGACGGTTGGTCTACCCACTCAAATATTGCAACAACAGCAACCACTTTGGTACCTGAGTTTGCATGCATTGCTGTGCCATTTTTAGCTCATCTGTGCACCTTGTGCTCAGGTGAGGTATTGTGATAAGCCTTTGTCTGTCGTCTCTCATGTGTTGTCAACTTTTGCTTTAAACAACATCTCTTCCTTAACCACCAAGCAGATTTTTATGAAACTCAGTAGGAATGATCATTGGGGGAATTCATTCCAGTCCACCAACCAAGATGGGCACCAGAGCTGCAAGTTGATCACCGTTAATTAAGTTTACTTTGATAAACAAAAGAAATGCTGCATTCCTGATCTCTTAGTGCTGTCAGAGCTTTGATTCGTATTCATGCAGTACCTTATCTACAGAAGTCTTTATTTATAGATTGAAGTAATTATGCAAATTTTCTGCACAGGTCAGAGGCTCCGAACTCATTTCGGATAGTAGATATATACAGATTTTTGTCATTCTTTAAGGTAAGAAATAACCCCAGGAGATACCTGAGGTTGATAGCTTGATGTGAGTATTAGTATGTTACAATGATATGTTTTTGACTTAACATGGGTTATTGTAACAGCCTAAAAGGATGGATCACTATATGGCACATTTACTATCATATTTATTTGCGAGCCACCTTTACATCAAAACAAACCATATTCGTGCGCATTGTGAAGTGATCACGTGATAAAAGCAATTACATCATTCATTTGCAGTTACATCAGCATAGAAAAATAAGTCCTATGATGTTTTCATGTCACATGCGATTTTTTTAACCTGTAGGTATTTATTTTAGACATAGCATTGATTTTTTAGCATTTTTGCTTAATTCTAGTATACTTATGTTGTAGAGATATATACAATTGTTTGATCATAGTTACATTATTGAGAGGTTATTCAGTTTTAAATCTAAGAGAACCTGGGTTGAAAACGTAGTACTATAGTTGGTGTGATTTACATCCCACACAACTAAAAATAGAAGAATCTTAAAACATCATTTCCCAAACAGCTGAGCAGATTTTTACGGAATTCATTAGGTCATTAGGAATGGTCATTGGGTGATACAGCACTGAAATAGCTGAAATGGTTTTGGTCTGCCAAACAAGTTGGCTGCCAGAGCAAAAAATAGAAAAATCTTAAAAAATAACATCCAGGGGTTTCCTTAAGGATTTGACTTTCAATTGCCCAGGGGGCAAGTTACTTTGAACATCTACTTGCCCCCAGTGAAAACAGCTTGTCCGATCTTTAAGTAAAGTGTTTGTTAATGTTTAAAACTAAATATGTGTAGTATTCAGATGAATTTTAGTTAACATGTATCAAACACAATTTGCAAGCAACTCACCCCCCTATATAATGTAGAAAATAAAAAAAATAAATAAAAAAAATGAAATATTTCATTTACGAAAATAAACTTCTTTGGAAAAATCACTTGCCCATGGTGATTTTAACCCGGCACGGGCAAGCGGGCGTCCACTTAAGAAAACCCCTGACATCTCGTAAACTGCTGAGCAGATTTTTAGGAAACTCAATAGGGATGTTCATTCTGGTCACCTTAACAAGATGGCTGTTAGAGCTTAAAATAGAACTATCTTTAAAGGCATACGTGCACAATGCAGTTATTTTCTATATAGACAAAGAAGGAAAATTAAAACTAGCCATAATAATTTTCTAAAACTTTGCATAATGATAGAGAATTACATTTGAAACAATATTTTTTGGGAAAAATTTGGGGTCACCATTATTTGCTCATACGTCATTTTCAAGGGCAGATGACTCAAAATCAAGCCTATTGATTCCTTATTTTATTTTACATTATTGTTTGTTGTTTCATTTCAAGTCATTATGCAAAGTTAAAACAAATCTATCCCAATAGATTTTCCACTTTGCTTCGGCAAATAAACAAACTGATTTTTTTCTTGGGAAAAAAAAAAAGAAAAACATTCTATATAGTCATGTATGGGACTATAGTACAAATCTTTTGCATTGAATTTCTAAAACTCTCACACAGTGGCAGGGAATATAGTACCAAACATTGAGTTGAAATTAATGAGGTGTTGCTAGCCCATAATATTGAGTTTCCTGCCCTTGAAAATGACTGAAAAGAGCAAAAATGCTCATTTTCAGGGGAAGATAACTCAAAAAGTAGAACAGTGACCCTAATTTTTTCCCCATAAATTTGTGTCTAGTATAATTTTCTATAATCATGCAAAGTTTTAGAAAATTATCATGGCTAGTTTTAATTTTCCTTCTTTGCCTAAAAAGAAAATAACTGCATTGTGCACATAATATTGCCCTCAAATGATATCTCTTCCTTAACCACTGGTCAGATTTTGATGAAACTCAATAGAACATGATTAATCAGTATCAAGTCGAGTTGTCTATATAAACACATTTATTACAGAGTTTTGACCGTTTGCTTCTTAACTGCAATTATTACATTATATGCAAAAGCATTTTCTCTCTAGCAGTGGAATTTGGGTGAGTGATTAAGGGCCATCATGGCTCTCTTGTATAGAAATTTGTTGCTTCTCTAGAATGTTTTGTCGAAGTGTGTAGAGCAAATCTTCCAACAATTGGGTTAAAATACTGTGTGTAGGGCAAATCTTAAAATAAGGGCAACTCTTCAAACTCCATTACCGTTTGTAGGGCAAATCTTCAAACTACATTACCGTATGTAAGGCAAACCTTCAAACTCCATTACCGTGTGTTGAGCAAATCTTCAAACTCAATTACCATGTGTTGGGCAAATCTTAAAACTCCATTACCTTTTGAAGGGCAAATCTTTAAACTCCATTACCATGTGTAGAGCAAATCTTCAAACTCCATTACCATGTGTAGGGCAAATCTTCAAACTCCATTACCATGTGTAGGGCAAATCTTCAAACTCAATTGCCGTGTATAGAGCAAATCTTCAAACTCCATTGCCATGTGTAGGGCAAATCTTCAAACTCCATTGCCATGTGTAGGGCAAATCTTCAAACTCCATTGCCATGTGTAGGGCAAATCTTCAAACTCCATTACCATGTGTAGGGCAAATCTTCAAACTCCATTACTATGTGTAGAGCAAATCTTCAAACTCCATTGCCATGTGTAGGGCAAATCTTCAAACTCCATTACCATGTGTAGGGCAAATCTTCAAACTCCATTGCCATGTGTAGGGCAAATCTTCAAACTCCATTACCATGTGTAGGGCAAATCTTCAAACTCCATTGCCATGTGTAGGGCAAATCTTCAAACTCCATTACCATGTGTAGGGCAAATCTTCAAACTCCATTGCCATGTGTAGGGCAAATCTTCAAACTCCATTACCATGTGTAGGGCAAATCTTCAAACTCCATTGCCATGTGTAGGGCAAATCTTCAAACTCCATTGCCATGTGTAGGGCAAATCTTCAAACTCCATTACTATGTGTAGGGCTTCAAACTCATATACTGTGTGTAGGACAAATCTTTAGAATTGACTCTTAAATTGAAAAGTTACTGAAATTAACAAAGAAATCTTACTCCTCCTATGTTTGTTCTGATAGATGAATTAGTGTACAGAAACTATTTTCTTTTGTAGGGTAACTTAATCTGTAAATATTTGTAAATCCTCTAACTCCATTATCTCAAATTAATTCAAAATCTACAACTCATAAATCGAATGTTGAAAGATCAGGTTCTTTAGTCATCAAATGAAGATTTACATATAATCCTGCCCCCTTCTCTTGTGGACCTTTCCAATATGGTCATATTTACAGCTATATTGAGCTGACTTTACCATGTCCAATATGGATAATAATATTTGCAATAAGTGTAGGTGGACTTACATTTTAATTTCGAATGCTGCAATATTATGATACTGGTAGTACATGAAACAAGGTTGAAAGGCTTTGATTAGGAAGTCTTTCATGTTTTAAAGTAATACAGTGGAAACTTCCAAAACCAGACACTCGATAAAAGTTGATTTTTTTTCTGTATTATTCTATTGGAAAAACTCTGTAGTTTGGAGATGAGATCTATTGTCCAGTTTGTGCGTTATTATATTCTGAACTATATATACAATGAAGAAGAAAAAAGGACAGGCAATTAATGGCAAGATGAAAGATAGCTGTATTATCAACAATCTGCAGGTATGTGAGTGGTCCACACAGTTTTTACCTGGGCAGGTATAAAGCATTACTAAGAAGGTGGTTGTGAAGTTTGGGGCCATTAATTAGGATAAAACGATTGTTAGTGGGAACACAACTGTCAGTCAGGATCAGAGATATGTCAGGGCCCAGGTGCTGCTGGCTGTATCTCACTGTGTGAGACTTTACTAGGGGACCACTCCATTTAGTGGAAACGCTGTGCAGGAGGGAGCATGAGGAATGGAACATTGAGCATTGAAATCCATTTGGAGTTTTCTGTGACTGTCCCTGTTAGGTGTGGTAATGAGTATATTCCAGATTTTTCCTTAGACTCAAGTTTGTTTGCAAGTTTTTTTTATAGTTCCATTATCACTGTTCTTCTTGTAAATGGCCCTTTCCAGTTTTTGTAGCAAAACCTTAAGTCCAACCTTTATATATCATATTCATGGAAATCAGTAAAGATTATATCTACTTGCAAGTATTGTTAAGTAAAATATATGGACTTATTCAACTTCTGAACCTGCCTTTAATGGTACCCAGGGATAATCTTTCCATTTGTGACTAGGTGAGCTGTTCACATACAATGTGCACTTTTGTGTAAACCAGGTCAATAATTGGTCACATGATATCTCAGTGTAGCAATTGGATGATGTTTGAATTGATTTGAACATTTATCTGTACTCAGTTTAGAGAAGAATGTGAATATATTGTTTTAGAAAACATATTTTGTTGTGGTTCTGTCTGTAAAATGGTATAGTTAATAGACTTGAATAAACAGTAAAAACAAGAATCGCAATATCATCGGTTTTCACAAAAGCAATACCATTCAGTTCATGAGTCGCATAATTCGAATACCATATTTCTTCCTACACTGGCTTGTCGAATAGTGTTAACAGTGATCTTTCGAACATTTTTGTCTCAATGTTTAAACAGACTTTTTACCCAGTAGAATATATTTTAGAGTTATGTAGTCAGTAAGTTATGTAGTCGCGAACTTGAAAACTTTTTTAGCCGAATTCGGTTAGTGCCACGTTAGATGTGTGAGTTGCTATATGATGGCGACAAACGACATTTGTAATCGACCCCTATTGATTTTGGTGTCATTACCTCAAAGGTCAAGGTCACAAGGTCACATGTTGTGTATGTATAATACCAGACCTTCTATTTGACCTTTAAGTCTCAAACTTCATGTGGTTGTTGCTCATGGTTAATAGATGACCCCTTTTGATTTTGGTGTCATTACCTCAAAGTTCAAGGTCGCAAGGTTACATGTTGTGTATGTATAATACCAGACCTTGTCTGAGTGATAACTTGAAGTTCTATTTGACCTTTAAATCTCAAACTTCATGTGGTTGTTGCTCTTTGCCCCCCTTCGAAGAAGAGGGGGTATATTGCTTTGCTCATGTCGGTCGGTCGGTTGGTCCGTAGGTCCGTCGGTCTGTGGGTAGACCAGACCTTGTCCGAGTGATAACTTAAGTTCTATTTGACCTTTAAGTCTCAAACTTCTTGTGGTTGTTGCTCATGATTAGTAGATGACCCCTATTGATTTTGGTGTCATTACCTCAAAGGTCAATGTCACAAGGTCACATGTTGTGTATGTATAATACCAGACCTTGTCCGAGTGATAACTTAAGTTCTATTTGACCTTTAAGTCTCAAACTTCATGTGGTTGTTGCTCATGATTAGTAGATGACCCCTATTGATTTTGGTGTCATTACCTCAAAGGCAAGGTACAAGGTCACATGTTGTGTATGTATAACCTTGTCCGAGTGATAACTTAAGTTCTATTTGACCTTTAAGTCTCAAACTTCTTGTGGTTGTTGCTCATGGTTTGTAGATGACCCCTATTGATTTTGGTGTCATTACCTCAAAGGTCAAGGTCACAAGGTCACATGTTGTGTATGTATAATACCAGACCTTGTCCGAGTGATAACTTAATTTCTATTTGACCTTTAAGTCTCAAACTTCATGTGGTTGTTGCTTATGATTAGTAAATGACCCCTATTGATTTTGGTGTCATTACCTCAAAGGTCAAGGTCACAAGGTCACATGTTGTGTATGTATAATACCAGACCTTGTCTGAGTGATAACTTAAGTTCTATTTGACCTTTAAGTCTCAAACTTCATGTGGTTGTTGCTTATGATTAGTAAATGACCCCTATCAATTTTGGTGTCAATACCTCAAAGGTCAAGGTCACAAGGTTGCATTTGTATATATGTTTGATGACTTGGCCTTGTCCAAATAAAATTTTAGTCTTATTTCAGACTATATGTGGTTGTTCCTTATAATGAGTAGATGACCTCTATTGATTTGGGTGTCAACATCCAAAGGTCAAGTTCACAATGTCACATGTTGATATATTTTCATTATCTGAATGTCTTGCCCAAGTGATAACTTCTATTTTATTTTTACTCTTAAGGTCCTAACCTCATGTAGTTGTTGCTTATAAATGTAGAAAACCCTGTTTTCAAAATTAATAAGTAGGATTCTTATAAATATTTTGTACGATTTAAGCACTGTCTGACTTATAACTCAAAATCTCATTGTGTCTGGTTTTTAGCTCACCTGAGCATAGCTCAGGGTGAGCTTTTGGGATACTTGATTGTCCGTCGTCCGTCGTCCGTCAACAATTTTGATGTTTACACATAAGGCCATAATTTTGATCAATCTTCCTCAGACTTGGTCAGAATGTTTGTCTTGAATGAGTTCTTGAACCTTTCGAAAATGGAGTCAGGTTGATCAAAAAGTGGTCAGTAGGTCAATCTTAGAAAAACTCTGTTTATACACTAGAGGCCACAATTTTGATCCAATCTTCCTCAAACTTGTCGAATGTTTTTCTTGATGATATCTTGAACCCTTTCGAAAATGGGTCAGGTTTGATCAAAAAGTAGGTCAGTAGGTCAAATCTTAGAAAAATCTTGTTTACACACTAGAGGCCACAATTTTGATCCAATCTTCCTCAAACTTGGTCAGAATGTTTGTCTTGATGATATCTTGAACCCTTTCAAAAATGGGTCGGGTTGGATCAAAAAGTAGGTCAGTAGGTCAAATCTTAGAAAAATCTTGTCATCCGTCAACAATTTTGATGTTTACACACTAGTTTGATCCAATCTTCCTCAAACTTGGTCAGAATGTTTGTCTTGATGATATCTTGAACCCTTTGGAAAATGGGTCGGTTGGATCAAAAGTAGGTCAGTAGGTCAAATCTTAGTTTTTTACTAGAGGCCACAATTTTGATCCAATCTTCCTCAAACTTGGTCAGAATGTTTGTCTTGATGATATCTTGAACCCTTTCGAAAATGGGTCAGGTTGGATCAAAAAGTAGGTCAGTAGGTCAAATCTTAGAAAAAGCTTGTCGTCCATCAACAATTTTGATGTTTACACACTAGAGGCTACAATTTTAATCCAATCTTCCTCAAACTTGGTCAGAATGTTTGTCTTGATGATATCTTGAACCCTTTGGAAAATGGGTCAGGTTGGATCAAAAAGTAGGTCAGTAGGTCAAATCTTAGAAAAAGCTTGTCGTCCGTCAACAATTTTGATGTTTACACACTAGAGGCCACAATTTTGATCCAATCTTCCTCAAACTTGGTCAGAATGTTTGTCTTGATGATATCTTGAACCCTTTCGAAAATGGGTCAGGTTGGATCCAAAAGTAGGTCAGTAGGTCAAATCTTAGAAAAAGCTTGTCGTCCGTCAACAATTTTGATGTTTACACACTAGAGGCCATAATTTTGATCCAATCTTCCTCAAACTTGGTCAGAATGTTTGTCTTGATGATATCTTGAACCCTTTCGAAAATGGGTCAGGTTGGATCAAAAAGTAGGTCAATAGGTCAAATCTTAGAAAAATCTCGTTTGCACACTAAAGGCCACAGTTTTGATGCAATCTTCCTCAAACTTGGTCAGATTGTTTGTCATGATGATATCTCGAACCAGTTTGAAAATGGGTGGGGCTGGATAGAAATGTAGGTCAGTAGGTCAAATCTTAGAAAAATCTTGTTTATACTCTGAGGGCAACATTTTTGGTCCAATCATCCTCAAACTTTGGCAGAATGTTTGTCATGATGATATCTTTTGTGGATGGGATCAGAAAATTCCTGAACATTGTTTCACCTCATCATCTTAATTCTTAAGCAATCTGTTTTGTACAGGCAATGAATGATACTTTTCTCAGGTGAGCGATCTAGGGCCATCTTGGCCCTCTTGTAACATATGCTTAATAGTAATTAATAAAGAAGACCTCTATGGACTTTAGGGGTCAGTACATTGTGTTAAGGAAGCATTGTCCAGCTGAAAACCTTTGCTTCAAATATTTTACAGTTGTTGCATATCAATAGGAATGACAATGTTCTTTCACTTAAACCTTTGTGGACTTGTGTAAATATTTCTCCAGCCCATTTATTTCAGTAAATGTTTAGTTCCACATTTTAGCACATTATATTTTCACTCAAATTTTTGAAGTTTGAGAATTTTTTGTGACAAGCCAACATTATGAAGGCAAACTCCTTGCATGTAATATAGCTATATATATATTATGGCATATGAGGGGGGCATATATGTTTCACAAACATTTCTTGTTTCTATCATGGTGATATGCCGTTCACAAAAAAAGGTTAGAAAAATAATAATAATAAAAATAAAATAAAACAGAAGAACAATAGGTTTTCACAAGCGATGTGAAAACGTAATAAAAAAATAAAACAGAAGAAGAACAATAGGTTTTCGCTCTGCAGAGGCGAAAACCTAATATACATGTTATGTTTCAGTAGTTCCACAGTCTCTTTACATTGTATGTGTTATTTTTAAGCCTATAATTTATGGTTCAATATCTGTCATACAAGATAAGTGTAAGATTGGAACCTCAAACCTGCTAGATGTTACAGCAAGCAAATTCTGCCTTCCTCTGATGAACATAAGGCAGACTGATTAAGGTGGGAATAAACACTGCAGTTTTATGAGTGCCACTCAGGAATATGTGTACAATATATATCCTTGTCATCACCACCATTTGGACCATACCTCAATTTTGCTTTATATTGTGTAAACGCTTTATGCTGCAGGACAAAAGTTGTGACTCTGTAACAATGATAAACAAATACAGATTTTTGGTTTCCATATTGCTTAGTGGTTGAAACTGATTTTTCACCAGTGCATCCTATGTCCTATCTGAAGTGGGACAAACATTGTATGTGAAATGGTTAATGACAGATCTTTGGTATCCCAGTTATCTCCCACATCAAGGACCATGTAAACTCCACTACCTGTGTAATCACAAAAGTTCACATTATGCTAAGTACCCTCCTGCTTGTTATGGCAGTATCCCTGACATTGGTGTATCAGGTACCCTCTTGCTTGTTATGGCAGTACCCTCCTGCTTCTTATTGCTGTATCCCTGACATTGTTGTCATCAGGTACCCTCCTGTGTGTTATGACGGTTCCCTGACATTTGTTCCATCAGGTACTTGCCTGCTTGTTATAGCTGTGTCCCTGACATTGGTGTCATCAGGTAACCTCTTGCTTGTTATGGCTGTACCCTCCTGCTTGTTAAAGCTGTATCCCTGACATTGGTGTATCAGGTACCCCCTGCTTGTTAATGGCAGTATCCCTGACATTGGTGTCAACAGGTACCCTCTTGCTTGTTATGGTGTATCCCTGACATTGGTGTCAACAGGTACCCTCTGTGTGTCATGGCAGTATCCCTGACATTGGTGTCAACAGGTACCCTACTGTGTGTCATGGCAGTATCCCTGACATTGGTGTCATCAGGTACCCTCCTGCTTGTAATGGCTATACCCTCCTGCTTGTTATAGCAGTATCCCTGACATTGGTGTCAACAGGTACCCTCCTGTGTGTTATGGCAGTATCCTTGACATTGGTGTATAAGGAAGCCTCCTGTGTGTATTGGCAGTATCCCTGACATTGGTGTCAACAGGTACCCTCCTGTGTGTCATGACAGTATCCCTGACATTGGTGTCAACAGGTACCCTCCTGTGTGTTATGGCAGTATCCTTGACATTGGTGTATAAGGAAGCCTCCTGTGTGTATGGCAGTATCCCTGACATTGGTGTCAACAGGTACCCTCCTGTGTGTCATGGCAGTATCCCTGACATAGGTGTCAGAGGTACCCTCCTGTGTGTCATGGCAGTATCCTGACATTGGTGTCAACAGGTAACCTCTGTGTGTTATGGCAGTATCCCTGACATTGGTGTCAACAGGTACCCTCCTGTGTGTCATGACAGTATCCCTGACATTGGTGTCAACAGGTACCCTCCTGTGTGTTATGGCAGTATCCCTGACATTGGTGTCAACAGGTACCCTCCTGTGTGTCATGGCAGTATCCCTGACATTGGTGTCAACAGGTACCCTCCTGTGTGTCATGGCAGTATCCCTGACATTGGTGTCAACAGGTACCCTTCTGTGTGTTATGGCAGTATCCCTGACATTGGTGTCAACAGGTACCTTCCTGTGTGTTATGGCAGTATCCCTGACATTGGTGTCAACAGGTACCCTTCTGTGTGTTATGGCAGTATCCCTTACATTGGTGTCAACAGGTACCCTTCTGTGTGTTATGGCAGTATCCCTGACATTGGTGTCAACAGGTACCCTCCTGTGTGTTATGGCAGTATCCCTGACATTGGTGTATCAGGTACCCTCCTGTGTGTTATGGCAGTATCCTTGACATTGGTGTATCAGGTACTTGCCTGCTTGTTATGGCAGGTACCCTCCTGCTTGTTATGGCAGTATCCTTGACATTTGTGTATCAGGTACCTGCCTGCTTGTTATAGTTGTATCCCTGACATTGGTGTCAACAGGTACCCTCGTGTGTGTTATGGCAGTATCCCTGACATTGGTGTATCAGGTACCTGCCTGCTTGTTATAGTTGTATCCCTGACATTGGTGTCAAAAGGTACCCTCGTGTGTGTTATGGCAGTATCCCTGACTACAAGGAGACCAAAACTATCTGTAGAGAAATTTAAAACATTTCCACTTCTATTTCCACTTCTATTTAAAAAGTTGCTGTATTGTTTTTTCTGATTGTGATATAGAAAGAAATTCATATGCTCAATTACTTTTATGTAAATAATTTACTTTTTTATGTTAATAATTTAATCTCCCAGAGTTTCAGCATTTATATGTTGTCTAAAACACATCTGAGTCCTTCATTCCCAACAGCAGAGCTGACACCATGATATATCCATCCATCAGCAGAGCGTGTCATCTCTTGCCTGTTGCAGACAGGATGATTAGTGGGTAGGAATTATTTGTGGCAGCGAACCTTACATTGGCTGCTAGTCTCAGTTGCATGACAGTTAATTTTCTGCTAATGTTTACAAACATGCAAAACATCTTACTGCCACAGAACTAACGTTGTTATTTCCTAGTGCAGGTATCTTCTGACACAAAAAAGAAAGTTTGTTGAAATTGTTATCCTGCCACTGAGGGTTGCCATGTTTGAATTGTTTAAGTCTGTGAGAGCATGGAAATTAAAGATGTTATTGTCAAGGCCCATTCCCTTACATTGATTTTGAAAGTGTAAATAGCAGTATGTGCCTTTTAAATAAGGGAGGTTGATATCAATTCAAGGAACTAGCCATCTGGAAGAGAGTTTGTTTTTTTCTAGCATTTTGTAAATCTTTATAATTTTAAACTTGAGAATAATGAAATAAGGAAGAATAATTGGAAACCCAGTAAGTGGTAATGCGATTAAAATCATGACACTGTGCAGAGTTGTTTTTTTTATTACATGGAAAAAAAAAAGTGTGGCCCAGTGGATATTTATAGTTGTCACCCAAGTTATTTAATGATTTTAACTCTTTTATGAACAAATTCATGGCATGATGAAACTAAAGTTACTGGACATTAAATGGTGTAGAGAACAATGGATTTTTTTGCCATGCAGATTGTAGAATCTGAGCTACAAAAGTGTATGGGCAAACAGACGTTAGGATTGACAGTTACTTTAGCTATTTAAGAAAATGTTGGATTTATTTGTTAGGTTAATAAGTGAAGCCAGTCTTCAAAATTCATGAATATAGCCCCAGACCTATGGTAATGCCATATTTAGGGTCCTTAGATTACAGCCCCAGATCTATGGTAATGCCATATTTGGGGTCCTTAGAAAACAGTCCCAGATCTATGGTAATGTCATATTTGGGGTCCTTAGAAAACAGCCCCAGACCTATGGTAATGCCATATTTTGGGACCTTAGAATACAGCCCCAGACCTATGGTAATGCCATATTTGGGGACCTAGAATACAGCCCCAGACCTATGGTAATGCCATATTTGCGGTCCTTAGAATACAGCCCCAGACCTATGGTAATGCAATATTTGGGGACCTTAGAAAACAGCCCCAGATCTATGGTAATGCCATATTTGGCTTAGAATACAACCCCAGATCTATGGTAATGCCATATTTGGGGTCCTTAGAATACAGCCACAGACCTATGGTAATGCCATATTTGGGGTCCTAATACGCCAGACCAGTAATACCAATTGGACCTAACAGCCGACCTATGGTAATGCCATATTTGGGGTCCTTAGAATACAGCCCCAGACCTGTGGTAATGCCATATTTGGGGACCTTAGAATACAGCCACAGACCTGTGGTAATGCCATATTTGGGGTCCTTAGAAAACAGCCCCAGACCTGTGGTAATGCCATATTTGGGGTCCTTAGAATACAGCCCTAGACCTATGGTAATGCCATATTTGGGGTCCTTAGAAAACAGCCCCAGACCTATGGTAATGCCATATTTGGGGTCTTTAGAATACAACCCCAGACCTGTGGTAATGCCATATTTGGGGTCCTTAGAAAACAGCCCCAGATCTATGGTAATGCCATATTTGGTAGGGCTGTGGATTGTTAGGCAAGTGACGATCCGATCCGATCCACAATCCGGGACTGACGATTCACAGATTGGATCACGAATCACTGGTTTAAACCTTAAAGAATCCTTAGACAAACAGAACAAACATATTAAGAAATTTAAACATTATTAGCTCACCTGAGCACAAAGTGCTCAAGGTGAGCTATTGTGATCGCCCTGTGTCCGGTGTCCGTCGTTGTGCGTCGTCAACAATTTTCTTTAAACGACATCTTCTCTGAAACCGCTGAACAGAATTTTATGAAACTTGGCAGGAATGTTCCTTGGGTGAGGCTCTACAAAAGTTGCTAAAATAAAGTTGATCCATGAAGAACTCTGGTTGCCATGGCAACAGAAAGAAAAATAATTTGAAAACTTTAAAAATCATCTCCTCCAAAACTACTGGCCAGATTTCAAAATAATTTGGTACAGATGTTCCTTGGGTGACCTTCTACCAAAGCTGCTAAAATTATTTGGATCTGCCAAAAAACATGGCCGCCAGGGGCGGGGCTAATTTGCCTTATATGTACATTTTGAGATCTTTAAACGACATCTACTATGAAACAGCTATAAAAAATTTGATCAAATTTTGAAGGAATGATCATGTGGCAAAACTTAACTTACTTAAGTAATTTAAACTTAAGTTTGTTATTTAAACTTGATACATAAGGAACTCTGTTTTTCTTGGCCATGTTTAGTACAGGTTAATATGTAACCCTGTACTCAGGTGAGCGATCTAGGGCCTTCTTAACCAATCATCTCTAAAATTTGTGACAATGTTAAGTGTCATAAAATTTTGAATTTTGGCTGATATTTGCCCGTTAGGACAGGAGTTATGCCCCTTTTGAAATGATAAAAATGGCTTATTTGGCTTTGTTAGCACTCTAAGAAATTTCTGAAAACCTCAAATTTCACTGTTTACGCCTCAGCATCTCTATTTCTAAAGCAGTATGTTTAGCATGTTTGGCATTAAAGGCTATTTATCTCAGGTGAGCGATTTAGGGCCATCATTGCCCTCTTGTTATTGATAATAACAAGAGTGAAACCTGAATTGAATATATATGGTAAGTTTAGACTGAGCAACTCTTTAAGATCCGCAGTAAAAAACATGGAATTCAAATGCCATTTTATAAGATCCAATATCATTTGTCTGCTTTGATAAAAACGTGTTTATATTCTACACACAAAATTTGCATATTTTCAATTTTGGTAACATTTACGAAAGCCTACCTGTATTTTTTGACGTTATATCATTTTTAGCTCACCTGAGCACAACGTGCTCATGGTGAGCTATTGTGATCGCCTTTTGTCCGTCGTCCGTCATCCGTCGTCCGTGCGTCGTGCGTGCGTCGTCAACAATTTGCTTTAAACAACATCTCCTCATGAACCGCTGAAGGGATTTTGACCAAACTTCACAGGAATCATCCTTATGATGCCCTCTATCAAAGTTGTACAAATTATTCAGATTGGTTAAAAAAGTAGGTCACAGGAGCTAAAAATAGATTTTAAAAATGCAAACTTTGAAAATCTTCTTCTGCAAAACTGCAAGGCCTAGAGCTTAGATATTTGGTATGTAGCATCATCTTATGGGCCATTACCAAGATTGTACAAATCATAGCCCTACGGTGATAAATGACCCCGCACCATGGGTCACTTGTTTTACATAGAGTTATATAGGAAAAACTTTAAAAATCTTCTTCTATGAATCCATTAGGCCTAGAGCTTAGATATTTGGTATGTAGCATCATCTTATGGTTCATTACCAAGATTGTTCAAATCATAGCCCTATGGTGATAAATGCCCCCGCACCAGGGGTCACTTGTTTAACATAGAGTTATATAGGAAAAACTTTAAAAATCTTCTTCTATGAATCCATAAGGCCTAGAGCTTAGATATTTCATATGTAGCATCATCTAATGGTTCATTACCAAGATTGTTCAAATCATAGCCAAACGGTGATAAATGCCCCCGCAATAGGGGTCACTTGTTTTACATAGAGTTATATAGGAAAAGCTTTAAAAATCTTCTTCTATGAATCCATAAGGCCTAGAGATTAGATATTTGGTATGTAGCATCATCTTATGGTTCATTACCAAGATTGTACAAATCATAGCCCTACGGTGATAAATGCCCCCGCACCAGGGGTCACTTGTTTTACATAGAGTTATATAGGAAAATGTTTAAAAATCTTCTTCTATGAATCCATAAGGCCTAGAGATTAGATATTTGGTATGAAGCATCATCTTATGGTTCATTACCAAGATTGTACAAATCATAGCCCTAGTGATAAATGACCCCGCACCAGGGGTCACTTGTTTTACATAGAGTTATATAGGAAAATCTTTAAAAATCTTCTGGGGCACTTGTTTACATAGAGTTATATAGGAAAACTTTAAAAATCTTCTTCTATGAATCCATAAGGCCTAGAGATTAGATATTTGGTATGAAGCATCATCTTATGGTTTATTACCAAGATTGTACAAATCATGACCCTATGGTGACAAAATGCCCCCGCACCAGGGGTCACTTGTTTAACATAGAGTTATATAGGAAAAACTTTAAAAATCTTCTTCTATGAATCCATTAGGCCTAGAGCTTAGATATTTGGTATGTAGCATCATCTAATGGTTCATTATCAAGATTTTCAAAATGGTGGCCCTTTGGAGATAAATGACCCCGCACTAAGTCTTCTCCTCTGAAACCATAAGGCCCAGTGCTTATATATTTGGTGTGTAGTATTGTCAGGGCTAAAATGTTTAAGATTGAGTTATATCAGAATTCTTGTCTGTTTAAAAACCTTGTAATCAGTTGTAGCAATGGTACTCAGGTGAGCGATCCAGGGCCATCATGGCCCTCTTGTTAGGTGATTTGACAGGTTAGTTGTACCAACAGTATATGCAACATTTAAGTTGCAGGTTTTACAAATAGCCTTTTTCATCTTAGGTAGAAATACTGAAGTATTTCTACACATTTGATGTGTGATTCACGGGTGAATTTCTGTAAAGTTGTTTTTCTCTGCCATGTATACAAATTGCAGACGATTCATTCAGTAAAGTTAACATCAGTTTCGAATTTCAAATAATATGGATTACTTACAATATCACTTGATTCTTAAGCTTTATAAACATTAAATCTGTTAAATATTATATTCAAAAATTAATTACCAGAATGATTTTGGAAACTTGATTTTGATATCAATAATTTACATCCGAATCTATTCTTATGAATTATATTTTTGGTAACGCTAGACGTTTTACAGTATGCCGAGATCGTACCGATGATTTAAATTCGAATCTTTACTGACGCACAGCATTGCTAGCTCTACATGTTTGTCATATTTTACTTTTGATTTTGTAAAAACAACTTTGGGTTTGAAAAACGTCATTTATATTCACTTTCATTATATTTTTTTTTCATTTAATTTTTATAAAAAGTATTTAAGGTAGGTGTTTATTCAAGAAAAGATCGCGATCCAGCGATCTTTGCCATGGTGAATATTCGTACCTGATTTGCAGATAGAATTCGTGGATATCCGAGTACTCGGATACTTGGGGTCCTTAGAATATAGCCCCATATCTATGGTAATGCCATTTTGGGGACCCCCCCCCCAATCTATGGTAATGCATATTTTGGGCCTTAGAATACAGCCTCAGACCTATGGTAATGACATACTTGCGGACCTTAGAATACAGCCCCCAGACCAATGGTAATGACATATTTGGGGTCCTTAGAATACAGCCCCAGACCTATGGTAATGCCATATTTGCAGACCTTAGAATACAGCCCCAGATCTATGGTAATGCCATATTTGCGGACCTTAGAATACAGCCCCAGATCTATGGTAATGCCATATTTGGGGACCTTAGAAAACAGCCACAGACCTATGGTAATGCCATATTTGGGGACCTTAGAATACAGCCACAGACCTATGGTAATGTCATATTTGGGGTCCTTAGAAAACAGCCCCAGATCTATGGTAATGCCATATTTGGGGACCTTAGAATACAGCCACAGACCTATGGTAATGTCATATTTGGGGTCCTTAGAAAACAGCCGCAGATATATGGTAATGCCATATTTGGGGACCTTAGAATACAGCCACAGACCTATGGTAATGTCATATTTGGGGTCCTTAGAAAAAAGCCCAGATCTATGGTAATGACATATTTGGGGTCCTTAGAATACAGCCACAGATCTTTGGTAATGCCATATTTTGGGACCTTAGAAAACAGCCTCAGACCTATGGTAATGCCATATTTGGGGTCCTTAGAAAAAAGCCCAGATCTATGGTAATGACATATTTGGGGTCCTTAGAATACAGCCACAGATCTATGGTAATGCCATATTTGGGGTCCTTTGAAAACAGCCCCAGACCTATGGTAATGCCATATTTTGGAACCTTAGAAAACAGCCTCAGACCTATTTTGGAACCTTAGAAAACAGCCTCAGATCTATGGTAATGACATTTGAGGTCCTTAGAAAACAGCCCCAGACCTGTGATAATGCCATATTTTGGAACCTTAGAAAACAGCCCCAGATCTATGGTAATGCATATTTGGGGTCCTTAGAAAACAGCAACAGGCCTATGGTAATGCCATATTTGGGGTCCTTAGAAAACAGCCTCAGACCTATGGTAATGCCATATTTTGGGGTCCTTAGATACCCAGTTATATTGTAGTGTTTTGTTTATATTTAGACAAGTTGTACAAAGACAAAGAAACAGTATATTATGTACATGCATCTCAGCTAAAGATACAAGCATCTTTTTGCAAATTGGCAATGTTTTTGCCGTAGTCATATTTATCACACTTTCTGTGGTGATGACTTTGTGAATAACGTTGATTCTCACCACAAAAATGTTCAGCTAATCAGAAACTGTATGCATTGTTCAGCACATTATACCATTATATAGTCCAAACAGTGGGTGCATGTAGGCTAGATATTGATTAACCTGCAAAGAAGTTTTAGATTTCTGACTGAGACTTAGGAGAATATGAACTTAATTAGATTGGAAACCTGAAATCTGTGGTGGAGACTTTCTGTGTTGGCAAACCAGTGTTTGCATGACCCTGCAGGCTGACACACATCTTAAGTGTGTGTCATTGAATTGATTATTATCCCCCGCCGATGAAATCGGGAGGGGGATATTGTTTTGGCGTTGTCCGTCCGTCCGTGCGTCCGTCCGTCCGTCCGTCCGTCCGTCCGTCCGTCCGTCCGAATTTTGTCCGGAGCATAACTCCAAAAGTTTTCAAGCTATTGCTTTGAAACTTCACAGGTGGACAGATCTCATTGAGGAGAAGTGCAGTGCACAAGAACCATAACTCTCATTAGCCTAATTTTGGAGTTATTGCCCTTTGTTATTTTTCATACTTGATTTTTGTCCGGAGCATTACTCCAAAAGTATTCAAGCTATTGCTTTGAAACTTCACAGGTGGACAGATCTCATTGAGGAGAAGTGCAGTGCACAAGAACCATAACTCTTCTTAGCCTAATTTTGGAGTTATTGCCCTTTGTTATTTTTCATACTTGATTTTTGTCCGGAGCATAACTCCAAAAGTATTCAAGCTATTGCTTTGAAACTTCACAGGTGGACAGATCTCATTGAGGAGAAGTGCAGTGCACAAGAACCATAACTCTTCTTAGCCTAATTTTGGAGTTATTGCCCTTTGTTATTTTTCATACTTGATTTTTGTCCGGAGCATAACTCCAAAAGTATTCAAGCTATTGCTTTGAAACTTCACAGGTGGACAGATCTCATTGAAGAGAAGTGCAGTGCACAAGAACCATAACTCTTCTTAGCCTAATTTTGGAGTTATTGCCCTTTGTTTATTTTTCATACTTGATTTTTGTCCGGAGCATAACTCCAAAAGTATTCAAGCTATTGCTTTGAAACTTCACAGGTGGACAGATCTCATTGAGAGAAGTGCAGTGCACAAGAACCATAACTCTCTTATCCAATTTTGGAGTTATTGCCCTTTGTTATTTTTCATACTTGATTTTTGTCCGGAGCATATCTCCAAAAGTATTCAAGCTACTGCTTTGAAACTTCACAGGTGGACAGATCTCATTGAAGAGAAGTGCAGTGCACAAGAACCATAACTCTTCTTAGCCTAATTTTGGAGTTATTGCCCTTTGTTATTTTTAACCAGGTTTTCAACTAGTTGAAACCTGGTTATTAGAATGCCGAACGTCGTTGGGCGGGCGGGCGGGCGGGTGGCTGAGCGGGCGGGCGGGCGTCAAACTTCCGTTTCCGCTCAATAACTTAAATTAGAATTTAGATATAGCAATTATATTTGATGGGTAGATACCTTATGAGAAGAGGAAGGTTGGGATTGCTTTTCAGGTTAATCGGGTCAAGGTCAAGGTCACAATGGTTAAAAATAGATTTTTTGTTTCTGCTCGATAACTTGGGTAAAAATGAAGGTTTAACATTCATATTTAATAGGTAGATAGCTTATGGGAAGAGGAAGGTTTGGATTGCTTTTCAGGTAAATCAGGTCAAGGTCAAGGTCACAATGGCTAAAAATAGATTTTTCATTTCCGCTCAATAACTTGGGTAAAAATGAAGGTATAGCATTCATATTTTATAGGTAAATAGCTGATGGTAAGAGGAATGTTGGGATTGCTTTTCAGGTAAATAAGGACAATGTCAAGGTCACAATGGTTTAAAATAGATTTTTTGTTTCCTCTTGATATCTCGAGTTAGAATGAAGGTATAGCATTCATATTTGATAAGTAGATACCTTTAGGGAAGAGGAAGGTTGGAATTGCTTTTCAGGGAAAATGGATCAAGGTCAAGATCACTATGACTAAAATATATTGGAAAATGGATCACGGTCAAGATCACTATGACTAAAATATATTAGAAAATGGATCAAGGTCAAGGTCACTATGACTAAATATATATATTTTTTTTTTCTTTTCTGTTTGATAGCGGCTTGCTATGAATGCTTTTGTTTTTATGCTTCACTTATGCTTTTCTTCATTTACATAGTTGCGGTGCCCTTGCTATCTTGACAAATATTATACAAATGTCTGATTGCTAGAATTGCTTAATAAACCTTCAATAAGAAATAAAATAAATGCATTTGTATCAGTCTTTGGATAATTCCTGTAGGTTGCTTTTCATGTTTTAAAATATCCATAATTTCTTTGAACTAACATTTAATTTTGAATCTTGTATTTTACCCTGCATTGATATTGCAGGTCAGAGACAATTACCCTTTGACAATCTGATTTCACACCTTTGAGCTTGTTTTCATGTAACATATAGTGACACATTCTTTTATTTGCTTAAATTCTCCTTCTTCATTTCTGAATGCATTCTGCCCAAATCTACACAGTATGGCCAGTACATAGTGACTTGACCTATATTGTCAATTTAACCATATTTCTTAGAGTCATGACCCTTATTTACTCTTCATCCATGTAACATAAAGTATTAATGTTCTTTGGTGATCATTTTATAAATAAAATCTTCATTTCGAATTGGATTTTCCATGTTGAAAACCTGGTTTTGTGACAGTCCCTGTCGCTTTAAGCCTTGTTCATACTTGATTTTTGTCCGGAGCATACCTCCAAAAGTATTCAAGCTACTGCTTTGAAACTTCACAGGTGGACAGATCTCATTGAGGAGAAGTGCAGTGCACAAGAACCATAACTCTCCTTATCCGAATTTTGGAGTTATTGCCCTTTGTTATTTTTCATACTTGATTTTTGTCTCCTACCCATGAAATTGACAGCATGACCCAGTTTGATCTTTTACAATGGAGTTACGGCCCCTGATTTATGTTCTGTAAAAACAGCTCCCATTCATGAACTAAATATATTCGGCGGGGGATTTCGTGTCTGTGACACAGTCTTGTTATATATTTTTTTGTTTTAAACTTTTTCTTTTTACATTGATTTGAAAAAAGTTCTTATTACTGGTATCATTATTATCCTTTTAAAATGGCTCCTGGGTTGTAATGAAAGTAATGAAATATTCCTGCCTCCAACTGCATTCAAATCCTCAACCATGTTATGACTGTGTGCTAGCACTGATCAAGGGCACTCTTCTTATGGTCAGTCTGACTGGTTTTTGAAGATGCAATTTTTGGACAGGTTTTTCAATGAAAATTTCTGTCCTTTAAATTGATGATGCCGGGCAGGCGTCTGGCATTGGGAGTCCGCTCAGGTTAACCTCCTTTTTTTTTTTTTTTTTTTAAATCTGCTATAATTTCTATGTTCCTCATTGGATTGTTTCGATATTTGGTATGTAAAATATGTTGCACTTTCCGTATCTGAAAGATTGTGATGGTAAACTGTAACCTATTTGATTCTTGCTCCTATTTTCAATGGAATGGTTTTGTTTTCCTTACAGGCCATGCTTCTGACTGAACATCCAGGGATAGCTGATAGCTTTTATTTTATTCTTTTCTGATATGTACTAAGTCTCCTGAGGAAAAAATGATGAATTATCATCAGTTTTATGTATTAATTACACCAAGGTTTTTGGACCTCTTATGTTTTCATGAAATTTTGATATTTCTGTAAAAATTGTAAGTGTAATATCCCTGTGTATTTGCAGGTTTGGTGAAATTGGGGGTACACTGTGTCACGGGTAAACGGGTGGCCATCAAAATAGTCAACAGGGAGAAACTGAGTGAGTCTGTACTGATGAAGGTAGGTGGTTCTTTTCCCTTGTATGTTTTGAACATTATATCCAGAAGACTATCTTGAGAAAAACAAGTTCTTACATATTTTTTTCTTGGTTTTTCCCATTCTCAAGGGCAATCTGTTGTGCTGGAGATTTCTCTAGCTACAAAAGTGTTTTAATCATATAGCAACATCTTAATATTTACAGATCGAGGAAGATGCTGAGTGCTCAGAGGTAGCCAGGTAAAAGCACTAACCTACCAAAAGCCAGCTGGAAAGAGACCTCACATGAACAATCTGAGTGACTAGATGGGGACTCGAACCCACAGTGGTTACATGTGATTGTAAATCAGCCATAGAGGACTCAAAAGTGCATGATAGTGCTCTTGTTACAATTTTGAAACTCTTGTTTATTTTGAGGCAGTATTTCTGAGTTAGACCCTAATACCTTCCTGTAATGGAGCTGTACCTATTATGTTTTAACAAAGGGCAGCTTTTGCTTTTCATTATACCCCCCACAAACTACTCAAAGTTTGCTAAGCACCATCAGCTATTTTCCCGTAGCATTGCATGCTTAGACAAGCGACTTTAAAGGCATGCTACATTAAATTTTACATTAAAACAAATCTTGCTTTTATTCAAAAGTATTGTTTATGTACCAAACTTACTACCAGTTACAAGAAATAAGCCTTTCGGATCCTCAATACTGGGAATTTATCATAATTAGAAAGTGTGAATTTGAGAAAACACCTTAAAATTTAAAGTCAGCTAAATTCAGAACTTTGATCTTCAAATATTTCTGTTTCTAAATGGTATACTTTTAAGAATATTTGTGACGATGTTGGCCTGTTCATGGTCATTTTTTTCTGTATTGATCACAAGATTTAACTTCCATTTATAAAATGCCATTTCTTGCAAAAAAAACCACACCTTTGTTAATTTGCAAATAATGACAGGAATTGGCTAAATCGTTGTTACTCATTTTTGAGTCTCTTTTCTATCATTTTGACAAAAACTATGTGTAAAATTGATTGTCAGCTAATGCTTTCCTTTCAGGTACATAGCATTACATTCAGCATGTGTTTTCATGTGACTCTATGGGAAAATAGTGGGTGGTGCTTAGCAAACTTTGAGTAGTATAGTTTGGGAGAGTATATAGGAGTCACTTTGTCGGTCAGTCAGTTGGTTGGTGTGTCAGTCTGTAGTTGTTTTTTTGTCCACGCTATTTCTCAATAGCTGCTGGGTGGATTTCAGTCAAACTTCATAAGAAGTTTCACTAGCAAGAACAGATGTATATATTTTATTTTTGTTATGGTTGAATGATTTTTCTTTCAGTTATGGCCCTTTAATGAATATTCTTGAGCTTTCGTTGTCTGCACTATTTCTTAATAACTATTGGATAGATTTCCATCTAACTACAGTCGACATTGTATTAAGCGACCGCTCAAGGGACTGCCAAAAAGTGGTCGCTTAATGAAATGGTCTCTTAATAGATATTTTTGGAATTCCCGGCAAACAAGTCATATATACAAACTGTAAGCTAAATTGTATCATAACGTTATATCATATTACAACATGAATACGTATGTAAACTACACAATGTTTTGTTGTTTTATATCAATAAACATCAACATGTTTATTTTTCGTCATATCTTTCGATTTTTTTAGCTGTTATGTTGAAATAATACCTTGGATCATTTGCTGACGTTTGCATTTGGTGTTCGGTGGAAAAACACAACATTTGACATCGAATTCATGGATGGATTCGGACAATTTCAAGAAAAAATATTATTTAACAATGAGCTTTCTTTATGTCTCTAAGATAAATCCAGAAACCCCCGATAAATTTATTTCAAAATGGCGTCCTGGTCGTATATCATAAGACGCAATGTACATACTCTTAGGTACGAATTATTAATGGTACGCATTGCATCCGGAAGTATTAATTTACCTTATTCCCAAATATTCTTTTACCAAAATCCAAAGCATTCGGCATTTGGAGGGATGGTTTCACCTATGTTATGCTTAGTAAATGTTGAAATAGGAACCAGCAACTATATTTAGAATTTAGTTGCACATGGTGCAGTCATGCGTGGTCAAAACAAATTGGTTTCAGGTGAGCACTTATGATCGGGATAATTGTTTGTTTGTTCGGATGTGTTAAAGATGAATATACACATGCTCCAGCGTACACGATAATTAGCAACGGAATCAAACACGGTCGCTCAAAAAAGTTGATTTTGTGCATAATCTTACGTGCTGGGACTTGATTTTTGTGGTCGCTGGTCGCATAATAAAAAAGTCGCTTAATGGGATAAATTGATATAGTAAAAACGTTCGGGCGGGATTTATAACGGTCGTTAAATAAAAAAGTCGTTTAATACAGGTGGTCGCATGTACGATGTTGACTGTACATAGGAAGTTTTGTTATGGTTGAATGATTTTTATTTGAGTTATGGCCCTTTAATGAATTTTCTTGAGCTTTCTTTGTCCACACTATTTCTCAACTACTCGATTGATTTCTATCAAACTTCATAGGAAGTTTCACTAGCAAGTACAGATGTGCATATTGCACATTGTTATGGTTGAAGATTTTTTTTGAGTTATGGCCCTTAATAATTTCTTGAGCTTTCTTTGTCCCACTATTTCTCAATACCGGATTGATTTCAATCAAACTTCGAAGTTTCACTAGCAAGCACTATTTTTTTCAGTTATTACGTAATTGATTTCAATCAAACTACATAATCAGGAAGTTTCACTAGCAGGCACAAATGCAAATATTTTACTGTTGTTACAGTTGAATGATTTTTCTCTGAGTTGATGGCCCTTTGATATTTTTTTCAGAGCATTCTTTGTCTGCACTATTTCTCAATTACTACAGAAAGGATTTCAAAAATTAGTATCTTCTTGATCTTACTTGCCATTTCTTAGAGATATAGCATCTCTTTCCACAATGTTATCTTGTTAGCAGAGTGCATCATGAGGGGAATAGAATGTGAGCACATTTTAGGTTGCTTTGCAAAGTTCTGTTTGGTCTACCTGCTATTGTCATAGTTTTTATTAGCTGTATCGAATTCACTTTTTAGAGAGCAATTTTGTGACAAGAAGCAGTATGGGGGATATTTATCACCTTTAGTGATAGCTCTAGTTTTAATCAAATAATTTCATGTTTATTAGCTCACCTCTCAAGGGTGATGATCAATGAAGAATGTTGAATATCCATTGTTCCTCCATTGTTTGTATGTTGTCTGCAGCTTGCTTACTATTTAGTGTTCTCATTTATTGATCAAGCCTGTAGACCAACATATATATGATAATGGCATTTGCATCTTGGTGAATTTGGATTCAAGCTGATCAAACATGAAACAAACTTTATCATCATGGCCAAGTTTTGCTGATATATGACCAGTACTTCCACACCTACTCCCCTTTCAGTATTAGAAACAGTCGGATCTTAGTTATTTTTATCTCAGAAGTCATTAAGACCCAATGTTTCACTTTGAATTAAGCATCTGTTTGAATAATCCATGATGATCAAATCTGTATGCATTAGTTAATGTTTGTATAAAGTGGTTGGGTGGGGTGAAGATAATTGCTTTAATTTGCGTTTTAATTAAAACAGTTACTGATTATATCAAATTAGTCTAAATAAAATAATTCATGTTCGTAAATCATTAATGAAATAATTCATGTTCGTAAATTATTAAATTGATTTGAAACAAATACGCGCTTTTGTTGTTATCTGAAGTATCTGTCAGCCATTTTGTTTTACATTGCTCTCTGTGATTTCATTCCAGGCGAAACAAATATAGAATGTAAATGATATGGAAGTTAATCTTGATAAACACCCATTGCTGGGTCCTTCCCTATGTTGCTCACCTAAGATATCCCATGCAGTCATGGAAGTCATTCTCAGAGAGAGATGACAGCAATAAAATCAAGCCACATCCTGTAAGTTTGCTTTATTGGTAAAACACAAAGTGAATACCAACTTATCCGTAATAACTTAAATTGGCACATTCTTTATTAGTTTGACTGCCAGTCATATGTAATCATTTT
Organism: Solen grandis; assembly: GCA_021229015.1. Classification (NCBI taxonomy): domain Eukaryota; kingdom Metazoa; phylum Mollusca; class Bivalvia; order Adapedonta; family Solenidae; genus Solen; species Solen grandis. The sequence goes on along the minus strand of CM037790.1, from coordinate 20,059,599 downwards.
TTTTGAGTCCTTTAATTAATTACCAATCAAAATTATATTCAATTAATGTTTGCTGCCCTGAACAAGTTTGACAGGTAAGGTGTGAAAACAATATAGCCGATCAGGTTCGCATAAAAGTTGTGAACAAGTGATGGGGCCAATTTTACTTCAGATAAAGGGTTATGTATGAAGAGACTAAACAAATAAAGGGTTGCATTTCATATTAATTTTATATAAGGAAAAAAATCGGGACAGAAGGTTAGGTTCGGATAAAGGGTAGGCTTCAGATAATACATGTTTGAGTAACAAATATCTAACTGTACATTTATAATGACATAATTTAAAGATGATAATGAAAATGAAATCATTGTGGTTGACTGTCATTAATCTTCATAATTACACAGGGAATGCAAAATCGGCAATACTATATAGAAAGGTGAAATATATTCATTGTTCAATTATTTACTCCAATAAGTCAGTGCATATATTCTATTCTGTTGTGGACTAAATGGTCCATTCGTGAACATGGTGGTAGGAGGTGCTCTTCGTACAGTGACAAAAGGAAGGATGTATATGATGTCACACAAACATAAATGTAAGCAATGATGGAGATGATCAATTCTTACATGAAAACACTTACTATAATAAAGACACATTTTCCTAGTGCCAGTATATAAAATAAAAATAATTTTGTCAAAATGGTGCAATATTGTAGGGCTAATTAGTGGCATAGTTTAAAATGAGTCATGCATATTCCTTCAAGTACTGGTCCAACCCAGGAACTCTAAAGAGAAAATTTTAGTATAAGTTGTAAGACATTTAAATGAATAAGTTTAAACTAACATATTTAGCTCACCATAGCACAACTTGCTCAAGGTGAGTTTTTGTGATCAGATCACCCTGTGTGTCATTGCAAGTTATCCATTGTCAACAATTTACTTTACAATGTAAAAGACATCTCTGAAACCACAGGGTAAAAATTGATAAAATTTGGCATGAATAAGTAGAGAATTTCAAAAATCTTCTGTGAAACTAATGATCAGAATTAAATTTCATTTGACACAATATATGGTCACCTTATTGTATTCTACCACAATAGCCAAAACAAAAATGAGATCACCAGGGGTTCAGATGGTGTTTTTCTTCAAATACTGATTATCTCCATGTATTAGTTATTTTTTTAAATCATTTGTAAATATCACAGGACACAGTACTTGTTTCAAAGTGTTTAACTTGGTTCATATAAGTAACTTTGAACAAATTAGTTGTAATTTATATTAGCTTAACTAATAGTATTGTTTATGCTGTGGGTTTTTGTAACCTCGTGGAAATATACTAACATTTCATGAATAGACTGCTCTGCTAAAAATGTATTAGTACTAACATATATCCATAACAAATCTTTTTGGAAAGTTGTATGTTGAAACACTGAATGAAAATATAGTATGCAACCTTGCCTTGTGAACTTACAGTACTGTATTCATAATTAATTATAAGTGAGCATTTCTATAAAGGTGGACGCATTTCAGTAACTTTCTTGACAAGGTTTTGTCTTTTAAAAATACTGGTGTCACTGGCTGTCATGTCTTTTCACATCTACCCAGATATCTTTTTATATCTTAAATGTTTAAAAAAGTGAAGATTTTTCATATCTGATAATTATGTATTAGAAAGTTGAGCTGAACACACCTTTAATAACAGTAATGTAATATCCCCACTCAAAGTGCCTTGCTTTAATAACAGTAATAAAGTGCCTTGCTTTAATAACAGTAATTAATATCCCCACTCAAAGTGCATTGCTTTGATAACAGTAATGTAATATCCCCACTCAAAGTACCTTGCTTTAATAACAGTAATGTAATATCCCCACTCAAAGTGCCTTGCTTTAATAACAGTAATGTAATATCCCCACTCAAAGTGCCTTGCTTTAATAACAGTAATGTAATATCCCCATTCAAAGTGCCTTGCTTTAATAACAGTAATGTAATATATCCCCATTCAAAGTGCCTTGCTTTAATAGGCTATAATGGCAATGGCTTTTTAAAAAAAAAAGAAGTTACAGACAAGACCAAACCAAATGCTAAGAATGACCAAAGATAAATGGGTCACGTGTCTTTCAACTTTGCATAAAATTTCTTCTCCACTGAAACCAGCGACAACTAAATTTTGCTTTTCACCTATGATGACCTCATGGTCCTATACTGACATTGCTTAAATTGTGTTGATCACAGAGGCATAGTAACTGAAGAATTGTTTGTACCTGAAATTTGAACCTGGATGCTGCTGACTGTTAAACCAAGTAAAATCAAGTGACTTGACTTGTATAATTAAGCTGATGGTACTCTGGTGATTGTTCTAGGGCCATGATGGCCCTTTTGATTAACTTCACATGACTTGTAAGTACCAACACTTGTTGGGCATATCCTTTGTATGTCATGATCGGCCAAATTCTATTTGAGTTCATATTAATAAAGATATTAATTTGACTGAGTTATTTCTTGTGAACCATTTATCTGATTTGAATGAAGCTTGCATGGAAGTTTTCTCTACCTGTTTTTAGCTCACCTGAGCACAAAGTGCTCAAGGTGAGCTTTTGTGATCGCCCTTCGTCCGGCGTCCGTCGTCGTCCGTCGTGCGTCGTCAGTCGTCCGTCGTCAACAATTTGCTTTAAACAACATCTCCTCTGAAACCGCTGGACAGAATTTAATGAAACTTGGCAGGAATGTTCCTTGGGTAAGGCTCTACAAAAGTTGCTAAAATAAAGTTGATCCATGAAGAACTCTGGTTGCCATGGCAACAAAAAGAAAAATAATTTGAAAACTTTAAAAATCATCTCCTTCAAAACTACTGGCCAGATTTCAAAATAATTTGATACAGATGTTCCTTGGGTCAACCTCTATTAAAGTTGCTAAAATTATACCGATCCGTAAAAAAACATGGCCGCCAGGGGCGGGGCTTATTTGCCTTATATGTATATAGAGAAACCTTTAAACAACATCTCCTCTGAAACCACTGGACAGAATTTGATTAAACTTGGCAGGGATGATCCTTGGGTCAACCTTCACAAAAGCTGCTAAAATAAACTTGATCCATGTAGAACTCTGGTAGCCATGGCAACAAAAAGGGGAAAAAAATGAAAACTTTAAAAATCATCTTCTTCAAAACAACTGGCCAGATTTTAAAATTAATTGGTACAGATGTTCCTTGGGTCAACCTCTACCAAAGTTGCTAAAATTATTCCGATCCGTAAAAAAACATGGCCGCCAGGGGCGGGGCTTATTTGCCTTATATGTATATAGAGAAACCTTTAAACAACATCTCCTCTGAAACCACTGGACAGAATTTGATTAAAATTGGCAGGGATGATCCTTGAGTCAACTTCACAAAAGTTGCTTAAATAAACTTGATCCATGTAGAACTCTGGTTGCCATGGCAACAAAAAGAAAGAAAAAAATGAAAACTTTAAAAATCATCTTCTTAAAAAAAACTGTCCAGATTTTAAAATAAATTGGTACAGATGTTCCTTGGGTCAACCTCTACCAAAGTTGCTAAAATTATTCCGATCCGTAAATAAACATGGCCGCCAGGGGCAGGGCTTATATGCCTTATATGTATATAGAGAAACCTTTAAACAACATCTCCTCTGAAACCACTGGACAGAATTTGATTAAAATTGGCAGGGATGATCCTTGAGTCAACTTCACAAAAGTTGCTTAAATAAACTTGATCCATGTAGAACTCTGGTTAAAAAAAAAAAAAATGAAAATTTAAAAATATCTTCTTAAAAAAAATGTCCAGATTTTAAAATAAATTGGTACAGATGTTCCTTGGGTCAACCTCTACCAAAGTTGCTAAAATTATTCCGATCCGTAAATAAACATGGCCGCCAGGGGCAGGGCTTATATGCCTTATATGTATATAGAGAAACCTTTAAACAACATCTCCTCTGAAACCACTGGACAGATTTAGATTAAACTTGGCAGGGATGATCCTTGGGTCAACCTTCACAAAAGCTGCTAAAATAAACTTGATCCAAGGCCGGAAAAAAAGAAAAAAAATATGAAAACTTTAAAAATCATCTTCTTCAAAACTACTGGCCAGATTTTAAAATAAATTGGTACAGATGTTCCTTGGGTCAACCTATTTATCTCAGGTGAGCGATTTAGGGCCATCATGGGCCTCTTGTTACAGTAACTGTAACAAAGCAGTATCTGGCTGTAGTCATCATATTCAGTGAAAGTTCTAGTTAAGTTTAATATAAAAAATAACTTAGGTACTTCGTAAAAACAACTCCTGCCTCAAAGAAATGGCCAAAAAATAATAGGATTGTCGTAATCAAGAGTGTGCATTTTGAGGAAATTGAAAAAACATTCTTAAAAAACTGATAAACCTCTGTTGCCATAAAGGACATGCTGCTTAGCTGAGAATCAATACTAATTGAATGATCACTATTGATTTATTTTCAAGACAGAGATAAATGTATTTTAAAAAATCAGTAGAAAGCTTTATTGTATCTGTTTCTTTTTCTTTACTCAATGTCTTGATTATTTTCTAAATTGAGTGGAAGACATACATTGGGGTACCAGAAAATAGCCTTCAGTTGTAATCTGACATGGTGATATGAAAAGTTACAGCTTATATGAAGGATGATGGACTCTTAAGATTGTTAATTCTACATGCTTTGGATAGGTGATAAAATTGTATAAACTTATTATGTTGTATGATTCAATACTCAGGAGTTACTGTTATATATTGTATGATTTATTACCTGTACTATATGAAATGAATATGTGATATAATTTATCAGTTATATTCTGTGATTTGTTTCATAGAAGTTACTTTTATGTCATGATTTATTACCTAAAATTTACAACTATTTTATGTGATTTATCTTTAGAAATATAATTATATTTTAAACAGTAAGATATGTTGTATAATTTATTGCTTAAAAGTTACAATTATGTTATATAAATCTATAATCATTTTGTATGAGTTAAAATTGTATTGAATGTTTTAATGCTTAAAGGTACAAGTGTTTGATTTATTGTCTAAAAGTTTGTTGTATGATTTTTATCACCCAAAACTTATAATCCTTTCCAAAATAATTTTAATGTTTTTAACAGCAAGGCTTTCTGGTAAAATTTAGCCATCACTTTGTACATTTTCTTATGTTATACAGTGTGGATGCATTACTATTTGTTTCATTATAAGGCAAAAAGCTCTCACGGCAAGGACACTTAAGTTATTTGGTTGTTAATGTTGTCCTACAAAACACAGTGCCACCAAACACAGCAATTATAATGAAGCTTTTTTTTTTTTGGAAAGTGAGGCTTGCAGAAAAGCTGTAATATTTTTTTTTCATTTTCCCCAATCTTACCTCCCCTTTTAAATAGTCCCAGAGGTATCATGCTGTGAGTAAATATGTAAGTTAATAGAAAGGAAGACTCCTAGTGGTTGTATGAAAATGTGTGTCAGTCTGTCACCAAAGTGTTACAGGTGGAGCGTGAGATTGCCATTATGAAGCTGAAGAGCATCCCCATGTCCTGGGCCTGTTTGATGTATATGAGAACAAGAAATACCTGTAAGTAACAAGCGGATGGTGGTGCTGGGGGTAAGGTAGACTAGTAATGAGAGGGGATAGTGAAAAAAATTTGCAATATAAGAAAACAATTAAATGGTTGTTGTTGATGATAATTGTGATGTTGAACATAGAATGTTAATGAATAAAAGATGATGAGTACATGAATTACAAGGATTGTAAAACATTAAGAAAATATAATTAAGCTTACAGTTATGAATGCAGACATGAACATAAAACGTTGATATCATTAATATATAGTATACTTTCTTAGTATTGATCATGTCCTTCGTCATATGAGTAATGTACACATAGTGTGAGGAGCAGGAGTGTGTTGATATGGTAGTGTTGTGATAAAACCTTGTGTATGAACAGTATTGAGGTGATACAGTAGTGTGGTGATAAAACCTTGTGTGATCAACAGTATTTAGGTGATACAGTAGTGTGGTGATATAGTTTGTTTTAGAACAGTAGTGTTGGGAAGATTGAGGTGATAAAACCTTGTGTGATGAACAGTATTGAGGTGATTTAGTACTGTGGTGATATAGTTGTGTGATGAACGATAGTGTGGTGATAAATGTGTGATGAATAGTAGTATGGTGATACAGTTGTGGGATGAACTGTAGTGTGGTGATATAGTTGTGTGATGAACAGAAGTTTGGTGATATAGTTGTGTGATGAATGGTAGTATGACTTGACTGTCTCTGCGACAGCATTTCAGTCATATAGCGACATCCTGCTAATTACAGGTGGAGGAAGACCTTGAATACACGGAGGCATCTGGGTAGATCCACCAACCTACTTCAAGCCAGCTGGAAGGCTTCCTCACATGAAATTCCTAATGACCCTGCCAGGATTTGAACCCATGCGGTGAGGGGCTGAGTGAGTGTTAAAGTCAGTGACTTTAGAATGGTAGTATGATGATACAGTAGTGTGAGTATAGTTGTGTGATGAACAGTAGTGTAGTGATATGGCAGTATGAGTAGAGTTGTGTGATGATACAGTTGTGTGTTGATATAGTTGTGTGATGATACAGTAGTGTGGTGATATAGTTGTGTGATGCAGTAGAGTCAGATAGTACAGTTTGTGATGGAGAGATACTGTGAAAAGTACAGTGTGTGAAGGAGATATACTGTGAGTAGTACAGGGAGTGAAGGAGATATACTGTGAGTAATACAGTGAATTTGAAGGAGAGATACTGTGAGTAGTGTCATGTGTGAAGGAGAGATACTGTGAGAAGTAAAGTGTGTGAAGGAGAGATACTGTGAGAAGTAGTGTCATGTGTGAAGGAGATATACTGTGAGTAGTACAGGGAGTGAAGGAGATATACTGTGAGTAGTACAGTGAATGTGAAGGAAAGATACTGTGAGTAGTACAGTGTGTGAAGGAGAGATAGTGTGAGTAGTACAGTGTGTGAAGGAGAGATACTGTGAGTAGTACAGTGTGTGAAGGAGAGATACTGTGAGTAGTATAGTGTGTGAAGGAGAGATACTGTGAGTAGTACAGTGTGTGAAGGAGAGATACTGTGAGTAGTACAGTGTGTGAAGGAGAGATACTGTGAGTAGTACAGTGTGTGGAGGAGAGATACTGTGAGTACTATAGTGTGGTGAAGGAAAAGATACTGTGAGTAGTACAGTGGAATGTGGAGAGAGATACTGTGAGTAGTTCCAGTGATGTGAAGGTGAGATACTGTGAGTAGTACAGTGTGTGGAGGAGAGATACTGTGATTAGTACAGTGAGTGAAGGAGAGATACTGTGAGTAGTACAGTGAGTGAATGAGAGATACTGTGAGTAGTACAGTGTGTGAAGGAGAGATACTGGAGTAGTACAGTGTGTGGAGGAGAGATACTGGAGTAGTACAGTGTGTGGAGGAGAGATACTGTGAGTAGTACAGTGTGTGGAGGAGAGATACTGTGAGTAGTACAGTGTGTGGAGGAGGGATACTGTGAGTACTATAGTGTGTGAAGGAGAGATACTGGAGTAGTACAGTGTGTGGAGGAGAGATACTGTGAGTAGTACAGTGTGTGGAGGAGAGATACTGTGAGTAGTACAGTGTGTGGAGGAGAGATATTGTGAGTAGTACAGTGTGTGGAGGAGAGATACTGTGAGTAGTACAGTGAATTTGAAGGAGAGATACTGTGAGTAGTACAGTGAATTTGAAGGAGAGATACTGTGAGTAGTACAGTGTGTGGAGGAGAGATACTGTGAGTAGTACAGTGTGTGGAGGAGAGATACTGGAGTAGTACAGTGTGTGGAGGAGAGATACTGTGAGTAGTACAGTGTGTGAAGGTGAGATACTGTGAGTAGTACAGTGTGTGGAGGAGAGATACTGTGATTAGTACAGTGAGTGAAGGAGAGATACTGGAGTAGTACAGTGTGTGAAGGAGAGATACTGTGAGTAGTACAGTGAGTGAATGAGAGATACTGTGAGTAGTACAGTGTGTGAAGGAGAGATACTGGAGTAGTACAGTGTGTGAAGGAGAGATACTTGAGTAGTACAGTGTGTGAAGGAGAGATACTGTGAGTAGTACAGTGTGTGAAGGAGAGATACTGTGAGTAGTACAGTGTGTGGAGGAGAGATACTGGAGTAGTACTGTGTGGGTGGAGGAGAGATACTGGAGTAGTACAGTGTGTGGAGGAGAGATACTGGAGTAGTACAGTGTATGGAGGAGAGATACTGGAGTAGTACAGTGTGTGGAGGAGAGATATTGTGAGTAGTACAGTGTGTGGAGGAGAGATACTGGAGTAGTACAGTGTGTGGAGGAGAGATACTGGAGTAGTACAGTGTGTGGAGGAGAGATACTGTGAGTAGTACAGTGTGTGAAGGAGAGATACTGTGAGTAGTACAGTGAGAGTGAAGGAGAGATGCTGTGAGTAGTACAGTGAGAGTGAAGGAGAGATACTGTGAGTAGTACAGTGTGTGTAGGAGAGATACTGTAGAGTTACAGTGAGTGAAGAGAGATACTGGAGTAGTACTGTGTGTAAGGAAGGTTACTGTGAGTAGTACAGTGAGAGTGAAGGAGAGATACTGTGAGTAGTACAGTATGTGAAGGAGAGATACTGTGAGTAGTACAGTGTGTGAAGGAGAGATACTGTGAGTAGTACAGTGTGTGGAGGAGAGATACTGTGAGTAGTACAGTGAATTTGAAGGAGAGATACTGTGAGTAGTACAGAGAGTGTGAAGGAGAGATACTGTGAGTAGTACAGAGAGTGTGAAGGAGAGATACTGTGAGTAGTACAGTGTGTGAAGGAGAGATACTGGAGTAGTACAGTGTATGAAGGAGAGATACTGTGAGTAGTACAGTGTGTGGAGGAGAGATACTGCAGTAGTACAGTGTGTGGATGAGAGATACTGTGAGTAGTACAGGGTGTGAAGGAGAGATACTGGAGTAGTACAGTGTGGAGGAGAGATACTGGAGTAGTACAGTGTGTGAAGGAGAGATATTGTGATTAGTACAGTGTGTGAAGGAGAGATACTGTGAGTAGTATAGTGTGTGAAGGATAGATACTGTGAGTAGTATAGTGTGTGAAGGAGAGATACTGTGAGTAGTACAGTGTGTGGAGGAGAGATACTGTGAGTAGTACAGTGTGTGAAGGAGAGATACTGTGAGTAGTACAGTGTGTGAAGGAGAGATACTGTGAGTAGTACAGTGAGTGAAGGAGAGATACTGTGAGTAGTACAGTGTGTGAAGAGAGATACTCGTGTGTAGTACAGTGTGTGAAGGAGAGGATACTGTGAGTAGTACAGTGTGTGGAGGAAGATACTGTGAGTAGTACAGTGAGTGAAGGAGAGATACTGGAGTAGTACAGTGTGTGAAGGAGAGATACTGGAGTAGTACAGTGTGTGGAGGAGAGATACTGTGAGTAGTACAGTGTGTGAAGGAGAGATACTGGAGTAGTACAGTGTGTGAAGGAGAGATACTGGAGTAGTACAGTGTGTGGAGGAGAGATACTGGAGTAGTACAGTGTGTGGAGGAGAGATACTGTGAGTAGTACAGTGTGTGGATGAGAGATACTGTGAGTAGTACAGTGAGAGTGAAGGAGAGATACTGTGAGTAGTACAGTGTGTGGAGGAGAGATACTGGAGTAGTACAGTGTGTGGAGGAGAGATACTGTGAGTAGTACAGTGTGTGGAGGAGAGATACTGTGAGTAGTACAGTGTGTGGAGGAGAGATACTGTGAGTAGTACAGTGTGTGGAGGAGAGATACTGTGAGTAGTACAGTGTATGGAGGAGAGATACTGTGAGTAGTACAGTGTGTGAAGGAGAGATACTGTGAGTAGTACAGTGTGTGAAGGAGAGATACTGTGATTGGTACAGTGTGTGAAGGAGAGATACTCTGAGTAATACAGTGTGTGAAGGAGAGATACTGTGATTAGTACAGTGTGTGAAGGAGAGATACTGTGAGTAGTACAGTGAATTTGAAGGAGAGATACTGTGAGTAGTACAGTGTGTGGAGGAGAGATACTGGAGTAGTACAGTGTGTGAAGGAGAGATACTGTGAGTAGTGCAGAGAGTGTGAAGGAGAGATACTGTGAGTAGTACAGTGTGTGAAGGAGAGATACTGTGATTAGTGCAGAGAGTGTGAAGGAGAGATACTGTGAGTAGTATAGTGTGTGAAGGAGAGATACTGTGAGTAGTACAGTGAGTGTGAAGGAGAGATACTGTGAGTAGTACAGTGTGTGAAGGAGAGATACTGTGAGTAGTACAGTGAGTGAAGGAGAGATACTGTGAGTAGTACAGTGTGTGAAGGAGAGATACTGTGAGTAGTACAGTGAGTGAAGGAGAGATACTGTGAGTAGTACAGTGAATGAAGGAGATAGTTCAAAAATAGCGTATATCGTTTCGTATCGCATCGTATCGTAACGTAATATATTACTCAATCGCATCGTAACATATGGGAATCGTATTCTATTGTATTCAATCGTATTAAGCATAAAAACAGGATTGTATCGCATTCGATCGTAAGGCAACCCGTATATTGGTAATCGTATATCGTAAATAGCATAACGTAATATCATATTGAACCACCCCAGTGGTTTAGGACAGTTTAAGTTAACGGGACACCATCGATATTTCAGAAAATAAAAAAAGGTTAAATCTTCGGTGTCTTTAAATTTAATATTTGCTTAAGTTTATTAAATTGGTGGATCATTAAATCACATTATGCAGTACATTTTTTCATATTTTACCAATTGCAATAGTTATAATTTTCTTTTACTTTATTATTTTTATACATCTGTTATGGCCTACGTGACTTTCAGGAGCAGAGGGCCATGCGATGTTATATAACTTGATGCACGTGTGAAAAGTACTATATCAGAGACGTAAATCCTTTGATATAGCTTCGTGACTATATCAGTATTAAAGTGGAATAATTTTAAAATATGTGTAATCGATAATGTTTGATCAATGTTTGCTTTATTAACCTGTCTAAAAACTAACAAATTAAAACTTACCTACTTATGCAAGATCGTCCGAAATGTTGCTTTCATGTAATAATTTATTTCCCGGGACATTTTTTACTGCTGTATTTACTCGAATGCCCATTTTTCTTTATTATTTAATGAATTCGTGAACAAAAGATAATTGTAATTTACGAATATAGTTTATTTATTTAATTATTTCCTGTTTTATTTAGGTTTCTCTATCTCTCTTTCATTACGCACACGCGCACACACACTTCCAAAAAAATTGGATGAATGAGTGCAAATTATGTTCCTTTTTCCCCCTTTTTCATCAGTACGAAGATAAGAAAAATTCAGGTAGGTGGAGACTAAAAATCCAAACCGGAGCATTTTTTCCGATGATCGCGTAAATCCTAATATGTATATGATGTGTACAAGATGCATCGGTATTGCTTTGAGAACACGGAGCTCTAAGTACTAGTTCTACACAGCAACATGTTTACAGTATATCGGTGCTATACCTCGGACATGTATATTTCGAAGAGCATTTTTTTTGTGCAAAATTAGCATGGGTATCACACCCGAACTTAATTGTATCCAACAACTGTCTCTTTCATATGGAAAAACAAAAACAATGATAAAACGGGACCACATTTTCGTGATATGCTTCACTGCTATGTCTTAAAATTTAATATGATTAACCAGGAATTATTGCAAGCCATAACAATAGAAAATAAACATAAAACCTACATGGGAATGGAAGATTTGTTATAAAATAACTGATGTATTTTATTCCGTGATAACACAGAGTTCACGTGACTGAATAATAGTTAAAAGAAAATGATCTTGTTTCCATATTACTACAGTTCGCTAAAGATCTCATTCCATATTATTACAGTATTGCTAGAGATAATAATAGGTTAGAACATTTTCTGGCATATCCCATAATCTTTTATGTATAATTAAGTGAAAAAAGTTGTGTTTCGCAATACAGGAGGCGTGCCATAAGTTTCTTATCAGCAGGCACAGCATGTGTTTATTTTGACCGGATATGTCACCTTTATGTCTCGCCGCTGCCGGTATACCACCCCCAGAAGGAGAAGACTTTTGACTGTACACAGAGTGAATGTTATTTCCGGTAACTAAAAGATTACACTTTTAGCAATAATTTGAAATTCTATTTTAAACACACCAATATTTCATAGAATAATAATAATAATAAAAATGTTTCCAAATCTAGGTATGAGGCACAGAATAATTTTCGAGAGAAAAAAAATCTTAAAGTACACGATGATGATGATGATAAATGATGATACATGTATCAAAAATACATTTGTAAGGAGTGTGCGGGCACACATGTGTGTGACTTATGGAACTTATTTTTTATATCACAAATGAGCGAATCATAGGTATTCTTTAAAATATTTTGATTGTTAAAACGGCGAGTAAAATACACAGATTTTAAATATACTTTTTTTTTAAATTTTGTTCTTCCGATTGAAACCCATTGTGTCTACAAATCAAAATCTCTACAAATTAAAATGTGTCTCGAAACACATACATAATAACATTAATGAACCATAAGCTTAAAATATAGGATGGAGAGAGAGGAGAGAGAGAGAGAGAGAGAGAGAGGAGGAGATATGAATGCATATTTATGCGGAAGACACAGTGAATTAGTGCGGGGATGATACATATTCACACAATATAAATGTTATATCATAAATATTTAATAAAATATTAAATACTTTTACATTTAAAATAATTTTACAATAATACTTGGTCAAAAACATGGATACCATTACAAAATATTGAAAGCCCAACCACATGATGAATTTCCTACTTAATAAGAGACAATTAGTTTATTATCCTTTACATGTAGCAATGCATGTGTTAGACAATCTGGAAACATTTCTGGAAAGGTGTGAAAAAACTTTATACAGTTAGATGAACTGGGTGTAGTCAAAATGAGATATAACCGATTTGGCAACTAATTTTTATCTTGTACTCGTTAACGAAACAAATCATATTAAACTGTATACGCACGGCGTATGACATTTCTCACGAATACCCGTTAAACGGCGG
>CM037790.1:20026792-20046450 GCA_021229015.1 Solen grandis | reverse complement strand
AACAAAACAAACATATTAAGAAAATTTAAAAATTTTTTTTGCTCCCCTGACACAAAGTGTAAAGGTAGCTATTGTGATCCCCCTGTGCCCGGGGTTCCGTCGTTGTGCTCGTCAAAAAATTTTCTTTAAACACATCTTCTCTGAAACCCTGAAACAAATTTTATGAAATTGGGGGAATGTTCCTTGGGGGGCTCTACAAAAGTTGCTAAAAAAAGTTGATCCATGAAAAACCTGGTTCCTGGCAACGAAAAAAAAAATTTAAAACTTTAAAAAAACATTTTTCCCAAAAATATGGCCAGATTTCAAAAAAATTTGGTACAGATGTTTCCCTTTGGGGGCCTCACCAAAGCGCTAAAAAAATTTGGATCTGCCAAAAAAAAGGCCACCCGGGGGGGGGCTATTTCCTTATATGATAAGTGAAATTTTAAACGACCTTCCCTTTTAAACAGCTGCACGAAAAGATCAAATTTTGGGAGAATTTTTCCTTTTTGGGGCCATCTACCAAAATTGCTAAAATTATTTGGGTCCGCCAAAAAAAATTTGTGTGCCCTGGGCGGGGGTAATTTTGCCAAAATGTATATATGTGAAACCTTTTAAAAACGCTCCCCTGAAAAACCCACAGAATATATCAAATTTTTTTTGGGGGTTTTTTGGGGGACCATCTAACAAAGTTCAAAATTATTTGGATCTGCAAAAAAACTGGGCCGCCGGGGGGGGGCTAATTTTCCTTATTTTATATAGTGAAATCTTTAACGACATCCCTTTGAAACAGCTGCACAGAAAATTTTATCAAATTTTTTTCAGGGATATCCCTTTCATGACCATCTACAAAGTTGCAAAAACATTTGGTCTGCCCAAAAAACATGGCTGCCAGGGGCGGGGGTATTTGCCCCAAAGTTATAGTGAAATCTTTTTTAAAAGACATCTCCTCTGAAAAAGCTGCACAGTTTTTTATCAAATTTTCAGGGAATTATCCTAGGGTTTACCATCTACAAAGTTTTAAAAAATTTTTTGGATCGCAAAAAAAACATGGCCCCCAGGGGGGGGGCAATTTGCCTTTTTTTGTTTAAAAAGTGAAAACTTTAAAGAATCTCCTTTGAAACGCTGCACAGAATTTTGATCAAATTTTGCAGGGGTGATCCTTGCATGACCACTACCAAAATTGCAAAATTTTTTTTTGGGTCTGCCAAAAACTGGCTGCCAGGGGGGGGGCTAATTGCCTAATATGTATATAGTGAAATCTTTAAACCACCCTCTAAAAGCTGCACAGAATTTTTTCAAAATTTTTTAGGGAAATTTTCCAGGGGGACCCTTACCAAAGTTGTTAAAATTTTTTTGGGTCTCAAAAAAAAATGGCCCCCAGGGGGGGGGGCTAATTGCCTTATATGTAATAGGAAATCTTTAACGACATCCCTCTGAAACAGCTGCACAGAATTTTTCAATTTTGCATGGGTGACCCCTTGGGTGCTATTTTCCCAAAAATCAAAATTTTTGGATCGGTTAAAAATGGCCCCCAGGGGCGGGGCTAATTTGCCCTTTTATGTACTTTTGAGATCTTTAAACGACATCTACTGAAACGCTTTAAAAAAAATTTTATCAAAAATTTTTAAAGGAATGATATGTGGGAAAACTTTAAATTAAATAATTTAAACTTAAGTTTGTTATTTAAACTTGAACATAAGGAACCTGTTTTTCTTGGCCATGTTTATACAGGTTAATAGTAAACCCGTACTCAGGTGAGTGATCTAGGGCCCCTTTTTAACCAATCACTCTAAAATTTGTGACAAGTTTTTAATTCATAAAAAAATTTTTAATTTTTGGGTGATATTTCCCGTTTGGACAGGGGTTATGCCCCTTTTTTAAATGTTTTAAAAAAGCTTTTTTGGCTTGTTAGCCTCTAAGAAATTTTTGAAAACCCCAAATTTCATTTTACGCCTCAGCTCTCTTTTCTAAAGCAGTATTTTAGGTGTTTGCATTAAAGGCATTTATTCAGGGAGCGTTTGGCCACATTTTTCCCCTTGTTATTGATAAAACAAAAGTTTTTACTGAGCAACCTTTTAAAATCCGATAAAAAAAATGGAATTCAAATGCCTTTTATAAGATCCATTTTCATTTTTCTGCTTTGATAAAAACGTTTATATTCTACACACAAAATTTGCATATTTTTTAATTTTGGAAAAATTTACGAAAGCCACCCGTTTTTTTGACGTTATATCATTTTTAGGTGATTTGACAGGGTTTTTTTCCAACAGTATATTCAACATTTAAGTTTTCAGGTTTTCAAATAGCCTTTTCTCTTAGTAGAAATACTGAAGTATTTCTACACTTTGATGTGTGATTACGGTGAATTTCTGTAAAGTTGTTTTTCCTGCATGTATACAAATTGCAGACGATTCATTTATAAAGTTAACATCAGTTTCGAATTCAAATAAATGGATTTCTTCAAATCATTGATTCTTAAAACTTATAAAAATTAAATCTGTTAAAAATTATATTCAAAAATTAATTACCAGAATGATTTTGGAAACTTGATGTATTGATATCAATAATTTACATCCGAATCTTCCTCAACTTACAACGTTGCTTAGCACTATATGTAGAACGTATTTTGAATTTTGAAAAAGATGATAATACTTGATTCTTGATTTATTAATGAATTATATTTTTGGTAACGCTAGACGTTTTACAGTATGCCGAGATCGTACCGATGATTTAAATTCGAATCTTTACTGACGCACAGCATTGCTAGCTCTACATGTTTGTCATATTTTACTTTTGATTTTGTAAAAACAACTTTGGGTTTGAAAAACGTCATTTTATATTCACTTTCATTATATTTTTTTTTCATTTAATTTTTATAAAAAGTATTTAAGGTAGGTGTTTATTCAAGAAAAGATCGCGATCCAGCGATCTTTGCCATGGTGAATATTCGTACCTGATTTGCAGATAGAATTCGTGGATATCCGAGTACTCGGATACTTGGGGTCCTTAGAATATAGCCCCATATCTATGGTAATGCCATATTTGGGGACCTTAGAATACAGCCCCAGACCTATGGTAATGCCATATTTGGGGACCTTAGAAAACAGCCCCAGATCTATGGTAATGCTCATATTTTGGGTCCTTAGAAAAACAGCCCAGATCTATGGTAATGTCATATTTGGGGTCCTAAGAAAACAGCCCCAGATCTATGGTAATGTCATATTTTGGGTCCTTAGAAAACAGCCCCAGATCTATGGTAATGCCATATTTGGGGACCTTAAGAAAAACAGCCCCAGATCTATGGTAATTCATATTTGGGGTCGTTAGAAAACAGCCCAGATCTATGGTAATGCATATTTTGGGACCTTAAGAAAAACAGCCCCAGATCTATGGTAATGTCATATTTGGGGTCCTTAGAGAACAGCCGCAGATCTATGGTAATGCCATATTTGGGGACCTTAGAATACAGCCTCAGACCTATGGTAATGACATACTTGCGGACCTTAGAATACAGCCCCCAGACCAATGGTAATGACATATTTGGGGTCCTTAGAATACAGCCCCAGACCTATGGTAATGCCATATTTGCAGACCTTAGAATACAGCCCCAGATCTATGGTAATGCCATATTTGCGGACCTTAGAATACAGCCCCAGATCTATGGTGATGCCATATTTGGGGACCTTAGAAAACAGCCACAGACCTATGGTAATGCCATATTTGGGGACCTTAGAATACAGCCACAGACCTATGGTAATGTCATATTTGGGGTCCTTAGAAAACAGCCCCAGATCTATGGTAATGCCATATTTGGGGTCCTTAGAAAAAAGCCCAGATCTATGGTAATGACATATTTGGGGTCCTTAGAATACAGCCACAGATCTATGGTAATGCCATATTTGGGGTCCTTAGAATACAGCTTCAGACCTATGGTAATGCCATATTTGGGGTCCTTAGAATACAGCCACAGATCTATGGTAATGCCATATTTTGGGACCTAGAAAACAGCCTAGACCTATGGTAATCCATACTTGGGATCCTTAGAAACAGCCCCAGACCTATGGTAATGCCATATTTTGGGGTCCGTAGAAAACAGCCCTAGACCTATGGTAATGCCATATTTGGGGACCTTAGAAAACAGCCTCAGACCTATGGTAATACCATACTTGGGATCCTTAGAAACAGCCCCAGACTATGGTATGCCATATTTGGGTCCTTTGAAAACAGCCCAGACCTATGGTAATGCCATATTTTGGAACCTTAGAAAACAGCCTCAGATCTATGGTGATGCCATATTTGGGGTCCTTAGAAAACACCCCCAGCCCAAAAGGGTAATGCCATTTTTGGGGGCCCTTTTTTAAAAACCCCCCCCAAACCCCAAAAGGTAATGCCTTTTTTTTGGGAAACCCTTAGAAAACAGCCTAATTATGGAAAATTGCCATATTTGGGGTCCTTAAAAAAAAAGCCCCAAAACTAGGGGAAAACCATATTTGGGGTCCTTTGAAAACAGCCCAGACCTTTGGTAACCCAATATTGGAACCTTAGAAAAAAACCCTCTGTTTATGGTAATGCCATTTTTGGGGGCCCTTAGAAACCCCCCAGACCTAGGGAAATCCCATTTTGGAACCTTGGGAAAACAGCCTCGTTTAAAAAGGAAATTCCCCAATTTTTTGGGGTTCCTTTTGGAAAAACAGCCACGGCCCTTTTGGGAAATCCCTTTTTTGGGAAAACCATAAAAAACACCCTCAGTTTTCTAGGGGAATGACATTTGGGGCCCTTAAAAAAAACACCCCCGGACCTGTGAAAATCCCATTTTTTGGAACCTTAGAAAACACCCCCATGCAAAGGAAATTGTCTTAGGGGGGGCCCCTTAGAAAAAAAGAACGGGCCTATGGTAATCCCTTTTTTTGGGGGGTCCGTAAAAAAACGCCTCAGACCTATGGTAATCCCCATTTTTTGGGGGCCCTTTTGATACCCAGTTTTTATTGAGTGTTTTGTTTATATTTAGACAAATTGAAAAAGAAAAAGAAACAGTATTTTCTGTAAAATGCATCTCCAAAATATAAAACCCTTTTTTTGAAAATTTTTGGCAATGTTTTTGCCCCCAGTCATATTTATCACCCCTTTTGGGGTGATGACTTTGTGAATAACTTTGATTCCCCCCAAAAAAATTGTTCAGCTAATCAAAAAACTGTATCCCTTTTTCGGGCACTTTAAAACCAATTATATAGTCCAAACAGGGGTGCATGTAGGTTTAAAATATTGTTTAAACCCCTGCAAAGAATTTTTTAGATTTCGACTGGACTTAGGGGGAATATGAACTTAATTAGTTTGGGAAAACCCTAAAAATCTGTGGGGGAGACTTTTCTGTGTTGGCAAACCTGGGGGGCTTTGCCCCCTGCGGGCCTTGACACACATTTTTAAATGTGTGTCATTAAAATTGGATTATTATATATTTTTTTTTTTTAAAAAACTTTTTCTTTTTACATTGATTTGAAAAAATTTCTTTTTTAAATGGTTTCATTTTATTTTTTTAAAATGGCTCCTGGGTTGAAATGAAAGAATAAATTTTCCTGCCTCCAATTTCTTTAAAAATTTCCTCAACCATGTTATGACTGTGTGCTAGCATAAATCAAGGGCACTCTTTTAGGGGCAGTCTGCCTTTTTTTTGAAGATGCAATTTTTGGGACGGGTTTTTTAAATTTAAAAAATTTTCGCCCCTTTAAAATTTAAATGAGGGCCGGGGCAGGGTTTTTTTTTTTTTCGGGCCCTTTGGAGTCCGCTCGGGTTTTAACCTCCTTTTTTTTTTTTTTTTTTAAAATTCCCTAAAATTTTTCCATTTTTCCTCATTGGATTTTTTCGATTTTTGGGTATGTAAAATATTTGCATTTCCCGTACTAAAAGATTGTGATGGAAAAAATTTAAAACCCTATTTGATTCTTGCCCCTATTTTCAATGGAAGGGTTTTGTTTCCTTACGGGGCCATGCTTCTGATGAAAATCCAGGGTTAGCGATAGTTTTTATTTTATTCTTTTTTTATATTTTACTAACTCCTGAGGAAAAATATGAAATTTTCATCAGTTTTATTTTTAAAATTTTACCAAGGTTTTTGGACCTCTTATTTTTTCCCATGAAATTTTGATTTTTCTGAAAAAAATTGAAAAGTGAAATTATCCGTGTTTTTTGCAGGTTTGGTGTTTTTGGGGGTGCACTGTGCCCAGGGGAAAAAGGGTTTGGCCCCTCAAAATAGTCAACGGGGAAAACTGAGTGAGTCTGTAAGGGGGGTTTTTTTGAAAGGGTTTTAATTTTGTTTTGGTTCCCCCCCCCCCCCCCCCTTTTCCCCCCCCCCCCCCCCCCTTTTTTTTTGGCCCCCCCCCCTGGTTTTTTTTTTTTGAACCCCCCCCCCCCCCCCCATTTTTTTTAAATTTGCAGAAGACTATCTTGAGAAAAAAAATTTCTTAATATTTTTTTTTTTGGGTTTTTTCCCCATTTTCAAGGGCAATCTGTTTTGTGGAGATTTCTCTAGCAACAAAAGTTTTTTTAAATTTTCATATAGAAACATTTTAATTTTTTACGTCGGGGAAAAAGCTGAGGGGCCAGAGGTAGCCATTTAAAAGCACAAACCCTACCAAAGCCACTGGAAAAGACCTCACATGAAAAATTTCTAAAGTGACAAAGGGGGACCAAACCCCCCCCCACAGTGGTTACATGGGATTGTAAATCACCATAGGGGCCCTCAAAAAGTGAAAGATAGGCTCTTGTTAAAATTTTTTGAAACTCTTGTTTTTTTTTGAGGCAGTATTTCGGGTTTTGGGAACCCCAAATTTCCCTTTTCCTGTAATAGCGGGGCCTTTTATTTTTTAAAAAAAGGGGCGCTTTTGCTTTTCTTTATCCCCCCCCACAAACAAACTAAAATTTTCAAAGCACCATAAGCTATTTCCCGTAGATTGCATGTTTAAGAAAGCGACTTTAAAGGCTTGCAACATTAAATTTTACATTAAAACAAATCTTGCTTTTTTTCAAAAGTATTGTTTATTTACCAAACTTACAAACCAGTTACAAGAAAAACCCTTTTCCCGGTTCCTCATACGGGGGAAATTTATCATAATTGGGAAAGTGTGAATTTTGGGGAAAAACCCCTTTAAAAATTTAAAGTCAGCAAAATTCCAGAAACTTTGATTTTTAAAATATTTTTTTTTCTAAAGGGTTTTTATTTTTAAGAAATTTTTTGACGTTTTTTGGGCCTGTTCATGGTCATTTTTTTCTGTTTTTTCCCCAAAAAATTTAAAATTTCCTTTTTATAAATGCCATTTCTTGCAAAAAAAAAACCCCTTTTTTTAATTTGAAAATAATGACGGGAAATTTGGCTAAATCTTGTTATTTCATTTTTGAGTCTCTTTTCTTTCTTTTTTGAAAAAAACAAAGTTTTAAAATTGTTGTCACAATGTTTTCCTTTCGGGGTTACATAGAAATGCATTCAGATGTTTTTTTATGGGGCTCTATGGGAAAATAGGGGGGGGGTCCCTTAGAAAACTTTGAGTTTTTTAATTATTTTGGGGAAAAGTATATGGGAGTCTTTTTGTCAGTCAGGAGTAGTTGGTTGTCAGTCTGAAATTTTTTTTTTTTGTCCACGCTATTTCTCAATAGCTCGGGGTTTTATTTCGTCAAACTTCAAAGAATTTTCATTTAGCAAAAAACAGTTTTTATATTTTTTTTTTGTTAGGGTTTAAAATGATTTTTCTTTTCGGGTTTTTGGCCCCCTTTAAAAGAAAAATTCTTGAGCTTTCTTTGTTTTCACTTTTTCTTAATAAATTTTGGTTTAGTTTTTCCATAAAACTACATAGGAATTTTTCCAAGCAAGCACAGATGTGCTTTTTTGTAAAATTTGTTAGGGTTTAAATTGATTTTTCTCTGAGATAGGGCCCCTTTTTAAAAAAATTTTTTTGTGAAACTTTTTCCCTCAGTACTACCAGATGGATTTCATTCAAACTACATGGAATTTCACTAGCAAGCATAGATGGCATTTTTGCACAGTTTTTGGGGGTTTTGAATGATTTTTTTTGCTCACCGGACAGGGTGTGCCAGGATGAGTTTTTTAGGATCGGGAAATTTCCCCGGCTCCTTTCCGCCGTCCCCCGTTCCTCCGTCGCCCACAATTTTTTTCTTTTGCCTCTAGCATCTTCATTTTATGACAATTATCTTCAAACAAAAAAAACCCAATTTTTATAACCATTTTTTTTCTCGCCAAAGTTCGTTTAGGGTGATAGGGAATTTTTAAAGGTCGGGGTTTTTATCCCCCTTTTAAAAATTTAAAAAAAAACCCAGATTTCACTTTGGGTTTGCACTCTACATCTTCATTTCATGGCAATTATTTTCAAATTTTTTAAAAAAGTTTATAACCCATAAAATAAAGGGCCCCAATTGGGATTAGGGCTGAAACCCGTCCCCTTGGGGTCAGGTTATCCCCCTTTTAATTTTAAAAAAATGCCAAAATTTCAAGTTGTTTACACTCAAACTTCTTCATCTTTTGAGAAACCCTCTTCAAACTTTATGGAAATTTCAAGACCAAAGGTCTCGATTGAGTTCGATTTTTGGCTGAGATTCATCATTGGGTCGGGAGTTATCCCCCCTTTTAATTTTAAAAAAAAAATGTCAAAATTCCCTTTGTTTACACTTAGAAACTTCTTTCCTTTTAAAGAAAATCACTTCAAATTTTATGGCAATGCTTTGACCATAATTCTCGTTTAGTTTGATTTTGATGAGATCAGTTGATTGGGTCGGGATTTTTAACCCCCTTTTAATATAAAAAAATGCCAGTTTTTCACGTTTTTTTCCCTCTAGCATTTTCATCTTTTAAGCAATCATCTTCAAACTTTATTACAATGTTCATGCCCCATAAGGCTCGTTTGGGTTTTCAAATTGTTGCTGAGATCCATCAATTGTCAAAAGTTTGCCCCTTTTAATATTCAAAAAATCCCAGAAATCATTTTGGTTTTAACTCTAGAAACTTCATTTTGAGCAATAAAATTTCCCAACTTTATGACAATGCTTTGACCAAAGGCTCGATTGAGTTCGATTAGGGCTGGATCTGTCAATTGGGTTTCGGGAGTTTTCCCCCTTTTTTAATAAAAAAAAAACCCATATTTCCGTTTTTTACACTCAAAGCTTCTTCCTTTTAATAGCTTAAAAAACTTCCCTTTTTATTACTTCGGGGTATTTTCTATTTGGGGCACAGCTTCCAAAAGAGTCCGCAAAATAAACCATTCCCAAAACCCCCCTTTTTTCCCGGGGAAGGGTGAAACCCCCGTTCCCCAAATTGTGTTTTTGGAACCCATGAGTTTCAGTGGGTAACCTAGCGGTCCCTTTTTTTTGAAAAGCTTTTTGGGCGCTACAGCTCTCCTTTTCTTATCTTTTCATAGCCTCGGCTTTTGTTGTTTATATTGTTCTTTTTGGGTTTTATTTATATCGTGTAGAATTCCCAATCTCCGCCCCCGTTTCGGGACCTTTTCCCTTGTGCCCGGGGGTTTTCCCGTGCCCCGGCTCCCGTGACACTGGATTATTATTTTGATTTTGTATTTACTGCTTTTCTCTTTTCGGGGATTTCTTTGTGGGGGTTTTCCCGGGGTATTTCCCGTTTTTTTTTTTGATACTTTTGTTCTTTTGTTTTTTTTTTTCTATGCCCGCAGTCTCGGGGCCCTGCGGACTTTTCCCAAGGCTTTCCGGGGATTCCCTCATTCCTGCCTTTCATGTTCAGGGTGCCCCTAGGGCCCGACACCTCCCAAACCGGGTTTGTTTTTTCCGGGGAAAAAAGGAAATTGGAAGAAAACCCCTTTTTACCGTCGGTTTTTATTTCACCCGGAAAAAGGAAAGGCCCATTTTCCCCTCCTTCTCTGGGTTCAGTGCGGGCGGGGGGTCGGGCCCCCTCTCCCCCCCCGGGAAATAAGGCTTCCCGCCCCCCCCGGGAAAGAGGCCGCCTTCATCTTGGCTCCCTCCCCGGCTCCCCTTTGGTCACCCCCCGGGGGAGCAGTAAAGGGAAAATTCCGCCCGGGTCACCGGTCCCCGGGGCCCGACCGGTCAATTGCTATCGCGTCATAACCAAGCCCCACCGGCGGTCTACCCAAAGGGTCCCCGGGTAAAAGCCCGGTCACCGACCACCCACGGGCCCGGCCCCGGGGGTATATCAACCAGGGCCCGGTCCCCGACCGGGGGTTTAACCGGGTCACCGGCCCCTTTCACCGACCATACTCCCCGGTTCCCCCCGGGTCATCAATCCCCGGGCCCCGGCCCCAAAAATCCCCGGAAAACCGGTCATTGTCGAAAAAATTATGTTCGCGATCGGTTCAAAACCCAAAAACCGGTCATCCCCGGTCATGGGCCCAAAAAGTTTCGCACCGATAAAACCCAGGTGGGGTCATCATTTAAAGACTTTGGGGGGTCAGGGGGGCCCTTCCCCGTTTTTTCCCTAAAAAATTGGGAAACTGTTTTTTTCCCTCTGCCCTTGCGGTTTCTCCCCCTTGGGCCCACCTCCCCCCTCATGTTAAAGGGGTCCCCAAGAAACGGTCCCAAAACCGCCCCCCCGGGTTTTTGGGTTCACTGGCCCCCAAACTCTGTTTAACCTTGGGACCGGTCCCCTTTACCTCCCCCACGTCTTGGGGGGGTTTAAAGGGTGCGGATTTTTCGCACAACCTCAGCCCTTTTAAACCCTTCCACGGGGGGGTTTCCCACGGGAAGGGGGGAAATTTACCCGGGCTTTTCGTTTTTGCCCCCCCCCCGTCAAAACCGGGGTGGCCTTAAACCTTCTAGGGGGGAAAGGGGGTTTTTTTCTTTTCCCACCAGAGACCCTGATCACCTTTTCCCTTTCATCTCCTCCCTCCTGGGGGCCCCACAGGGGGGCTTCCCCGCACAGCCCCCTCTGGGGCCCTTTTTCCCCTCCATTTCCCTTTAGGGGTTTTCCCCCCTCAGGATGCCCCCCCATCTCGCCCTGAGGCGGGGTTTCCCTCCCAATCGCAATCCCCCTACTAGTGGGCGGGCTTTGAGCGGACACTTGGAGGTTTAAAAACTCCCTTCCCTGCTTTCCCGGGGGAGGAACCTTATTGCTGAAAGGCGGGGGCCTCTTTCGTCCACCTCGCCCGAACCAAACGCTCATTCCGAACCTCGTTTTGGGGCAAACCTCTCTCGACCCCGGGGCGAGGAGGGCAGCGACAGTCCGTTTTTTCCCTGGACAGCGCTTTTAAGGGGGTTTTGCTTTCCTTTACCTGCATCTTTTGCAAACCGGGCCCCCCTCCCCCCGGAAGAGGGCGGGGTTTCCCTTTTCCTTGTCGGTAAACCTTTAAAAAAAACCCAAATCAGTCGAACCGGGGTTTTGGGTCCCTTTCTCTCCCCGGGCCCTTCCCTTGGCTTTTGAGGGTTTCGAATCTTCATCCCCCTCTAAGCCCGGGGCCCGGGTGGGTTTTTCCAACTTCAGACCTTCGGCCTTTTGGGGTTTTTAACCCCCAAACCCAAAAAGGGTTTTCCCGGGGGGTATTTTTCTATCCCCCCTCCCAAACCCGGACCTTGAATTCGAGTCGGCTCTGGCTCAAGGTCCCCTCCTCTTTACCCCCTTTAGCCCGAAAGGGCCGGATCCTGGAGCAACGCCCCCCGCTTTTTTCCGGGATTTTGCGCATAAATGACTCCTTCGTGGCCGCCTTTTGGTCAACTAAAAATAAAGGAAACCTTATCTGCTTCCGCAGGCTTCTTTTAGAGGCCTTAGCAGCGACGGCCCAAAAAATTGATTTTTCTATCTCTCTCCTCTCTTCCCAGAGATCGTGCAGGGGGGATGCCCCTCCTGGGCGGCCCCCCCAAAAACTACTTTTCTCTTCTTCTCGAGAAAAAACTTAGGGCGGGGCCCCTTTTTTCTTCTTCGCCCCTTTGGGGGGGCGAATCAAGGGAAGTAACGGATGCCCCCGGAAGGGGCAAAGCACGGCGCGGGGCCTTCCCGCCCCGCACTCCTAATTCGGTCCCCCCAAATTTCCCGGTACCGAAGAAACCTTTGGTTTACCGGGAAATCCCCGAAGGAAAAAGGAAAAAAGGGGAAGCCCTCCTTTTCCTTTCAGAGGCAACCCTCTTCCAGGGGGCTTGCCAATCTTTTTCCTCGCGACCACGATTTTTCCCCCTTCATCGCCCCCCCCCCCTTTTTCTACCTCTACCAGTCAAAGGGGGGAGGAGTAACCCTAGGGGTACGTCCTTTTTTCCCCTTCCCCTTCCAGGGCGTTTGATTAGGGGGGAAAAGTGTTTCTGCCCCTTTCCGTAGGGGGCAGACTCACTCATTTTTATTAAACTTGGGTACAATCACCGACGACCAATGGGTCCTGTCTATCTGGAGACACGGGGATCGGGTTCCCGGGGTTTTTCAGTTGTTTTCCCTTCCACTAATTTACCCCCCGGCCCTCTTTCCCATTTCATTTTTCCTTCCCTCCAATTTTAAACCTCCCGTTTGGGGTCCCATTTCAGATCTTCTGAAAAAAAAAAGGGGCGGTTTGAAAAGGGGCTCGATTTCCCAAACCCCTCCGGGGGTTTTTCACCGTTCCCTTTTGGTTCCCCAAAAAGGACGGCGGGTTTGACCGGGCATAGACCTATCTCATCTAAAACTCCTCATTTTCCCAAGGAAAAATTTAAATGGAAACAATTGTCGATCAGGGCAGCCGTCCTCCCCGGTCACTGGGTTTCCCCGGATTTTATCGGGTGCCTACTTCCAAATTTTTTGTCCATCCTCATTCCAGGAAAAAACCTTCGTTTTTTCGGATGGCCAAAAATGGCTACCAGTTCAAGGCCCCTTCCGGGTTTGGCCTTTTTCTTCGGCCCCCAAATCTTCACCAAAAAAAGGGGTCGGTTTTGGTCGGCCCGGGGTTTAATTTTTGCGGCTCACCCTCCTGGGTATTTCGCCCACTGGGTTTTTTCTTCACTGGACCCCGTCGCCCCTTCCCCGACTACTTCGATGGGGGCAGAAACCCAGCTCTCCCGGTAGGCTTCATCCTCAACTTTCCCAGAAATCGGAAATTGTTTCCCCTCCCAAACTTCCCCGTTTTTTCGGGAAAGCAGTTCTGAACCCACCTTTAAAAAGGGTCCCGAATTTTGGGAAACCCCGAATTTTTTCCTCTTT
The DNA here is from genome assembly GCA_021229015.1 of Solen grandis. Classification (NCBI taxonomy): domain Eukaryota; kingdom Metazoa; phylum Mollusca; class Bivalvia; order Adapedonta; family Solenidae; genus Solen; species Solen grandis. The sequence continues at coordinate 20,033,330 of CM037790.1, read as the reverse complement.
TTTAACCCCTGGTTTGGGGTTTTCGCGTCGGCAATCGTCTCAGCCCCGAAATTTTTTTTCGTTTTTGGAGTACTCAAACAGCAGCGGTCTTTTCCGCTGGGCCGCCTTTAATTTTCGGGGCCCTCTTCAATTTTTCCTCTCTCATTGGCGTCCCAGTCGAGCCCCTTTACAGACCCTTCTTCCGGTTTCCCCCGGAAAATTGGGGTTCCCCCCTCTCGTTGGTGGAATTCCCCCTCGTTCTCCGAGGGGTGTTTTCCCCTTTCTCCTCCCCCCAACCGGAACTGTTCCTCTTTCCCCGGGGTGCCCGTCTGTCGGCTTGGGTGCTCACCCGGAACCTCTGGGGCTAAAAAACCCCGGGTCCCTTTTGGGCCCCCCGGGGGAGTTTCTTCATATCAAAAACCTCGAACTCAAAGGGTTTTTAATAGCCTTTACGACCCGTTTTCTCCTCTCTTCGGGAAAAACGTTCTAATTTTTACAGACAAAACCGGGCTTTTGTCTTTAAAAATCCGCAGGAAAGGGGGGGCGCACTCGCCCTTCTTTTGATGGAAGCATGGCACCTTTTTTCCTTGGTGCAGGTTGGGGCTTTGGTTAAATCATTCAAGTAAAAACCCTTCCGGGTCGTCTAAATTTCTAGCGGAAACCCAAAAGTTTCCCCCAGGGGATTCTCTTTCCCCCCGGAAGGAAAATTTCTTCCTCGGATCGCGACAACTTTTGTTTTCGATTTTCGGGTTCCGTCTGTCGGTTATTTGCTACCAAACCCCGAACAACCAGCTTCCCTGTTTGTGGTCACCGGGTTTTGGGTCAAAACCGGGGTTGGGGGGATTTGGGTGACTTCTGTAAAATGGGTTTATCTTTTGATTTTGCGTTTCCCCGTTTTCTCTGATTCCCTTATTTTTAAGGGAAAAACCTGCGTTTTCGTGCCGGTTTCCCCCTTGTAGCCCCCCTTTGGCCCCAAAGGATCTTGGTTCGGGGTCTTCTGGGTTTTCTGATAACGAACCCGTAGAACTTCCCAAGGGTTTCCGGGGCCTTCCCGCACAAGGTTGGGAAAAGGGTTTCCTTTCACGACAATTTCCCTTTCGCTCTTCGTCTTCACGCTTTGGAAGTTTTCCAACAGCGGTTAACAGAAAAAATTTCGGCAACATTTTCCTTATTAACTCAAAGCCCCCAGACCCAAACTACCCCGATCTGTCTACCAGGGAAAGGGAAGGTCTTCCGGATTGGGGTATGCCCCGGCAGATTAATTTCCGGGCAAAGCTCCTGTCGAGAAATTTGCTAACTTTTTAGTTTTTATTTTTAAAAGAGAAAAAAAAATTGCGGGCAGTTCATCAAGGGTTATAGGGCATGTTATCGAACATCTTAAGTTTCCCCAATCCTCTTTCCCCTTGGGCGGTCCTTTTCTTTTTGGAAATTAAAATTTGTTGTTTTTAATGTCTAGGCCAGTTTTTTCCCTTCGTTTTTAAACCCCAAAAAGGGGGTCTTTCTTTTGTTTTACTGGGTCTTACTAAGGCAATTTTTTAAAACCCCTTTTTTGGGGCTTTCTCCTGCAAAGTAACATGGAAACGGTCTTTCTCAAAGCAAAGGCGTTTCTAAAGGCCGTTGCGAATTCATGCCTTTTCTATGAGGAAGGCTATTTTCGCTTTTTCAAATCTGTTTGGGCCCGTTTTTTTTGAGTTTCAACCTGGGGTTTCCTTTCGAAAACCCAAACTCCCCTTTTGTCTGTCCCCCTCCCTATTTTTTTCCGGGCCTTTCAGGGCTTTCGCCAGGGGGGGAAAACTGATCGGGTTCTTTGCCCCGGTTTTGAGCCTTGAAGTTTTTTCCCCCAGAAGGGTTAAAAACTTTTCGGGGTCGTCGTCTTGACTTTTCTCCCCAAAAAAAAGGGAGGGCGAAGTTTTTGGGAGTTTAATATCCGTTGGGTAGCCTCAACCAATTTAAAATTTCCTTTTCGGGTCTTTCGGACAAAGGGGCTATCCTTTTTTTTGAATTAACCCCATGAAACTCCGGCTTTGTCCCGCTTCTTGGGCTTTTCCCTTTAAAAAATCTCCCATGGGTGATATTCTCAAAGCGGGGCCCCTTTGGGAATTTTTCTCTACTTTTTTCCTTTTATCTCCCCCCACTGGCAAACCCAAACACAAAAAACCCTTTTGGGTTGGGGCCAAATTGTAGTGGTTTAGGAAAAAGTTTTAAACATCATTTTGACGCCCCGGCGGCTTTTTGGGGCGTTTCCTACTTCGGGTGTCGCTTCAATCAAAGGGTTCTTTGTTAGCAACCCCCGCCTTTGCGACGAAGTCATACCTGAAGTTTAAAAACAGGGAACGAAATTTTTTGCTATTAAAAAGAAAATTTTTTAAGTAAAATTAATTTTTTTAAATTTTGAAAAACTTTCCTGTTATTTCAGAGTCCCCCCCCTCCCCCTTGCTGGCGGTTGTATCCCCGTTTGGGTTCATATACAATTTGGGAACGGGGGTTTTCCTTCCCGGGAACTAGGGGGGTTTTGGGAAAAGGTTTAATTTTTCGGGCTCTGTTTTGGAAGTTGCACAAAAAAACACATTCCTGGAAATAAAACAGGGAAAATAATTTTCTAATTTTTAAAAATTTAAAAATTTCTTCAAAAAATTTTATTTTTTAGCAAATCATCTTCAAAAATTTTTGACATTGTTAAGACCATAATGTCTCGATTTTAGTTTTTAAAATTTTGGGTGGGATGGGGCCCTTAGGGCAGGGGTTTTGCCCCCCTTTTAAAACAAAAAAAGAAGGAAATTTTACTTGTTTATTCTTACCAACTTCATTTTTTTTTTAAAAATCATTTTTAAAATTTAAGAAAAATGTTTTTCCCAAATCTCACATCCCGGGGTTTAATTTTAAAACTTTAAATTGACTTTAAATTTTGGGGTTATTTCCCATTTCCCAAAAACAAAAACAGATTTCAATTTTTCACTCAAGCATCTTTATTTCTTAGCAATTTATCTTTCCAAGGGGGAGCGACCCAAGGGGCCCTCTTGGCCCTCTTGTTTGAGTTATGGGCCCCTTTTAAAGAATTTTTTTTTGGCTTTCTTTGTCCCCACTTTTCTCAAAATACTCGAAATTTAATTTTTACAAAAATTAAGGGAAATTTTACTAGCAAGTACAGAGTGCATATTTCCCATTTGTTACTGATGAAGGATTTTTCTCTTGAGTTATGGCCATTAATTAATTTGCTTGAGCTTTCTTTGTCCACACTATTTCTCAATAAAAAACAGGATGGATTTCAATCAAACTTTTTTAGGAAGTTTCACTAGCAAGCACTATTTTTCAGTTATTACGTAATTGATTTCAATAAAACTACATAATCGGAAGTTTCACTAGCAGGCAAAAATGCAAATATTTTACTGTTGTTACAGTTGAATGATTTTTCTCTGAGTTGATGGCCCTTTGATATTTTTTCAGAGCATTCTTGTCTGCACTATTTCTAATTACTACAGAAAGGATTTCAAAAATTAAAGTATCTTCTTGTTTCTTACTTGCCATTTCTTAGAGATATAGCATCTCTTTCCACAATGTTATCTTGTTAGCAGAGTGCATCATGAGGGGAATAGAATGTGAGCACATTTTAGGTTGCTTTGCAAAGTTCTGTTTGGTCTACCTGCTATTGTCATAGTTTTTTATTAGCTGTATCGAATTCACTTTTAGAGAGCAATTTTGTGACAAGAAAGCAGTATGGGGGATATTTATCACCTTTAGTGATAAACTCTAGTTTAAACAAATAATTTCATGTTTATTAGCTCCTCTCAAGGTGATGATCAATAAAGAATGTTGAAATCCATTGTTCCTCCATTGTTTGTATGTGTCTGCAGCTTGCTTACTATTTAGTGTTCTATTTATTGATCAAGCTGTAGACCAACAAAATATGATAATGGCATTTGCATCTTGGTGAATTTGGATTCAAGCTGATCAAACATGAAACAAATTTATCATCATGGCCAAGTTTTGTGATATATGACCAGTCCCTTTCCACACCTACCCCCCTTTCAGTATTAGAAACAGTCGGATCTTAGTTATTTTTATCTCAGAAGTCATTAAGACCCAATGTTTCATTTTGAATTAAGCATCTGTTTGAATAATCCATGATGATAAAATCTGTATGCATTTGTTAATGTTTGTTTTAAAGTGGTTGGGTGGGGGGAAGATAATTGTTTTTAATTTGCGTTTTAATTAAAACAGTTACTGATTATATCAAATTAGTCTAAATAAAATAATTCATGTTCGTAAATCATTAATGAAATAATTCATGTTCGAAATTTTTAAAATTTGGGATTTGAAACAAATAGGGCGCTTTGTTTTTATCTGAAGTATCTGTAGCCATTTTGTTTTACATTGCTCTCTGTGATTTCATTCCAGGCGAAACAAATATAGAATGTAAATGATATGGAAGTTAATCTTGAAAAAACACCCATTGCTGGGTCCTTCCCCTATGTGCTCACCTAAGATATCCCCTGCAGTCATGGAAGTCATTTCAGAGAGAGATGACAGCAATAAAATCAAGCCACATCCTGTAAGTTTTTCTTTATGGTAAAACACAAAGTGAATACCAACTTATCCGTAAAAAACTTAAATTTGGCACATTCTTTATTAGTTTGACTGCCAGTCATATGTAATCATTTTTTTGAGTCCTTTAATTAATTTTCCAATCAAAATTATTCAATTAATGTTTGCTGCCCTGAACAAGTTTGACAGGGAAGGTGTGAAAACAATATAGCGATCAGGTTCGCATAAAAGTTGTGAACAAGTGATGGGGCCAATTTACTTCAGTAAAGGGTTATGTATAAAAGACTAAAAAATAAAGGGGTTTCATTTCATATTATTTTATATAAGGAAAAAAAATCGGGACAGAAGGTTAGGTTCGGATAAAGGGTAGGCTTCAGATAATACATGTTTGAGTAACAAATATCTAACTGTACATTTATAATGAATTATAATTTTAAAGATGATTTAAAGAAAATGAAATCATTGTGGTTGACTGTCATTAATCTTCATAATTACACAGGGAATGCAAAATCGGCAATATATATAGAAAGGTGAAATATATTCATTGTTCAATTATTTACTCCAATAAGTCAGGCATATATTCTATTTTGTTGTGGACTAAATGGTCCATTCGTGAACATGGTGGGGAGGAGGGGCTCTTCGTACAGTGACAAAAAGGAAGGATGTATATGTTGTCACACAAACATAAATGTAAGCAATGATGGAGATGATCAATTTTTAATGAAAACACTTACTATAATAAAAACACATTTTCCTAGTGCCAGTATTATAAAAAAAAATAATTTGTCAAATGGTGCAATATTGTAGGGCTATTTAGTGGCATAGTTTAAAATGAGTCATGCATATTCCTTCAAGTATGGCCCAACCCAGGAACTCTAAAGAGAAATTTTAGTATAAGTTGTAAGACATTTAATGAATAAGTTTAAACTAACATATTTAGTCACCATAGCACAACTTGTCAAGGTGAGTTTTTGTGATCAGTTCACCTGTGTGTCATTGCAAGTTATCCATTGTCAAAAATTTACTTTACAATGTAAAAGACATCTCTGAAACCACAGGGTAAAAATTTTATAAAATTGGCATGAATAAGTAGAGAATTTCAAAAATTTCTGTTTAAACTAATGATCAGAATTAAATTTCATTTGACACAATATATGGTCACCTTATTGTATTCTACCACAATAGCCAAAACAAAATGAGACACCAGGGGTTCAGATGGTGTTTTCTTCAAATACTCTGTATGTAAAATACTGATTATCTCCATGTATTAGTTTTTTTTTTTAAATCATTTGTAAAAATCACAGGACACAGTACTTGTTTCAAAGTGTTTAACTTGGTTCATATAGTAACTTTGAACAAATTAGTTGTAATTTATATTAGCTTAAATAATAGTATTGTTTATGCTGTGGGGTTTTTTTAACCTCGTGGAAATTACTAACATTTCTGAATAGACTGCTCTGCTAAAAATGTATTATACTAACATATATCCATAACAAATCTTTTTGGAAAGTTGTATGTTGAAACATGAATGAAAATATAGTATGCAACCTTGCCTTGTGAACTACAGTACGTATTCATATTAATTATAAGTGAGCATTTCTATAAAGGTGGACGCATTTCAGTAACTTTCTTGACAAGGTTTGTCTTTTAAAAATTTCTGGTGTCACTGGCTGTATGTCTTTTCACATTACCCCGATATCTTTTTATATCTTAAATGTTTTAAAAAGTGAAGATTTTTTCAAATCTGTAATTATGGGATTAGAAAGTTGAGGAACACACCTTTAAAAACGTAATGTAATATTCCCCATTCAAAGTGCCTTGCTTTAATAGGCTATAATGGCAATGGTCTTTAAAAAAAAAAGAAGTTACAGACAAGACAAACCAAATGCTAAGAATGACCAAAGATAAATGGGTCACGTGTCTTTAACTTTGCATAAATTTCTTTTCCACGAAACCCGACAAAAAAATTTTTCTTTTCCTATGATGCCCTATGGTCTATACTGACATTGCTTAAAAG
>CM037790.1:19976692-20026692 GCA_021229015.1 Solen grandis | reverse complement strand
CAATGTTTTTGGTCTGTTTTTAAGTTCACCAGAGCACACCATGCCTTCAGGCTGTTACAAGAATCAAAATTTATTTTCTACATTTTAAATGTAAAGAAATGTACACATTACGCATATGTAAAACTGTTAGTGCTTTAACAATTCAGTGCCTTGTTTTCTGATATTTCATATCTTGATGGATTGCATAAACATGACATATGAAGAGTAGCGGTTGCTGTGGGTAGGAAGACTTTGATTTTTATCTTACTTGCATTTATAATTGTTGCTTGGAATATGAATGCTAACAAAAACTGACCTGTGTAGCATTTTAGACAGCAGTGTTAAAGGTATCTATTTCATGTAAAAGGCATAAATTAACTTCATAGTGACAAGTTGTATCTTTAATTATATTGCAGTCCGGAATAAATTTGCATATATTACAGTACGGGCATGAATAGGGGTACATTTGTAATGCGCAGTTTAAACAGAATATAAACATCACATGATTTGGGTGTACATATTGAAGCTTATGTATTAATATGGATTTTTCTGTCTTTTGCATTAACCAGGATAGCCCAAGGTCACAACACTCCCAGAGGTCACAAAGGTCAAATGAGCCACGGTCAAAGTATCTAGGTGATCCAAAGGTTCAAGGTCAACATCTGCAGCCCCCACGGAGGCCAGGTGAGTGGTGTGCTAGTCAGATTTGATTTGTTGTTGTTGTTTGTAAGATTTAATGGGGTTCATGTGGAAGGGGTGTTACATTTGTATCTTTGAAGGGATTTATTTTATTCAGTAACTTTTCCAGAGTTTTTTTGACAGAATAAGTTTTTATCATGACATCATTTAGTGTATAAATGTTCAAATGACTTTTTCATTAATTGAATTTATTGTTTGGCAATCCCCATCTTGCAAAAATATAATTAAATAAAATTAAATAAATAAATAAAAACAAACCCACACATTCTACAATGCATTGTTGACTATAAAGCAGTTTTAATTAAAGATGTAGTGTTAACATTTTTTTTTTTTAAATTTTATTGAGCATTTTATCAATATTTTTATTGATTTTTTTAAAGATATTCTCTCTTTAAAAATACAAACAAAACACACTTGACCCCGTGTTCTCAAAAAGACTTAAGTAAGATCTTATGCTCAAATTTGAGTATCATACGAAAAATCCCTATTGAAACTAATGGACATTGCTTGAGTATAACAATGAAAATCATACTTAAGTACCATTTTTATTTTCGAGAACATGGGGCCTGATATTTTAATCTTGTTAAAACTGTCACATTACTTCTGATAACTTTGGCAGAGTAGAAGTGTGCCAGTGTTGGTTAGCGTAGAGTTTTTGTAGTCTGGTACCAGGAGGCCCGAGGCCAGCTGTTGTAATGTTATGGCAGGCCGTTTTTCATCAGGCCTATTCCCATTACCAAATATATTGTTTTCCCTCAAGCATTAATTCATGTACAGCATTAATATGTATCGAGTCTAGCTACACATACTGTTGGTATGTCATAACCAGTTTGATTTTAAATGAGTTATGGCCCTTGGATGTATTTATGTAATATATATTGTCTGTGCTATTTCTCAAAATATTATTGGTTTGATTTTGATTTAACTTCACAGCATCAATAAGTACCAAGCCTACTTTCAAGCTCAACTATTTGAAGAATAAAAGCTATTATAGTCACCCTTGCATCGGCGTTGGCATTGACAGCTTTTGGTTAAAGTTTTGCATACAAGTTACTATCAACCTTATATTTCAATACCATTTACGGCATTGACTTGAAAGTTTATGAATATGTTCAGGGGCATCAGACAACCAAGGTATATAACTCTTGACTGAATTTAATATAAATTATGGCTTTGGTTAAAGTTTTGCATTCAGTAGAAAATTTGATTAAAGTTTTTGCATGCAAGCTCCTATCCAGCTTGTATCTCAATAACTATTCATGGTATTGACTTGAAAGTTAATGAAAATGTTTAGGGGCATCAGACAACCAAGGTAGATAACTCTTGATGGAATATATCATAAATTATGACCCCTTTTTAACCTAGAAATTTTGGTTAAAGTTTTGCATGAAAGGAATTTTATATTTCAGTAACCAGGCATGGGTTTGATTTGAAACTTCTTTAATATGTTCAATGGTATCATCCTATAGTGGTAGATATTTTTTGACTGAATATAATGCAGATTAGGGCCACTTTTTGACATAGACTTTTTTGGTTAAAGTTTTGCATGCATTTGGTATTGACTAGAAAGTTTAGGAGTGTGTTCAGTGGCATCAGAAAACCAAGGAGGATAACTCTTGGACTGAATTCATACAAATTGTGGCCCTTTTCTAACTTGGATACTTGGTTAAAGTTTTTCATGCACAGTGTTATTATGCTTATGTCTCAGTAACTAGGCATGGGATCGATTTTAGACTTCATAAACCTATTTAGGGGTATTAGACTATCAAGGTGTATCATTTTTGACTATTATTATATACAGGATATATGAAGGGCAAGAATTGAAATAGATTTAATTTGATTTACCAACAAGCATTTTGAATAGTGGAGCGTGCTGTCCTCTGACAGGTCTTGTTTTGCATATTCTAAGCATGTCATACTTGCTTGTTTGTCTTATTTCTTGAATATATTCAGATTTTGCTCTAACTTCACAGCATTTATAAGTACCTAATCTAGTTGAGCATATCATCTTTAATGATAGTTCTTATTGTTTTCCCAATTTCATGGAAGAAATCCCATTTACTTGAAATATTGCTGATGCTTGCATACAACTATGCCAACTATTAATGTTTGAAACACTGACCTGCAAGTAATGGAATTTTGAGAATGCATAAATTGGTGACTTATGGAGGATTTTCTCATTGATTTACTAAAAAAAAAGTAACAAACACCATTGCAACAGTAAGACAAGGTTTTTTGTCCCCCTAATTTAGAATTATTTCACCACTTTATTCCCCAGATTTGACTTGGATCTTTTTCTCAATATAGCCAGAAAATGGTTGGAATGGGGCTGAACCCAGACTGTTTCATAGCAAAACTTAAGGTGTTTAGGTGAATGATGTAAGCAGAATTTGAAATAATTTTAAAAACAAACTGTACTCAACAGTAATGGATTTGAATATAATGGGAACTAATGGAGTCCTCTAGAATACTAGTCAGCATTTTATAAATCTTTCTTTACTTATTATTTGATTATTTCACAAAAGAAGTAAGTTTTAAATTAATTCTTTGGTAATTCCAACAATATGTCTTAAATTTAGGCAGGGACTGGATTTTAAGAGTAATTGCTCTAGAGTTTTGGTAGGTCATCAAACATTTTTTTTTTCTAATCTGTAATATTTTTTTCACTGGAAATGTCTGGAATGTGTGTTTGTGTGTATATGTTATTATGCTATTAACACAATGTGGGAAAAGCCTTGTTAACAGACTGTGTATAGAGTGTAATCACACATTGAAGTTGCACCCATTATGAATTCTGCTAAACACAACTGGTTCCTGTATGAACACAGTTCCTGTATTTATGAAATGTATCTTCCCACATTTTATCATTTCCTTTAAAATATACATAAACCTGTTATCTATGAATCTTTTATATTCAATTTTTTTTTTGTCAACTGAACATCAGAACTAAGCAAAGAATAAAGCAAAGGTATCTCTTTTGTCGGGTATTTTTGTTGATTTTTAATAAAGACAAATAAAAAATTGTTGTACATTTTAATGCTTTTCATTTATGTATTTAATTTCTTTTAAAATCCATCCTTTTTATTGGGTGATACAGTGCAGTTTCTTTGGCATCAAAGAGTACTGTCTTTCATATAGAGATCTGGTTTGTTATCACCATACAACCTGTTAGATTATGAAATTTTACATTTTTAAGACTCTAATACATATGATATTTTTTTCATATGTATGTATTTTTGTTGAGCCAAACAAATATTCTCATAATCTGAACAATTTCTACATAGACTATTTATGGCATAGTTATATCAACAGTTTTATTAATATAATGATAGTGCTAAACACAGTAGTGAAAAATAACAATAAAAACAGCAATAGAACAGAAAAACAAATCTTCTGCATGTGTTTTACCAGTACTTTGAATAATATTCCTAATAATCTCTTTAACATGTACGTATACTTACAATAAACTCTGAAAGTGGCCGAATAGGAAATAAAGATGCTGGAACTGGAAGTCTTATTCTAAATTACATGTCTATGACTTTCTCAGTTTAATCCTCAAAGTACTATTCATAAGACAGATCTAAGGGGCCAATCCTGCTGAATCATTTTGTTGTGTCATAATTATATGTTGCTATTGGGTGTTGCTGTAGTGACCTTGTTGACATGGTTACCATGTTGCTATGCTGGAGTGCATGTTGACAGTGTGTTGTGTATTTCTCTTCCCTCTAGATTTAGCCCCTAGTGCAGATCTACCAGTAGTTAGACAAGAGGCACGTGACAGTTACATGCCCCCTAAAAAGTATGATCAGAATTACAATGTCCCGAGTATGAAGCGCGACATGGATGGCAGTGACAATACGCTTACAAATGAAGACAAAAACAATAAAATAAGTGAGTTTTATGGCCTAGGTAAATACAACGACAAGAACAGATATGACCCAAAGTCAGATCAGAGAGGCAAGTTTATGTCAGAATTAGACGTTCATTCCCGCACCCTGCCATCAAAACCTATAACCGGAGTAACTGGAGAGAAGGATTTCCGTTTGAGGAGTTTGCCAGACCATGTTCAGTCAATGCCAGCGATTTATCATGATCAGCAGCCATTGTCAATAGAGGTGCCAGATAGAGAACCAGTCTCTAATAGCTATCACCCCTCACCTGCGGGCCAGTCTGATTCAAGACTTCTGGCAGCAGATGAAAATGACCCAAATCTTAGAAAATCAGCATTTCGGCCATTGTCCAGCGGGAGTAATTCACTTCAGCGAGTTCCAAGTCTTGATAACTCAGTGAACAATTATGCAAGTCAAGGTCAGGGTTATCCAGGTGCTTACAAGCATCCAGGGTACCCAGACCAAGAGCAGACGGACGTGAAGAGGTTGTCTGCTGCAAGCTCACAAATGTCTCAGTCAAGGTTGCCAAGGAAACCAGGTATATGTGTTTTTTTGCTGTTTGAGGTGATGGTTGGATGAGGGCCATGTATTACAATATACAGATATTGTTAAAGTTGTATCCATCCTTACTTTGCTATGCCAGATAATGTATCTAGCTTTAATTCAAATATATGATCTACATAGCCTCTCATAAATATATTCTCTTAATCTTTTACATAACAGCTTGAATGTTTTGAAATTCTATATATTTCTTTTTTTTTGCTTTATTATTCCTAAAATATTTTCTAAAATAATATGTTTCTTTATTGTATGATTAATGGTATGTCCTTACAGGAGCTGTCTGATCAGGGTCTTCTCTGTTTTCTAATATAATATTTTAGCTCAGTTTCTTAAACCCATTAGGTTATCATGTCAGACTTACACTGAAAAATGCACAGTCAGTATCAAGCCTAACTGCCCTTTTTATTGTTTTACCATACAATTTCAATACAGTTTAAACTCAGTTAAAGACCAAATCTGAGACACTGAATGTCAACCAACCTTAGAAATGAGGTGGTCTGATTATCAGGTTAACAAGGAAGGATGATTGTCCTTGATATCATAGTGGTCTTTAAATCAAGGTGGTCATAATATTGAGGCAGTTTTATCCTTTTGATGCTCTGTATAATATTTTACTGTTAAATCAATAGACAAAAACTATGAATACATTATTCTAATTGACCAAATATTGTGTAACTTTGACCTCAACTCTGAAAGAAAAAAAATCATTTTCTTTATCATTTTAAAGTTTTAAAGCATAAGTTATTTATTTTAAAAGATGAAATGTAAATTATTTTTTATGATTATAATGCTGATAGATAAATATGTCAGGTATGAAAATTCTGCAAAGTTCTACAAATTACCTTTTACTACTGGTTAACCAATTACAGGGATTAAAGGTCTCAGAGATTTTAGTCCGGAGGGGGGACGATATTTATGCTCATTATTATTTCTTGTCTAAATTCCTCAAACATATGAACATTAAAATCTTGCTTGAATGATACAAGACTTATTTATATAAAAAAATGTCCTATCCTACATTCACCTTACATGAAGGATAAAGTATGATGCAAGGGATATTAATCACCTTTGGTGATAGTTCTGGTTTTATCTGTTTAAAGTAGCTTGTTTACTGATGGTCATTGACAAAGGATTTGATTGAAAAAAAAATTGTGTGTATTACCTTATCAATACCAACCTATAGACGCATGGTCATTTGTTGCAACATTCCGTGATTGTAAAAAATAGGTCATTTATCCATCACAGGCTTTAGCGTTACAAATGGTATCAAACCTATATTTAGAATTTCTATTTCCTTGTGCCATAACATGACTGATCACATTTACTCTTCGTGCATGGACTCACATTACAAGCTGAAACTTGAATAACACTTGTAATTGCATGCATGCATGAAACTAAGCTGTTCAAGTATTTGTAATTTAATGGCACTTAAGGTTTAAAACCTCTTTCATGCAATAAATTAACTCTATTTGAAAAATTAAAAATATATAACAGACACTTACTTTAAATAATTTAAATTTTTTAGGCAAATCAAAATCAAATAAGGCATAATTTTTCAACTTGTTTACAATCTTTTTGATTACAAATGTATGCTTAGAAAAAATAATTTAACTGATTAGGTTACTCATTATTGACCATACATTTGATTTGTTGCAGATTCCCTTCCCATCAGTCACCAAGGTGAAGGTCAACCCAGGGGTCAAGGTTACAGAGGTCAGAGGATGGCTCAACCAATACAGACGGTGAAAGAAGACCCAGATATGCCTGATTCTGATGTTATTGTAAGTTGTCCATCTGATTAAAACTCCTAAAGTTAAATAGATGTGCATAGATCTCATGCAGTGCCCAGTGGTAACATACTCTGACCAGGGGTCTGAAAGCCCATTTAAATCCCTCTTTTATAACCTTCTTTGGTGCAAAGTATTGTCCAATCTAGGAACTTATGAGAGTCATAAGTACAATTCTGTGATTGTTATGGTACTTTAAAACATGACTTATCCGACATCGCTTGGTACGTATTGACTATGTCGGATAATGGATATGTCAGGTGTTGTTAAAATCAGGATATAAACATATAGAACATATAAGGGAATTTGTAGGTACCAGAGGACACTGTCAGATATGACAGGCTGTCAGATATATCAGGTGTCGGATAAGTCATGTTTTACTGTGTATATAATGTGATTGTTTCTATCCTTGTTGTCAGATATATCAGGTGTCGGATAAGTCATGTTTTACTGTGTATATAATGTGATTGTTTCTATCCTTGTTGTCAGATATATCAGGTGTCAGATAAGTCATGTTTTATTGTGATTGTGATTGTTTCTATCCTTGTTGTCAGATATATCAGGTGTCAGATAAGTCATGTTTTACTGTGTATATAATGTGATTGTTTCTATTCTTGTTGTCAGATATATCAGGTGTCAAACAAGTCATGTTTTACTGTGTATATAATGTGATTGTTTCTATTCTTGTTTGACAGCCCACAGAGCTTCCACAGAAGGTGTTCAACTTGAATGGTCCACGACTTCGGATGAGCATTTCAGCCGGTGACTTGCTTGGAAAAAATGTGAGTTGGAAAACTTACTGGACTGATAGGATAGTTGTGAAAGATGCCTGATTGAAGCCCTTTCCAACTTTTTAAGGGAGGAGTAGGATAGGTTACTTGATAGACTGCCTATGTGTCCATTGGTTTTTAGTTTTAGATGAAATAGCTCAAAGCAATAGTATAGTGAACTTTTTGTCATAAGTTGCTACAGACTGACTAGGTAAGACTCTCAAGACATGATGGTCATGGACAGCAGTTGTAATAGGTATATTTCAGACCTTCATAGTTTTGGCCTTAGGAGAGGCATTTTATATTACAACCTCATACAATTTAGGATACACTAAATACAAAACCGTGGGGTAACTTATGTGGAAACTCTTGTTAACAGCTTTTATTAGTCCCCTACTAGTGTTTACACTAAAGGGGACTATAGGTTTGCCCTCCGCCTGTCTGTCTGTCTGTCCCTCGGATGTCTGGATCCCAACGATAACTTCAAAAACGTCTAAGATAATATTATAAAACTTGGTATATGAATAGATGGCAGTATGGAGATTCTGCACGTCACTTTGTTGTTTTTTTTCTCGGAGCAACATTCAGGTTGCTATAGTAATGGAAAAATTATGTACCTCACCGGTAGGGGACTCATTTGTTGCATGCAACACCATTTACTTGTTAACACTTAGTAACTGCACTGATCATTTGGTTAATGTATGTGCATAAGGAAAACTATGATGTTGATATTGTATCTCATGGATATGTTAATAACTTTTCTGCACTATTTATAATTATAACATGCTATTAAATATTTTTACCCATGCAAAAACCTTTTCCTCTCAAAACATGTATTTATATTGTTAAAGAATCTGAATATAATTACTGGAAAATTAAATGGTGCTGACTGATTTTCACTAAACATTATCTGACAATAACAGAAGTATTCATTGGTCAAAATAGAAATATACCAGACATGTCCAACTGACCAATAGACATTCACTGGACTGTTAAACATTTCATACTTACAAGTTCCTGCAAACTCCTGTAAGTGCAGATGTGATTTTTTTTCAGAGCAATAATTCTTACATTACTCATTTTAAGGTTATCTGTTAATTAAAAAAATCAATATTTGATTTCATTTTAGTCAATCACTTTTGAAGAAGTCATTTTGACCATTTGACAGTTCCTTTGAGGTAGCAACGTTTTTGTTTTGCAGCATGATGAACTTGTTCTGTTGTTGATCCAACTGAGGAGGGACAAGGCTGAACTGAAAAAAACAATTTTCCTTTGACAGTTCCTTTGAGGTAGCAACGTTTTTGTTTTGCAGCATGATGAACTTGTTCTGTTGTTGATCCAACTGAGGAGGGACAAGGCTGAACTGAATGAACAGCGTGACACAATCAGGAGGTCAATAGAACAGAGCAGGCCTGCAGAGTTCTACTACAGAAAACTGTGAGCTTCACATTACATATTCTTCTCAAAATATATGTTTGGCATAACTTTTTCATTTGTCTTAAATGTCAGATCCTGTATTCTTTGACCTTGTAACCCCTCATAAATGTCAGGTCCTGTATTCTTTGACCTTGTAACACCTTTTAATTGTCAGGTCCTGTATTCTTTGACCTTGTTAACCCCTTTTAAATGTCAGGTCCTGTATTCATTGACATTGTAACCCCTAATAAATGTTCCATGGTAATAAAGCTACCCACCTAGGTCCTCTCATGAAGAACCAGAAGATGATTTAGTGACACCATAATTATACCCCCCACAAACGTAGTTTGGGGGGGTATATAGGAGTCACCATGTCGGTCGGTTGGTCGGTCCATCGGTCCGTCCGTCCGTCCGTCGGTCTGTAGTTTTTTTGTCCACGCTATTTCTCAATAACTACTAGATGGATTTCAATCAAACTTCATAGGAAGCTTCACTGGCGAGCATAGATGTGCATATTATGAAATTGTTACGGTTGATTGATTTTCTTTTGAGTTATGGCCCTTTGCTGATTTTCTGGAGTTTTCTTTGTCCACACTATTTCTCAATAACAACTGGATAGATTTCAAACAAACTTCATAGGAAGCTTCAATATCAAGCACAGATGTGCATATTATGAAGTGGTTACGGTTGACTGACTTTTTTTTGAGTTATGGCCCTTTGCTGATTTTCTGGAGTTTCTTTGTCCATGCTATTTCTCATTAACTATTGGATGGATTTCAATCAAACTTCATAGGAAGCTTCACTGGTGAGCATAGATGTGCATATTATGAAATTGTTACGGTTGACTGACTTTTTTTTGAGTTATGGCCCTTTGCTGATTTCTTGGAGTTTTCTTTGTCCACGCTATTTTTCAATAACTACTGGATGGAAGAACAATTTTGATTTGGTATAAAAAGATTATTATTGTGAAATATATTTGTGTAATATGTCAATTGGAAACATCAATTCATTGTGACTTACCTCCTATAGCTGGGCACTTGATTGTAAACAAAGGCTGTGTGGGGGGTATTCATCACCTTTAGTGATAGCTCTAGTTCATTTGAGTCAGAATTAGAATTCTGGACAAAACAAAATCCCCACCCTTCAGTAGAAGCATCCATCTTGCTGGTTAGGAGATAATTTGTTTGATCCTCACTTGTAACAGATACACTGAGTTATAGAGGATGAAGAATGAGTATGAATAAGGTCATACGACTGTCTAATAGACCATTTCACCAAGGGTTCAGCAATACTTGGTATAATTTACTGATTTAATCTGACCAATCACTGACTGGTTGAAAATCGCAAGTGTATGTTTATATTGCACTGAACAATTTATTGAATTTTCCATTAGCATGTAGATTAGGTGTTTGGGGAATGCTCGTTGATTTACATAGGTTTTTGTCTCATTTTGGAGGGAAATGGTCTATTAGCTGTGTTATCTTCCATGTGCAGGCAAAACGAGGGTCGTCCAATCGACCAGGACAAGGAGATGGAACATAGAAAATATATGGACATAAAACGCAAACTGGAAGATGTGGAGAAAAGGGTATGCATGTTTAACATCAGTGTCAATATAACATGGTCCAACTTTGTACTCCAATATACTATTTGTAATATTGTTATATTGTAAGTTGACTTTCGGTGCATTTGCATAAAGTAATAATGCTGTCCAAGCATTATAAGCAGATTACTGTATTTGTATGTTTGATGGTTTTTCAGTATAAAATATATCATGCAAATTGTTAAATGTGTAAGTTTTTCAGATGATTGGCTGAAGGTTTGGTGTTGAGTGGTATATTTCAGCTGGAGGTATCAGTGTTGAGTTGTAGAGTAGTATAAATCCAAGTGTTTGGTGTATATTTCAGCTGGAGGTATACAAGCCCCTAGTGAACTTGGTGTGTAACATGGTTACTATGGGCAGTCTCTATGGAGGAGACAACTTCATGTTGGCTACAGAGTACAGGAAGGTAAGCAGATAGATGTGTTGCCATTGCTTTGTGAATATCTTAACATAGTTTGACTCATTTCCCTTTTTTTTCAACTGAGAGAATATCATTTCCAAAGAAGAGATGGAATGCCATAGGTCAAATGTGATGATTTTCAAATGCACATGTAAAATTTTGAGATAAAAAGCTTCCAAACTCTGCTATCTATGTATCTGCTCTAATTGCGAGTTGTCATATTAACTTATGAACTTGAATATATATTCATCAGTCTTTTATTCAAACAGTACACTCTGTGTGGAAATATTTATTCAGGTTTTCTTCTGTAGCCTGTATACTCTCTTCTAATGGGTCACTGGGTTTGTGTGGTGTAATAATCACTGTCCACTGTATATCCACTGTCACTGGTGCAGGAATCTCACTCAACAGTTCCAAGCATAATGTGATTTAAGGTACATAAGTCCAGTCTGCTTAGAAGTGACTTTAAAAATATCAACAAAATCAAAGGATATGTCCTGTAACAAGTACCACCACACAACACTTCCCATGTAAATTGCTCAGTAATGATAACCACCTCAAAACACCCCCGGTGTAAAATTCTCTGTTAGATAACACTTCCCGTGTAAATATCCCAGTAATGATTATCACCACACAACAATCCCCATGTAAATCTGTGTGTGTAAATTATCCCCACACAACACTCCCCATGTCAATCTGTGTGTTTAGATTACCCCCACACAACACTCCCCATGTCAATCTGTGTGTTTAGATTACCCCCACACAACACTCCCCATGTCAATCTGTGTGTTTAGATTATCCCCACACAACACTCTCCTGCATGTAAATCTGTGTGTTTAGATTATCCCCACACAACACTCCCCATGTCAATCTGTGTGTTTAGATTTCCCCAACACAACACTCCCCATGTCAATCTGTGTGTTTAGATAACCACCACGCAACACTCCCCATGTCAATCTGTGTGTGTAAATTATCCCCACACAACACTCCCCATGTCAATATGTGTGTTTAGATTACCACCACACAACACACTTCTGCATGTCAATCTGTGTGTTCACAGCACCTGTTGTCGCCTGATCAGTACTCTCCACCAAAGAAAATGCTGGAGTTCTCACGGAAACACCAGGAGGAGCGTGTGGTACAGGAGATAGAGGAGGATGTTAAGGAACTCACCAAGGAACAAGCTGACCTGGAGGTATATATATAACAAACTTTGTCGTTTTGATCCTGCTCGCACATGATATGAGGGTTGATTGTGGTGATTGGCTATTCTATGGTTGTTTTGTCTTGAGTAATTTGAGAATGCATGCCATAATTGTAAGAAATTTTATCAGTTTATGAAACATAAGTTGTATTTTGGTATTGTTAAAATGTAGGTAGAAAGATGCCTTGCAATGCCTATTTCTGCATAAAGCAAAACTTATAAAACCAATTAAATTTTACATAACTATTCTTTTCCATTTGAACTGCAGAAACACAAAACTTTATTTTCAGACAATATAAGGTAGAATGCTTATTGATATAATGTTAGATGGCTGTGATGCTGTTATAATAAAAAACAGATAAAAACATCAGCTTTAGGACTAATGTTTGCAGCAAAGTATCTACTGAGTATCATACCAAACCTGAGTTTGAATTCATTGGGAAATGAAAACATGTGAGCTAACTGAAATAATCCACTTTTAATTCATACTTTAATGTTAAAATAGTAATAATTTATGAATCAGAAGATATAATAAACTTGTATCACTGGTTTTATTTTCAGTCTAAAGAGTTTGAGGTACATTTTAACTACAGCCTGTTATTTTTGTATTTTGCTAAATGTTGAATCAAAGGGATCAGGATTTATCTCCCTTTGTTGGAGCTTCCCATCCCTCTTCAGTAAAGGCTTGCAACCCTCTCTCCAATGCAGGTCTCTGTTTGGTAGAGGATCACTCTTAAGTAGTGGCAAATTAACACTAAACCATCTCTAGAGCCCCAGCCATATAACTAATGTTAAACTAGTGGTATCTCACAGTTCACTTGATTGTGTATATCTTTGCTACTCATAACTGTAAAGTTGGTTTAGACAGGATGGTTTTACATGGGTGCACTATGATGTAAATGACATATCCATAATGGCAGTGGGTTGACCTGAAAAATAAAACGTGCTAGGTTTCTTAACCACAATTCAAGCATTAAACGTAAAGAATTAACTATTTGCTTGTCTCTCTAAACATCAGTCTACTCTTTGGACACTGTAGCTTGTATTTTATTAAAAGATAACTTCAAATTGGATTCTGAAGACAGCATCCGATACTACTAATACAGATTTTTTTTATTGCTAATTTTAATTGGTAAATGGCAAACTCAATATTTCTTTTAATTTGAAATAATTCTCAATGCATTTCCTCTATGTTGACACTCATTTTTCCTGTCTGTCAAAATTACTAATTATATTTTAATATTTTGCTAGTATATTATTTCATATACTGCAACATATTTTTTAAATTATTTTGGCAATAGAAGTGTATATATGATTATGTTAATGTAATTTTGTCCCTTACAAAACATTCATATTTCTGTGAAAACTCCTGGTGTATTGTTTGCTGAAGTCTTGATATCTTATGTTTAATCTAGTTTTCCTCTTCATATATCCTAACAAATCAATATAGGAAAGAGTGGAAAACTGTGATAATGAAATTTAACCCAAGGCAACCTTTAATCCTCACTCTACTTCCCTACTGTCACGTGTGAACTATACACTCTTTGTACTCTATTCTTTTTTATTTCATATCCATGAAGACAATTGGTTTAGCATTGCTTGAATTCACTGATTTGTAAGCTAGAATTTTTTCATAGTCCATGGTATGTTTATTTTCCCTAGGAGAAAAATCTACTGGTATGTAATGATGTGGTATTGAGGCTGTGATCTTGTGTCTGAGAAGTTGTGTTTGTCTGAGTGGCTTTAACTGAATAGTTGTGTCACTGTGTCTGAATAGTTGTCATAGTGTCTGAATAGTTCTGTCATAGTGTCTGAATGGTTGTGTCACTGTGTCTGAAGGGTAGTGTCTGAATGGTTGTGTCACTGTGTCTGAATGGTGTGTCTGAATGGTTGTGGCACTGAATAGTTGTGTCACTGTGTCTGAATAGTTGTGTCACTGTGTCTGAATGGTTGTGTCACTGTGTCTGAATGGTTGTGTCACTGGATGGTAGTGTCAGTATGTCTGAATGATTGTTTCACTGTGTCTGAATGGTTGTGTCACTGTGTCTGAAAGGTGTGTCTGAATGGTAGTGTCACTGCGTCTGATTGGTAGAGTCACTGTGTCTGAATGGTAGTGTCACTGTGTCTGAATAATTGTTTCACTGTGTCTGAATTTGTGTCAGTGAATGTTGTGTCACTGTTGAATGGTTGTGTCACTGAATGGTTGTGTCACTGAATGGTTGTGTCTGAATGGTGTGTCTGACTGGTTGTGTCACTGTGTCCGAATGGTAGTGTAACTGTCTGAATGGTTGTGTCACTGTGTCTGAATGGTGTGTCTGAATGGTAGTGTCACTGAATGGTTGTGTCTGAATGGTGTGTCTGAATGGTTGTGTCACTGTGTCCGAATGGTAGTGTAACTGTCTGAATGGTTGTGTCACTGTGTCTGAATGGTGTGTCTGAATGGTAGTGTCACTGTGTCTGAATCGTAGTGTAACTGTGTCTGAATGGTTGTGTCACTGTGTCTGAATGGTTTGTTTGAATGGTAGTGTCACTGTATTAGAATAATTTTGTCACTGTGTCTGAATGGTTGTCACTGAATGGTTGTGTCACTGTGTCTGAATGATGTGTCTGAATGGTTGTGTCACTGTGTCTGAATAATTGTGTCTGAGTGGTGTCTTCACTGTGTCTGTGTCACTGTGTCTGAACTGTATCTGAGTGGTGTTGTCACTGTGTCTGTGTCACTGTGTCTGAACTGTATCTGAGTGGTGTTGTCACTGTGTCTAAGTGATGTCACTGTGAGTGAACTGGTCTGTGTGTGTTGTCTGCCTTTGTCAGTGTGTCAGAATGCTTTTGTCTGACTTCAAATCCCCTAGACAGTGTGAGTGAGTGTCTTACATGTTTGACTTTGTGTCAGCTTTCCAAATGTAGAAGGTTATGGACCTTACAGTTTTTATAGATTTTTTTTTATGAGCAGTTGACCAAATCATGAATTGAAATCATGAATTGAAAATAATCCCCTAACAGTGGGTAAAATTAGAGCTAAACATTTCCCAGTAAAAACTAAAGCTGTGAAAGTGTTTCTGTGACTGTGTCAGCAGGGTTTTTGTATCAAGGTCAGAATTTGATAGCCTTTGGGACCACACCAAAAGTCCTGACTCAAGTAGGAGTCCCATTATCTGACATGGGATTCTTTTCTTTATTATAACTAGAGTATGGTAGTATGGTTATTGAATAAAATCATAACGGCAATGATATTAACATATCATAGGTAAACGGGATTGTATCGCATCGCATCGTAAGGCAACCGTATATCGGTAAACGTATATCGTAAATCGCATAACGTATATCATATTGAACCACCCAGTGGTTTAGGACAGTTTAAGTTACGGGACACCATCGATATTTCAGAAATAATTAATGTTTGTGTCTTTAAATTTAATATTTGCTTAAGTTTATTAATGGTGGATCATTAAATCACATTATGCAGTACTTTTTTTCATATTTTACAATTGCAATAGTTATATTTCTTTTACTTTATTATTTTATACATGTGTTATGGCCTACGTGACTTTCAGGAGCAGACGCCATGCGATGTTATATAATTTGATGCACGTGTGAAAAGTACTATATCAGAGACGTAAATACCTTTAATATAGCTTCGTGACTATATCAGTATTAAAGTGGAATAATTTTAAAATATGTGTAATCGATATGTTTGATCAATGTTTGCTTTATTAACCTGTCTAAAAACTAACAAATTAAAACTTACCTACTTATGCAAGATCGTCCGAAATGTTGCTTTCGTGTAATTATTTATTTCCCGGGACATTTTTTACTGCTGTATTTACTCGAATGCCCATTTTTCTTTATTATTTAATGAATTCGTGAACAAAAGATAATTGTAATTTACGAATATAGTTTATTTATTTAATTATTTCCTATTTTATTTAGGTTTCTCTATCTCTCTTTCATTACGCACACGATCGCACGCAAACACTTCCAAAAAAATTGGATGAATGAGTGCAAATTATGTTTCTTTTTTCCCCCTTTTTCATCAGTACGGAGATAATCAAAATTCAGGTAGGTGGAGACTGAAAATCCAAACCGGAGCATTTTTTCCGATGATCGCATAAATCCTTATACGTATATGATGTGTACAAGATGCATCGGTATTACTTTGAGAACACGGAGCTCTAAGTACTAGTTCTACACAGGAACATGTTTACAGTATATCGGTGCTATACCTCAGACACATATATTTCGAAGAGCATTTTTTTTTTTTGCGAAATTAGCATGGGTATCACACCCGAACTTAATTGTATCCAACAACTGTCTCTTTCATATGGAAAAAAAAACAATGATAAAACGGGACCACATTTTCGTGATATGCTTCACTGCTATGTCTTAATATTTAATATGATAAACCAGGAATTATTGCAAGCCATAACAATAGAAAAATAAACATAAAACCTACATGGGAATGGAAGATTTGTTATAAAATAACTGATGTATTTTATTCCATGATAACACAGAGTTCACTGACATTATAATAGTTAAAAGAAAATGATCTTGTTTCCATATTACTACAGTTCGCTAAAGATCTCATTTCCATATTATTACAGTTTGCTAGAGATATAATAGGTTAGAACATTTTCTTGCATATCCCTAATCTTTTATGTATAATTAAGTGAAAAAAGTGTGTTTCGCAATACAGGAGGCGTGCCATAAGTTCTTATCAGCAGGCACAGCATGTGTTTATTTTGACCGGATATGTCACCTTTATGTCTCGCCGCTGCCAGTATACCACCCCCAGAGGAGAAGACTTTTGACATGTACACAGAGTGAATGTTATTTCCGGTACTAAAAGATTACAATTTTTAGCAATAATTTGAAATTCTATTTTAAACACACCAATATTCATAGAATAATAATAATAATAATGTTTCCAATCTAGGTATGAGGCACAGAATATATTTCGAAGAGAGAAAAAAAATCTTAAATGTACACGATGATGATGATGATAATGATGATACATGTATCAAAAATACATTTGTAAGGCAGTGTGCGGGCACACACGTATGTGACTTATGGACTTATTTTTATATCACAAATGAGCGAATCATATGGTATTCTTTAAAATATTTTGATTGTTAAAACGGCGAGTAAAATACACAGATTTTAAATAGACTTTTTTTTTAATTTGTTCTTCCGATTGAAACCCATTGTGTCTACAAATCAAAATCTCTGCAAATTAAAATGTGTCTCGAAACCACATACATGATAACATTAATGACCATTAGCTGAAAATATAGGATGAGAGAGAGAGAGAGAGAGAGGAGGAGGAGGAGAGATGAATGCATATTTATGCGGAAGACACAGTGAATTAGTGCGGGGATGATACATATACACACAATATAAATGTTATATCATAAATATTTAATAAAATATTAAATACTTTACATTTAAATAATTTTACAATAATACTTGGTCAAAAACATGGATACAATTACAAAATATTGAAAGCCCAACACATGATGATATTCATATTTCCCTACTTAATAAGAGACAATTAGTTATATATCCTTTACATGTAGTAATGCATGTGTTAGACAATCTGGAAACATGTCTGGAAAGGTGTGAAATAACTTTATACAGTAGATGAACTGGGTGTAGTCAAAATGAGATATAACCGGTTTGGCAACTATTTTATTCTTGTACTCGATTAACAAAACAAATCATATTAAACTGTATACGCATGGTGGCGTATGATATTTCTCACGAATACCCGGTTAATCGGCGACCTCTTCACTCATGGCATCTTTTCGACAAAGATAGCTTTTCGACCCATGTTAATGTAAATGTATTTAATTGTTTAATTACCAAGGTCAATTTCCAACAACAATTTTCTTTTTTCGGGCTTAGGGCTTTTTAAAACAATAGCGGATTTTCCGAGCTTCTGGTTAAAGTATATGAAAACATATTTATATTAAATCTATACCTATGACAGTTACCTACTTGTAATATATACGAATATTCTAATCAGAAAATAGATACGGTGCTATTCTCCCACACTCACTCGCGTTCTTTTGATATTTGATACATCCAATAAATTATATATACATTTATTTTTGATGGGTTAAATGCAAAGTTTGAAAAATGCCCGAAGATATTGTTTTAATTAGCACAAATGACAGCGTACTAGATATTAGATGATTACTGGTATCATTTGTTTTTTTTTAATGTGATTAATATCAAAACACATAATAACAAAGCATAATTAATACATTTTTTATGAGTCATTAGGAAAAAAAATCAGTTTTTCATTACACATGCTTAGGTTGTTATTGACGGAGACAACAGAGTCCGTAACATTTCTAGAGGAACTGCAATTTAGTTTGTCCCCATTTCCTGTTTCCCGTTTTGTTTATTTCCGCTGTTTATTTCAGATGAAAACACGGCTTGTGATAAATATTGTTAAAAGCTTGGTTGATATTTCATATTTTTGAACTTATTGTAAAATCTAGTTGTATACAGTTGTAAAAAATGCCATTTATACCGTGCTTATCCTGTATCGTATATCGCATAACGTATATCGCAGATCGTAAATCGTATATCGTATGGTATCAGATTATAAACGCATCGCATCGCATCATAACGAATCGTAAAGGTAAATCAGACCTGCTATCGCATATCGTATATCGTCCGTATTTCTATCGTATTCCAATCGTATTTTTTGACAACTGATACGTTAGCACCACTGTAACAGGTGAACTTGTGACCTTATTTGTCAAAGTCATGTTTTGTTAACTGTTCTGAGGACATGTGACTAATGAAATGACTGACAGGCTTTTTACAATAACTGTAACAAAAGAAAGTTGACATTTATTTTGACTGCGTGAATGAATGTCCTCACAACTGCATATGCTTGTCTGTAAAAGTGTTGTTGTTATTGTATGTGATTTACTGTGTTCTCTAATGTCTCTTTTGTCTAATTTTAGCTCACCAAAGCACTACATGCTAAAGATGAGCTATTCTGACCAGTCTGTGTCCATCGTCGTGTATTGTCCATCATCAACAAATTGTTTGAAAAGACATCTCAGAAACCACTGGGTAGAAATTGATGAACTTGGCATGAATGATCCTTTAACCTTCACAAAAAAAAAAAATATATATAACTGTATATTTTAAAAACTGAAAAATCATGTCCACTGAAATTAGTGGTCAGTATGGCATGTACCTGCATTTGTTTTATATGGCACAAATGGTCACATCATGGCCCTCAACTATAATTGTAAAAATGAAGTAACTGTTGATCCCTTGTGAAAAATGCGGCCTCCAAAGTCTAAAATTCTTCATCTATGAAACCAATGGTCATAATTTAATATTACTGGGCACAAATGGTCACCTCGTGGCTCTACCATAATTACTAAAATGAAGTTGATCCCCTAAAAAAAACGAGGCCTCCAGAGGAAGGCTTGTTTCCTTTTATAATCTGTATAGGAACTTCAGAATCCTTTGTATCTGAAATTTGAATCTGGTTGATGCTGAAGTTAACAATGTAAAATCAAGTGACCAGTTAAGGTAATTGTTTTGATTAGACTTATAATACTCTGGTGAGCATTCATGGGCCACCATGGCCCTCTTGTGTCTGATCGGGTTGTTTGTCTTGAACAGTTAAGATTTAAGTAGTTATGACACCCTCACCTGTCAGACATAGTAGACAGTTCCCTTAATGTCCAATTAGCCAATCTCTAATTGATATGTAAATACAAATGTACATAAGTTAGATATTGCTGTTTGGATGATTAGACTGATAATGAATTGAGTGTTTTTTGTATCCTTTGGAAGAATTGTCCTTAAATTCAGAATTGTCCATCATTTCTTAATCTCTACATAAGGTCAGCCTCTTGTAAGAGTTGTCGATTTATTATAATTCGGACAAAACTTGTTTGCAGGCACAAGGTTTTAGTGTATCTAGATTTACAAGATATATTGGTATTTTGTAGCCATTGTACTTGCCTAAAACCTTTCTTCCCCTAGGTTTAATATAAATGTATTTTAATTTTTCTTTAAAAAAATCTTGAAGTTATATTGTTAAGTGCTTTAAAATTTAATTGATTTTTCTTTCAGAAATAGATCTTGTAAATGAAAAAATAATCTAAATTTATTTGCCCAGTTGCAAGAAACACTATTTCAAAATAAAACTATTACTAACAGCATTTTTTTGCAATTGCAAAGCATCCCCATTTTTAAACAAGTGGACTTTTTATTTTCCAAATCATAACCAAAATAAAATAGCAGTTTTGTAATCAAAGGTATAATTTTTGGTTTTAAAATTGTAGTCAAAACAGATCTTGCTATACATTGCTTAATCTGACATGAAACCATGTTTTAACTGAAGCACATGTAGACTGTATCCAGGGTAACGGTTTTTGTTGAGCGTGTACACTATACACATTCTACTTTTCAGCAGTCATTGCAGTCCTTTAAATACTATGTGTATGGGTGAACATTTCAGGAGAAACAAGACCGGCTGTACGAGTTGGACCGTATCATCCAGCAGCAGTCCTACCAGGTGACCAGCCTCAAAGAGGACCGGGTAAGGCTCTTCTTCCTCTTTTTATACCACCTCTATACTGGATGTTATTTCTGTATTAATATTTCATTCTTGGAGACATTACCACTTATCACATGCTTCCTGACCTTGGCCTACAATTTGACATTTATTTTTGTTGCCAGTTACTTGGAATTTTAGCTTCAAAGAACTTAACCTTATACCCTCGCAGGAACTGTTGGAGCGGGCTCTAGGGTTCATTCTTCTGGTTAGCTGCCTATGTCACATGTGTCCTGGTTTTTGACCCCTCTACACATGTTTACTTATGCATGACACGTGTTTCCCTGTATGCAGGAACTGTTGGAGCGGGCTCTAGGGGTCTGTTGAAGAAACAGGACCAGTACTGTACCAACCCTCTACACATGTTTACTTATGCATGACACGTGTTTCCCTGTGCAGGAACTGTTGGAGCGGGCTCTAGGGGGTCCCTGTATGCAGGAACTGTTGGAGCGGGCTCTAGGGGTCTGTTGAAGAAACAGGACCAGTACTGTACCAACCCTCTACACATGTTTACTTATGCATGACACGTGTTTCCCTGTATGCAGGAACTGTTGGAGCAGGCTCTAGGGGTCTGTTGAAGAAACAGGACCAGTACTGTACCAACCCTCTACACATGTTTACTTATGCATGACACGTGTTTCCCTGTATGCAGGAACTGTTGGAGCAGGCTCTAGGGGGACTGTTGAAGAAACAGGACCAGTACTGTACCAACCCTCTACACATGTTTACTTATGCATGACACGTGTTTCCCTGTATGCAGGAACTGTTGGAGCGGGCTCTAGGGGGACTGTTGAAGAAACAGGACCAGTACTGTACCAACCCTCTACACATGTTTACTTATGCATGACACGTGTTTCCCTGTATGCAGGAACTGTTGGAGCGGGCTCTAGGGGGTCTGTTGAAGAAACAGGACCAGTACTGTACCAACCCTCTACACATGTTTACTTATGCATGACACGTGTTTCCCTGTATGCAGGAACTGTTGGAGCGGGCTCTAGGGGGTCTGTTGAAGAAACAGGACCAGTACTGTACCAACCCTCAGGAGCTGGAGAAACTGATACATCAGCAGTGTACCATAGAGCGTGAACTGTCCCGCGTCCTTCACCAGCTGGCTGAGGCTTCTAAGGTAACCAGTAAAACAAAGCTATAAAGTTTTGTTCAGGGGCTATATATGTACTCATATATATTGAATTTTCTGTTAACATATTTAAGTTGAGGAAACTTAGATGTTTTGTAAAGTTTGACCTAGGTTTAGTGGAACAGGATTAAGTTTTATATGTAATCAGATGTTATCTTATTCTCTAAAAAGATTTTAACTCTTTACCTCATGAATATTCATGTACACAGCTTGAGGAATATTAATGGACTGAAATTTAAATTGTATATGAAATAATGGATATTTCTTTGCTAGAATATTGTATGAGCAAATAGAAGAGACTCTGTACTGGGTCTGCTCTGTTTGCCAATGCATCAAAATGAGTCAATATGATCTTCATGGTTAAATCTTTCACTCATTTTAGCTAAAAAAATAAAGGTTAAGTCACCACTCACTCATGTGTGACAGTCTTTTATCTGTTTTGGTGTTCACCTCCAACAGGAGCTTGAAGAAACAACAGCTGAGAACAACAAAATTGAACATGAGGTAGCACTACTGAGGAGCAAAGTTCATGGGAATGTCTCGAGAAGCAAGAGTGCCCCCTCATTGGTCAGTTGCCTTTCTTTGATGATTAAATTATAATCACTTAAAAGAAGGCTCTTTTGATATGAGTATATAAAGGCTTGCATTAACTATAAAATTCCCATGATCACTTGATGGGCCGTGATCACAATTTAATGAAGGATGGATAAATATGGTATCTTGCATACACATATTTGAATATCCTGGAAAGCAAATATAAAAAAGAAAGATTTTTTTTAGTAAAACAATTTGTTTTCTTATCAAGTTAAAATTAACATATTACAATGTAATTAATATT
Source organism: Solen grandis (assembly GCA_021229015.1). Classification (NCBI taxonomy): domain Eukaryota; kingdom Metazoa; phylum Mollusca; class Bivalvia; order Adapedonta; family Solenidae; genus Solen; species Solen grandis. The sequence goes on along the minus strand of CM037790.1, from coordinate 20,003,814 downwards.
ATGACATTGATAAAGATGTCATTAAGAATGGAAATTATTTTTGCAGTCAAGTGAGTCATTGCGCACAAAGATGAAGATGGAGAAAGACCTTGCCAAGGTCACCAACATCATGCAGGGGTTGTCTGAGCAGGGAGCCAAATTGCAGGAAATGATGAGCTCCCTGAGACAGAGTAAACCAATGGGAACCAATCCCCAGTCACCTCTGTCACCTTCCCAACAACGTAAGGCATTCACTCATAAGTTCTGCCACTTTACTGCAGCTCAGTGTTTGTTTCATTGTTCCTATAATACTTAATATTAGAATTTATTAAATGAGTACACAACCATGATATACGATTTCTGTGAGATGAAATTTCAATTTACAATATTATTCCTGAAAGGTTGATAAATATGCAGATATGTTCAGATACTGTTTCCCTGGTTTCTAGGTCCGGAGAATAAGTCCAAGCAGAGTGGAACCACATACTATGAAACTGACCTGGATAACAACCAGTCAAAAGACTTGGCCCAGGTGACGGCACTTCTCGCTTCATACAAGCTCCTTCCACAGAACGGGGATCTGAGCCCAGAAGCAGTAATGATCAGAAGCAGCGTGTCCTCACTCCGTAGTCCTCCTCCCAGCACTGAGGAGGGAACCAGTGCATTTCGAACTGTGGTACGTCTGCAGCATGTTGTTTGAGCATCATTCTGCTGCATGATTTGTTTAACTCAGCAGAAACTGCTGTATTAAAATGGACAAGTATTTATTTTCAGATTTAGGGAAATCTGCTGAAATTTTATTTTTTATTTGGATAGATATGTCAAGACATATAAAACTATCTGACCCCAAGGAGCAGGGGTCATCATCTTACCATTTCAAAAGCTAAGCTTTAATACTTAGTCATGACAAATCTGTCCTCCATTATTGATAATTTAAAAACACAGCAACTGAGCAGTGTGTGGAAGCTTGAAGGTAAATTAAGATTTAGAATTAATGAAGTTATTGCCTTACAGAGCCCCAGGGAGGAGGAGACTTACCATGCAGCCCCTATACAGGCAGTGCTACAGCAGACGGCACACTCAATACCACAGGTATACATACACTCAAGGGTCTAGGCTCATCATGTTGCCAAGTCAACAGTGAATATAATAAAAATTTAGTGAATTGCTCAATATATATTTATGGATGACAATCACTGACAAACAGCTATCTTACTTACCCTGGCATTAGCGGAAGCAGTGTTGTCATACTTTACTTAAGGTTTTGCATGCAACTTATTAGATCTATCATGCATATATCTTAATAAATAACCATAGCTGTGATGCATAATGTCTATAAGGGCTTGCATTTACAAATCATGATCACAATTTAATGATGACTGCAATATGCTGCTGAACTACATACACACTGATTGTAGCGTGTATAAATACTTATGTCTTAAAACATAGTTGATTGAACTCATCCTGCCCAAATACAATTTTAACTCAATGTCACTATATAGAAATGCAGAATTTGGCTGTGTGTGCTGGATTTTATACGAATATGCCTAATTAATATAGTTGTGTGAGTTTGAGTTTTACCTATCATATCTAAGAAGTTGTGGCATACATATTATATTATTTGTCTTGTAGAAGGACAAGAAGTGGAAGACACAAGAAATAAACATTTTTAGCTCGACTATTCGAAGAATATAAGAGCTATTGTAGTCGCCCCTGGCGACGGCGTCGGCGTTGGCGTTGCAGCTTTTGGTTAAAGTTTTGCGTGCAAGTAACTATCAACCTTATATCTCAATAACTGTTCATGGTATTGACTTGAAAGTTTATAAATATGTTCAGGGGCATCAGACAACCAAGGCAGATAACTCTTAATGGAATATATTACAAATTATGGCCCCTTTTTAACTTAGAAATTTTGGTTAAAGTTTTGCATGCAAGATACTCAAATGCTTATTTCTCAGTATCCAGGCAAGGGATTGATTTTAAACATCTTTAATATGTTTAGGGGTATCATACTTTCATGGTAGATAACTCTTGATGGAATATGTTACAAATTATTGCCCCTTTGTAACTTAGAAATTTTGGTTAAAGTTTTGCATGCAAGGTACCTTCATGCTAATATCTCAGTATCCAGGCATGGGATTGATTTGAAACATCTTTAATATGTTTATGGGTATCATACTTTCATGGTAGATAACTCTTGATAGAATATGCTACAAATTATGGTCCCCTTTTTTAACTTAAAAATTTTGGTTAAAGTTTTGCATGCAAGTTACTTTCATGCTAATATCTCAGATTCCAGGCATGGGATTGATTTGAAACATCTTTTATATGTTTAGGGGTATCAGACTATAAAGGAAGATAACACTTGATGGAATATATTAAAAATTATGACCCCTTTGAACTCAGAATTTTGGTTACATTTTTGCATTCAAGCTACTATCCAGCTTTTATCTCAGAAATTGCTTGTGGAATTGACTAGAAAGTTAAGGAGTGTCTTCAGGGGCATCAGAAAACTAAGGAGGATAGCTTTTGGACTGAATTTTATACAAATTACGGCCCTTTTCTAACTTGGATTCTTGGTTAAAGTTTTGCATGCACAGTGTTATTGTGCTTATGTCTCAGTAACTAGGCATGGGATTGATTTTAGACATCATAAAAATATTAAGGGGTATCAGACTATCAAGGTATATCATTTTTGACTATTATTATGTACAGGGTATGTGAAGGGCAAGAACTGAAATAGATTTCATTTGATTTACCAACAAGCATTTTGAATAGTCGAGCGTGCTGTCCTCTGACAGCTCTTGTTCTTTGTATGCTTAATTACGATGTGATTGCTGTCTTGTCCAAGCGAATTTACTGTAAGATAAACTCATGATCATTTTATTTTGCTATGCATGAAATTATATTTTCTTTGACCATTCCTGAAATGTGATCTTTGAATCAAATCAACAAAAATCCTCTGTGAATTTCATTTCTTGAAGCCTTCATCCAACATAGGTTGGTTGTTTTGTACCATCTTATACATGGCTGAAACTCAGCATGGCAGCTCTACTTCTGTCTGCAAATACCTAAGTTTCCACATGATACTATCAGATATGTTTATTTAAATACTGATCAGATATATTGTTCTTTCTGTACCAAAGCAGAGAGGAAATGAAGAACCAGACGGGCCAAGTCAGTGGGATATTGGTGAAGCAGACGACAACACAAAACGTTTTTTTGGTATGTATGGAATGCTTGAAAGGAAAAAAAAATCACTTGTGGATAAAGATTGCTTGTAATTTTAAGGTCAGCATAATAATTTTAGTGGTAACTCAATTATTGAGTCAGATTTGATTTTATCCGTTTTAAATTCAGCTGGAATTTTTATTTGGAGAGTTATCTTTCTTGATACTAGTATTATCTGAACTTGCTGTGAGGGACCATTTCAAAGTTGAATGGGTCAGAAGAAAGTTCTCTGTTGGTAGTCCAGCAATGGATGATGTAATGGGGAAAGCTATTAATTTGCATTTTCTAGAACTGATTCTTTTCAAAGGTAAGGGTGATTGACTAAACTTCCACATAAATGAAAGCCTACCTTAAATTCAAATGGTTAAAGAAAATTTAAAGGCAATGATTTTGACAAAACTATAAAGATATCCTCACAAAGACTTTTTCATAGTGACATCTGACCTTAACAGACAAGTTGTCTTATTCCACACATGTTATTTTAAATACAAGTTGAAAACAAATACTAATACAGATGTTAGTAGGACTGTTCCTAGATCCATACTGTCACCAAGTTGTAGCTGAAGTATAAGTTATGAACTAATTCTCTGCACTGTTTGCGTCTGATGCCTGAGGTTGATTTGATTTACATCTGTCCAGATTCTGGTTATGAAATGATATGGTTAGCTAGATAAATGTTAGAGGTATGAAATATTTATCTGCATGTAGACTGACAGCATAAACTGAAAATTAGTTCACCAGAGTACAACATGCCCAATGTATGGTAATACACTTTTATATAGGGCACCAAGAAATAATCATAGTTGTGAGGAATGGAATATGTTAAATAAAGTAATAAAGAAAATTCATGTTAACTATAATAGTATCAGGAGTGTTTCTTGGAGGAATGTATAGATCTTATTCCCACGGCATGCAGTGAACTGCTGTGAGCTTTTTAAACATCATACCTTTAGGCACTGAATATTTACAGTATAGAGATAAAATAGGTCAAACTTCTTTGTCACCCAGGTGTTTATTTCATTCCATGTAAGTGTACCTCTGTTTCACTTAGATGTTACTCTGGTGAGCCATCCAGGGCCATCATGGCCTTCTTGTTTATATTTTTCCTTGATAATTTTAAGTAATCTCAGACTCTTTAAACTATAGACAGTTAATCAACTGATAAACATAAAATTGATCATTTTCAGAAATGGAAATGAGGGGCATAATCTGCCTTGATTTTCCACTATGATGTGACATAGAAGTTTGACTTGTTTTCTTCTATATTTTTGTATTTTTATTTATCCTGGTTGTTTGCATCATGGTCTCCATCATTCCTTGTGTGGGCTTGGGTGTAATTATTGACTACAGAAGAGCCATGTCCTGTTCTGTGATGTCTGTGGAATTTTCAGCTACAAAATGAAAAAGAAATTCAAATTTTCACTTTTACTCTTCATATTGTTATACTCCCAGATACTAAGTATATGGGGGCTATACAGGAGTCAAGTTGATCGGTCTCTCTGTCTGTGGACGTGATTTGTCTGTGCTATTTCTTGGCTACCTTTGGTCGGAATTTGATTAAACATTACAAGAATGATAAGTATCAAGCCTAGTTGCATATCTTGATCAGCTTGATTTTGATAAGTTATGTCCCTTTATTATATTTATTGAATAAATTTTAATTTTTATTTGCCATCTGTGTCAGGACTGTCCCTGACATGGTTATAGTAACTGTGACAAAGAATTGTCTGGGGGTATTCATCATATTAATGATAGTTCTTGTTATTGATAATAGACTTGAACAAGATTAATTTTAAAAAAATGAATAAATTACCTGTCCAATTCTTCTTGACACATCAGAAACAGGATGGTTTTGTATTTAAACAGTTTGATATGTTTTGTATCAATACATTGTATCTCAATGGATCTGAAACCCTTTACCACTGTTTCCAGCATGAAGGCTGTTTTAAAGCCATATCTCAAAAGCTCTAATGTATAACAGCCAGTTTCAAACCTGATCTGCCCGCTTATTAATCACACGCTGTACTGGTTTTGTATTGGTCTTATGGGACATTTCTGTAAAGGCCAATTAGTGGTTAGGACAGGAATTATAAAAATATGAATTTATGGTCTTGTTATAACATATCATCATAATAAAAAGCCATCACCTATGCTCAGCGACCTTCTTGTTTTCATTATAGATTAAGACAGATTTGCTTGTATTTCCTTTACATTACTATGTTGGTGTGATTAAAATGTGCAAATTATTACTCAGCTTTCTCAAATTTGAGATAGTAAAATCAAGAAAAATACATAGAAATATTCTGGATTTATACTCACTGAAAAACATCCCTTTGGGTCATATTCACACAAGATTTTAAGTTGTTTTTTTTTTCATTTAAAAATTAATGACTGTAGTAAGATGCTTTTCTGCTAAAATATTCCTTAACATGTGTCTCCTTAATTTTCTAAATTTGTTTTTGCGAAAACAGATTATTAAAAAAAACATAGAAATTGTTTAAAAAAAATAATTAAGTTTATAAATACCTTTAAGATAATCCCTATGTACAGCCTGTGAACCTGATTCAAATCAGCTTGCTCTTGATTGTGATGAAGGGTTGAGACACAGAGATACAGTGTTTGTCAGTCCCTGGTCTAGGGTGTGTGGTGTGAAGGGGGCAGGTGGGGTAACAACCCATGGTTGAACGGTGGTGTGTCTACTTACCGCAGGTCTCATCCCCAAAAATATGCCCAAATCACAGACCGTCCGTGACGTCAAACGAAACTCCGAAAATAGAAAGGAGGGAAAAAAGAAGGAAGAAGGTAAAGAATGTGTAGAAGCAGAATCTTGAGTGATAATGCTAATTGAAGGGGGAGGGGGGGGATGTACTTGAGTGATAATGCTAATTGAAGGGGGAGGGGGGGGGGGATGTACTTTAACTATTTGAATTCATTATGGGTCAAAAATAAAGTTTCTTTGGATTGAAATTTATTTAAGTTTTTTGGGGTGTGGAAATTTTTTTACCAACAGTACTGCATGATTTACTTACTTTTTAATCAGTCTGTGTCAGTTTATATGATATAGATTTCTGATGTTTTATTAATATTGCATAGTTGGTATTAGAATTTAAAACAGCTACTTCTTACACTCAAAATCAAGATTTTCTATTTTTCTAATTTTTTTTTACCAGTTTGAGGACTTGAAATTATTCAGATGATACCTATTCACAGGGAAAGTTTCTAGGGTCAAAGGTCAAAACTCAGAAGGTAATTTGTGCTAACTGAATGTCTAAGACTATACTTAAGCTTTGTGTTCTGTCCAGGGCTAAGAGGCTTTTTTCTTTCACTTTGAGTCAGATAATTAATGAAAATTGATCTTCAAAGTAGGTTTTTTCTTTTTCCTTTGGTAATACAACAACAACAATCCTGTCAATGTTTTGAGTCCTTGACTGGCAAGTCCTTTTCTTGTCACATTGGTGGCCTCTCTGGTAGTTATAGTCACTGAGCCCCTCCATTCTGGTCACTTGGAATGATCATGTTAGGAAATCTTCCAGCTGGCTTTTGATAGGTTGATGTTTCTACCTGGGTGCCTTTGGGCATATGGGTCTTCCTCTATCTCAAAGGCGTATTTCACAGTAGCGGTATTTTACTGTATAGACAAAGAAGGAAAATCAAAACTAACTAACATAATTTTTTTAAACTTGGCATGATAATAGAGAATCGCACTAGAAACAAATTTATGGGATAAAAAATGGCAGTCTCCATGCTGCTTTTTGAGTTATGTGCCCCTGAATATGAGGGGGTTTTTTTCTTCTCTTTTCTGTCATTTCCAAGGCAGATAACTCAAAACAAGCCTATAGATACCTTATTTTTTTCACATTATTGTTTGTTGATTCACTCTTAATCATTATGCAAAGTTTAAAAGAATTCCATCCAACTGATTTCTCACAATGTTTCAGCTAATAGACATACTGCATTTTTCTTAAAAAAAAAATATTTCTCTATATTCGCGTTTGCGACTTAAGTATAAAATCTGTTTCATAGAATTTTTACAACATTTACGCAGTGACATGGGATATAGTACCAAACATCTAGATGAAATTAAATAAGGTGTTGCTAGCCCATAATATTGAGTTATCTGCCCTTGAAAATGACAGAAAAAAGCTTAAACTCACTTTCAGGGGCAGATAACTCAAAAAGTAGCGTGGAGACCCCCGTTTTTTTTATTACATAAATTTGTTTCTAGTGTGATTCTCTAAAATCATGCCAAGTTTAAAAAAAATCTGTTTGTTAGTTTTGATTTTTCTTCTTTGTCTATATAATATAAAAATGCTTTTGTGAAATACGCCCTTAAATAAACTTGATGTAACTTTATTACTGAAACACTTTCACAGTGATAGTAAAAAAAAACAACAATTACTTTTTAGCTTGACTATACAAAGTATGATGAGCTAAAGACTTGACTATTTGAGTTTACGGCTGCTTTGACAGTATTTCAGTCCAGCAAATTACAGGTGGAGGAAGACCCAGCAATTTCACCCCCTCGGCCATGGAGGCCCCTTTTTGGGCCTTAGAAATGCTGGTTAAAGTTTCACATGCAACATACTATCATGCTTATTTCTCAGTGATCTGTCCTGGGATTAACATAAAACTTCATATAGGTGTTCAGGGGCATCAAACCATCAAGTTAGGTAACTCTTGACTAAATTTATTGAAAATTATGGCCCCTTTTGAACTTGCATGCAGTGTCAAGCTATGCTTGTTGATTTGATACTTAAATAAGGTCTTCCTGGCCATTAACTTAACAAGTTAGATAACTTTTGACCAAATTTTGACAAATATTTTAGACAATCATAAGTTTGTACTAACAATGGAGTGTGCTGTTTTAAGAACAGCTCTTTTTTCATGCATTAAGAAGTAATTCACTGTCTTATTTTTCAAACATTTAATAGAGCTTTCACATTTTTCTATCAGAAGATTAGTTCTTGTCAAATTGTAGCTCAATTAATATGTTAATTGCTTAGTTAAGTTGTCATAAATCAAGAAAAGAAATAATTTTTGTACAATCCCATTTTCTTTTTCTTGAAAGATTATACCCTGGAGCAGAACTTTTTGACTGTAATAACAATTAGATTCTAACTTGATAAGATATTTTTGACATGCATATTTCCTTTGATGATATATTTTTTACAAAATATATGACCTGTTCATATCAAACAGATTAGTATTATAGTATATAGATTTCCATATTCTTAGACTCATCTTATATTCTTAGACTCATCTTTTATTTTAAAATATTTCATTTATTAGTTCATATTTTTTTTACTTGGATAATATATATCTTCTCATTTTGCCAGATATCACAAGTGGATTTGCATTTTATTGATATAATGTAAAGGAATACTAAAATCATTTACTCTTCTAACATATAAAGCATGCTCTTCCTGTACGCATCTTGGCATGTTGATAATCTCTCTGCATTGTGTATTAATCTGTCTCTCAGATATAACTATCAAGCTATGAGGAAAGGAATGGTATCTCTGAATAAAGCAGTCAATAACCTCTGACAACTCTATTTGACAAACTGTAAATTCAAATCTAAATATGAGAATATTTTCTTCACCAGACAAAATCTGAAATTAGATTAGAACCTGTCATGAAACTGACCTCCAGGTCTCAAAAAGTACTTGTAAACAATATCAGACTCAAATTCAATCTCAAATCTCTGTTAAACCTAATGGTCATAATTTGAGAGTGAAAATGATACTGTACCACAATTTTAATTTTAGAAACACATGAGTTTGTATTCATTTTAAGTTTTCACTTTGCATCTTAAAGTTTTCAGGCCGTATTCTCAAGAATTAAGCCTAGATTAGCACAGGTCAGATGAAGACTTATCTTTGTAAGCTAGCTACCCTGTCTAGACAAGGGGTGGGTTTTGACAGACTCAGTCAGATTGCCACCCAGGCATGAGACTTGGCCTAATTCTATATTCCAAATGGAAGGAAATCTTGATCAAGATATATTTTTTTTAAATGAAAATACTATAGCAATAAGGGTGGCGTTGTCCAGTGGTAACCTTCCTGATTGTTGATCTGAAGGTTGTAGGTTCAAACCCTGTTGGGAACAAGGATTTTTCATGATCTTCCCAAGCACAAAGTACTGGTCCAACCCAGGAAGCATCAAGAAGGATTAGTATAAGTTGTAAGAACTTGTTTCTCAATCAATGAATAATAAATAACTTAAAAATATAAATAAGTTTAACTAAAGCAATTTTTGACACCTGGAACACCTCTGATCCCATGGTTTTGACCTTTTTCCTGCAGTACTAGGGATGAAGACAGCAAAATTCATTGTCTAAATTAAGACATGGATATGCACACCTTTAGTCTGATAAGAATTTTTAATGGGTTTACTAGGTAAGAAACGATTATTTTAAGTGTTAGGGCGTTAAGGATGTACTTATACTCCAGAGACCAATGGAACACCTTAAAGCTGTCTTTCCCATATCATGCAGACATATCTTTATTATTCCTACCTTGATGTAACATATTGTATGTATGCCTGTTTATATACCCAAGATAAATTTTCCTATGTTATAGATCCACAACCTTTACGAGTAGGCATCATCCCCTCTGATTATAACGACCCCACCCACGTGTATGAAAATCTTCCTCAGCAGAAATCGTCTGCTCCTTCAGAACCCGCAGCACCGGCAAAATATCCATGGTCGTCAGTTCTTCCAGAGGACGATAAACCGTCGGCATCACAGCGTAGAAAATCTGCAACTCGTCTCATGGCTCCAAAACCTTTCTCTAAATCTGCACAATATAACAATGTATCTAATGTATCAGGACCTTATAGCAGTGTACAAAATATTGACCAATCAGATCCTCTCTTGCATAATCAAGATTTTCTTAGCCAATCTCAGCCTGTGTTATATAACTCTGTCAGTACTCCACTAGAAACAAGCCAATCAAATGACAGTAAACTCTCTGCAGATTCACCCACCTTACATCCAACGAACAAAACCCCTCCACCACCGCCTGTGAGAGGAACCAGTAAGCTCTTTACAGCTGAAGTGTCGCAGAATTTTCTCGAGACTCTCAATAGTAAACCAACTAATCGGAACTATGCCCCACCTGTGCCAGCCATTTTGAAGAAAGGAAAGGGAAGAAGCCCCACTCAGAAAGCACGCTACATGACCATTTCCAGCTCTCAGCCACTCAAATTGGAAACAAATGTTTCACAGTCTCCAAAACTACATTCACAAGCAGGAGATCTGATTTCATCAGTAAGTAAATGTGTATTTATTTTCTAAATCTATTACAAGATATTACTTATAACTCACTTTGTAAATTAATAAATGGAAAGGTAGATCTATTCCATTGCTATAATACTTTTGCAATCACATACAAAAATAAGGGAGAAGCTTCAGAAACCTGGTGGTTATGGGTTTGATGTCTGGCTGCGATAAACCTATGTCATTAGAAATATTACTAATATATCTCCTTGCTTGGCACTTGGCTTAAGGGTACTTCCAAGACCTTAAGGCCTGGTTTCAGGTCAGTGTGACTGGGTGTCTTTCCTACACATTGAGGCATACTCTATATTTCTGTCTCACATGAGACAAAGTCTTCAAATGACAAGTACTGTCACTGGGACATTAAACCAAAGCAAACAACAAATCAGGGTTTTGTTTTGTTGTCTGCAGATGGAGGTACCAGATATTGTAAAGAGTTCAACAACCAGGATTGAGAACTTTGATGAGAAGACCATCGAAAGGGAGATTGTAAGATTACTTTAAATAATTCATTAGTGTTATTTCTTTGTTAAAACATTTTTAGTTGGCCTGCAAAAGATTCCTCATTATTTGGCACTAGGATCTCAGCCTCTTGACTGCATTCCCATTTACCCCCCCCCCCCCCCCCTGTAGAGAGTTTTACCCCGCAAAGATGGTCACATACCCTCCAAAGTCATAAGGGATACAAAGTTAAGGAATTGTTAACAACATTTTCACCTCCTGTTTCAAAACTCTGTGGAATCCCTTGGACCTGCTACCATGAGTAAGTAATGATATATGAAAGATACTTTAAAGATGTGGTTGGTACCATCTTCTGTAAAGGTTGTTTGGAGTAAGCTGTCTGTATATGACACTCTTTTAGTTATGTGATGTATAAACTGCCATCTCCTTCCTGTAGTTATTTGATTTGTGTCTGTTATTATAAACAATATGCTTTTTTGATTGAGACTGATGTATTTTATGGTTGAGACCTTGTCTGTTAGTACTGCAGCATGCCCCTTTACTCCATATAGAGACCTTTCCCCCCCTAAATTGACAATTTACCCCCAAAATTGTAGGGATTCTCTGTATGAAAGGGTACAAAGTTAAAGAAAAACAGCAATTTTATCCCCCAGCTTCAAAACTCAGTGGGCACCCTGTATAAGTATTTAAAATTAATGAATAATGGATGGTCATGAATTCTTATTAAGGGTATATGGAATTGCAACATAGGCCAGTATCATGTAGTAGCTAAGTTTGGACTGTTGAAACAGCCTTATAGTGAATCTGCACTTTATATTACAACATTGGACAAATGAAAGATTTGGGTGTATGTTTGAAGCATGTTATAATTGTGTTATATAAATATATTTTATTAGGGATAAAAATATTTATGTCGTTGCATCACTATTTAGTAGAGTCGGACCTTCCGACTCATGAGTCAGACCTTCTGACTCATCAGTAGAAGTGGGTCAAACTACAACGTGTCCTAAAAATAGATTTCTTTGTTCACATCGGATGGAGGGAGGCTGGGGGCCACCAGCCAATCAAATCAGTACCCACCGATCACGTGTTCTGACAGATCCAATCAGCAGCCGTCTTGGCCATTAGTTTTGTTACTGTCAACAAAGGAAGCTGCTGTCTCAGTGATCGTAATATTTTTCCGCCTCCACCCTTCCTCCTCCTCTTTATATTTTATCCCTGTATATGTTTTAGTTTTTGTATTTTGACCATGTTTTACACTGGCGGTTCATGCAGACCAGATTTGAAAATATTTATCTAAAATACATATTATTTGGTATGTTTTTCTTAAGGCATTACGATTAAATGCCCCATTATCAATCAAACACTGTCTTTGTTTTCTATATTTTCAAACATAGTTCGGATACCGGGTAGTTGCCTGTGAACAATGTCACATAAATAAATGCATTGTGTTGTTACAGGTCAGCACTACCAGTATCTATTGTGTATTATTTTCATTTCTAGTTATTCCTCCCACAAAAAGTGGACATCCCGGAGCGCTACATACCTGACTCGGATGATGAGGAAGACAACTTGACTGCTGAGGAGAAGGCCCAGCGTCAAGAGAAAGCTGACAAGATCAAACGGATCCTCACTCAGCAAAGGTACGTAACTCTTGTATTTATTTCAAGCTATGATTTTGTAGTATAGAAAGATGTATGTAATTCACCAAGCACCTTGATAGTTGAACTGGAGGAAAATGACTTCCTAATTACAATTCAGTACAATTAAACCAGGACTGTACTATTTTAAGTAGACAGCAATTTTATACATTAACCTGCTCTGAGAGGCCAGTTTCTCATGTCCCTCTACTGACTGTTTAAGACAGTGATATCTCTACTTTTGATTTAACCCTTCACCTCATGAATATTCATATTCAGATTTATTGCTTGATAAGTGGCAGCTTGTTAACAGATTGTCATTGACTAAGGGTTTTTGATTTTAACTTTCTGTGTGTATTACGTCTACCAGTACCAATCTACAAATGGTCACTCAGTGCAACAATTTATGATCGTAAATATTGGTAGTGTTCCCATCACAGGCTGTATGAACAATTTAATACCTATATTTAGAATTTCTTTTTACATGACTGATCATAATTGCTCTTAGCACATGCGCTCTTGTCGTGTATGATAACTCAAATTTGCTACAAGACGCCATGTTGCCAAATGTGTTACATGGTACAGCAAGCACCTACATTGGGGATACAGTATTCTATATTTTACCTGAATTCCCGAAAGTGGGTGTTTATTAAAAATAGCTGTTCCCCCACAATTTTACCTACACCAGCTGAATCTGTTTAACAGAAAACAAAGACTTCACCAACATTCAGAGTAACAAAATTATTATTTCTACCAATCAACTGTTTAAAAGCTGCTTTATTTACTGAACTTTAAATAGTAAATGAAACAGTAGATCTTCCTATACCATGCTGTGTAGAATCTGAGCAACAATATTGTATAAACAGAGGAAACCCTGATCAGACAGCACCTGTAAAGACCTGTCTGATCTGGGTCTGCTCTGTTTTCTCGGAATCTCAGTATGTCAAGATGACAAGGTCAAGGGACTTCTAGGATTTTGTTAGAGGAAATAAAGAGTAAATTTCAATAAATATACAAACAAGGAGTCATTTTTCTTCATTCTTTTTAACACTATTTGTATATATTTGCATTTTGCACTTTTTTCCTATTTGATATGTCTATGTTTAGATATTTGTTTTCAAGATATGATTTTAAATAAAGTTTGAGTACCTTAATTATTTGAATTTGAAATGTTTAAAAATTAATTTAAAAGGGTGCTAGATTTATTTCCTTATTCTACTATTTTCTTTGGTTATTCTTGTGATGTTTTATGTACATGTGATGGAGAGATGCATGGCATTATGTTTATCTTTCATTGGGATTTACATTTAAGGTTTAAGTTGCTTATAATTACATCTCTTAAAGAAAAGCCTTTTCCTTTGTCATACCCTTAAAAAATGTAGTGGAAGAAAATTGGTTAAAAACACATTTTTTTTTAGCTCACCAGAACAGCTTTTTTGATCACCATGTGTCTGTTTTCTGTCATGTGTCATCAACAGTTTGCTTTAAAAGACATCTCCGCTGAATCTGCTGAATAGAAATTGATTAAGAATCGCCCTTCACAAAAGTTAATAAAATAAACTTGATTAATGCAGAACTGTGGTTGCCATGGCAACCAACAGAATTCTATTTAAAAACTAAAAAAGTCTCTAAAACCAATGGTCAGAATTTGTTTTCATTTAGCACAAATGGTCACCCTATAGTTCTTACCATATTTACTAAAATGAAGTTGATCCCTTGATAAAAGGGGTCTGCTAGATTATTTTTATACTCTATATAGAAAAATTCAAATTATTCTTCTAGAAAACTGTTTGTTTGTATTTAATTTCATATGGCATGAATATGAGGCCCCCATGGGGTCAAGTAGTTTTCTTATATACTCTTCACTGCTGAAAGTAACCAGGTAAATTTAAGATACCTGAATTGTTTAAATTAGACTAATGGTACTCTGGAGAGTGTTCTAGGGCCACCATGGCCCTCTTGTTTGCTATGCTTTTATCTGTTTAAACATTATACAAATTTCATGTATGTATATCAGAATAGAGTAGACACTAACCTAACATCCTTCAAACAGTAATTAGAATGTGTGTGTTGAGAGGGGGACCAGGGATATTGGGACAGAAACCATGTGAACCAGTTTGATCAGGGTTGATTATGCACAATCTCCTGTATAACACTGATCTGTTTTCTTGTCAAGTTTGCATCATTATCCGCCCCTGGAGGTAAGTGGGCATGTGAAGGTGGTCTCTATAGTAATGCATCGTGCTGTTGTGTAACCATAGTAACCGTGTACATGTGTATGACACTAAACACAGCCTTAGGACTGTAAATAGTTAAATATATCCTTTTTTTACCTTTATCCATTGTTAGGGAAATATTTTCCACTCATGACCAGGTTAACCTCTCTCATACAATAGCGCTAACAAACCCTTGTGTAAACCAGGTCAGCCATCTCATGGCTTTCCATTGCTGACATAGGATTGTCTGAATTGAAACTGCTGATATAGGTCACAGGGATCTGGGAAAATGTCAGCCTGCTGCCTCAAAGATAGATTATTAATTAACTTTTGTAGACTTGGGTGAGGGGGTTGGGCAACCCTTCTCTAGGAAAGAGGGGCTCATGTTAGGGAGGGGGATAGATGTCTACCCTGACACCCCTGTAGAGAGGAAATAATTTCGTCCAGTTAGTATATTTAGTAGGAGTAGTGATTGTGAATCATTAGGATAAAGTTGAATGATCATTTCATGATTGTTTCTATTATTTATTATTTACACTTCATTCTCACAAGCACATGTAGAATTCATGAGGTAGTTCATTCATTGAAGGGAATTGTTAAATGATCATAATTATCTTGCTTATGATACCAACAATTTTTTATTTTTCAAAAGATTAAGTAAATTTTAATGGGTGAATCTAATGGTAGCTCAAGTCGATTATTGGACTTGATTTGATAACCCTGACAAAACTTTTACTGCCAGTTTAAGATATTTTCACTACTTTCTGCCTTTGTTTTTGAGTTTCAAATAATGATTTATTGCTGTGGAATTGATTTCAAAGGTTTAATTAACTTCAATTTAGTTAAATATTTTAATTGGTTTACTGCATTTAATTTTGAGACTATTTTTAACAATATAAATAAAAAAATGTACATGTATTTCTTTTTATTTTATATTGACTTTTTTTGTTATCCAGTTATGTAGGTAAAGTAATTAAGATATAAGGAAAAAAAATACTGTATGGAAGTAATGGATATTTTAATTGCATTTATAATCTTCACTGTTCAGCTTGTTTCATGCCAGGTACGCTGCATTATCAACATCATTTTGATAAATAGTTGAACTTACATCTTTACATTATCATATTAGTAGAAGACTTAGAGTATAAATAATTCATCAAGACAGTATCCAACTTTCTATTGTGATCATGTATTGTCTTGTCAGAAAAAGCCTAAGGGATTATTATTCTTGATTAAGGCCGGGTTTTTATAGTAAATGCAATCCTCTATAGGCTTTTAGTAAAAGAGCCTATAACTCCAAGTCAGTGGATACTTGCAACCACATTGAAGTTTGTTTAAGCACTTGAAGGACCATGATTATGATTTAATGATGGATGGATTACCTTTAATGTGTTTCACTGCATTCAAAGACCATGGGTTAGTTGAGCTGTTACTATAGACCATTTCACCAGAGGATCGGCAATACCCGGTATAGTTCGCTGATTTGAATTGACCAATCAGTGACTGGGGAAAAATTTGAAGAGTATGTTTATTTCCTATTGAACAATGTGTAAAATTGTACAGCAGCATGTTGATAAGGTGTTTCGAAAGTGTTCATTGATTACGTAGGTTTATGTCTCATTTTGTAGTGAAATGGTCTATTGTATAAGAGATGTGTAAGAAGCTTTGTAATTGGATAAAAACTCCTTCTGATATTTTGAGGCATCTAATAAAATGTAATTGGTTGACATTGGAGATGAGAAGTTGCCATTAAAATAATCCATGGCTGATGGATGGAGGGTAGATAATAGAGTATATCTGTTCTGGATGTACTTTATAAAATGACTGGAGTAAATCAAGTGATTTATAGAGTATCAAAAGATAATGGAGGGTAACATTTGGCATAGTTTGACCTCCAGTTTGTGTGTGCATTTTATTAAGGTAATTCATTTATCATTAGATTATAATCATGGTCCTTCATATGCTTAAAAAGACTTCAGTGTAGATGAAAGCATCCACTGACTTGGAGTTACAGGCTCTAGTGCCCCAAATCTATAAAGATTTGCATTTACTATAAAAATCCCATAATCACTTAATGGACCATGATCACAATGTAATGATGGATGGATTACCTTACCCTTTCCCTTTCCCCTACTCATTTTGACGCACTCAATAGGTACCACATAAAGCCTGATCTGCAGAAAACCACAGTTAAACCTTACCATATTTAATTATAAAGTCCTCATTTCCAGACCACCGAGGAGCACCAAACAGCATAATACCTGATCTGTGAGTTACTCGCAGGCTGATCTGGTTTTATGCTGTTCGCATAGGTCTTTTCATGGTGTCCTCTATGAGGGAAAGGGTTAATGCTGCATAATCGAGGGTATTGATCGAAGCATGATATAATGAATATAAATACAAGTATGCAACGGTGCAAATTATGGTTATCTTCTAACAAAATCGATAGAAGATTTAGAAAATTTAAAATAAATGTTATACAAAATGATGAATGGTTTATACAACACTCACATGTGTTGCAGGTGTCAATAGACCTTTCAAAAATTTGTGTTGTTGGCATGGTGACACTAGATTTTTTGCATTCTAAAAATGTTATATAAAAACTGCTTTGAAACATTGCTGCAGTGATTTTGCTGTTTGTTTTTTTTGTTTGTTTTTTAATTTTTTTTTATTTTGACAAGTAAAAGAAAAAAATACCCTTATGCTACATTGTAAAAATCAGCTGCCTACATTGCAGATGTCTTATTGGCTTTATATCATATTATGTATTATATATCAATAGATGCAATCACTATACATTATTATATTATTGATGATGTGGTGAGAAAGTATCAAAACAATTATCAACTGAAACAAATGATAATGCATGCAAATTATATAACTAAAACGTTTCTTATTAAATCCAAGATACTACTATATTAAATTCATCTAATTCAAACTAATTTTTTTTTTTTCATGATGTAGTTTGATTTTATCAAATCAAATCAAATTTATTGGCAAAATCAGTACTGTGCCTTTATCATTCAACTTTCAACTTCAATGCTATACTCCTCAATGCCTCAATTGGGCGTTTACTGATGAGGGTATCCATTGGATATGTTAAAAATTTGGCTGAAATATCATCAGTGTCCCGTACATGGATGATATTTTGAAGCACAGTAAAATCTGTATTTATAAATCAACATAAGAAGTTACTTTCAGCATAAGAAGTTACTTTCAGCATAAGAAGTTACTTTCAGCATAAGAAGTTAATTTATCATTTTTTATGCAACAATCTTATAAAGCATCCATAATTCACAATGACTAAAAAACTAACACACTAACTATGACAGCCATTTTGAACAGGGTGCATCACCAAGTTTGACAGTTTTACTACATAAGTTTGGTTACTTTCATTGACTGACTCTGAAATGTCAGGAATGATAGAGTAAGAAATATGTACTTTTCAAGTTAACTGACAAGAATTAGGTAATAAGAAGAGACATACTTTTAATGTTGTCTATCAATTTTCTGTTCATTCAACTGTTTTGCAATGTTTTTCACTGGAGATGTCTTGAGTTCATCATTAAACAGTCTGTCAAACGATAAAATATTGTAAAATGCATGATGTAAGAATTGATAAACCGGTATTTTTGAATCATCTATGTGAGGGACCTGGAAGCTATATTTGAATAATTTAGTAGAGCCTTAAACGGTACAGCAGTTCTGTTACTTTGGGATTATCATTTTCATTTCAGCATAATTTCAAAGCAGATTCATAAAATTTGAGCCCATTTTAACAGAATCAAATACAAATATAAACTCTATAACATTATTTGTGACTAACAGACACTGAAATAAATTATTTTCTTTTCTTTCCAACCAATGTAGCGACTGGTAAGTTGTATGGAGTACTTTTGTTTTGTTGCCATAGTAACCAGGGTCATGGGCACTAAAGAGAGTTTTCCATTTTGTTTTGAAGCACATCCAGTTTGTAGCACGCAAGTTTAATGTCCCATAATACTAATTTTGTTGTCCTGTTAATATGAGAAGAGTAGCCGGTATAGTTGGACCTGCTAGAAGTGTTTGTTAATGGTTAAACAGTAGTAAGTGGAAATGGGGCAAGTAAGTAGTGGTGTTTTGGTTATAAACAGTTGTGGGGGCATGACTTGGTAGTCAAATTGGTGTTATATTTAGTTAGTCCTGTTCAACAAGGTTTCAGGCAAGTTTAAAAGAGTATTTAAATATTCATACGCTAAGGTAGGGTACCTTTTTTTAATTAAAAAATAACATTTTAAATGGAATCTATTCTTGAACATTACAATTAATTATGTTTATGGATATATTGATGAAAATTTTATGAATGAAATTAGTAAAATATATATAATTAAAAAAATGAAACTAATATAAATAATTGCTCTTTAATTGTTTGTATTTGTGCTTTTACTCATTATGAGCAGCTGTTGCGTTTTCCTTAAATAAAATTTCTGCCTAGGAAAAACTATAACAAAGTGTGTTTGTTTTACAGCGAATTGATATCTAAATGATTAGAAATGATTTTTATCAAATAACAGCTACTGCATTTATTAGCTCACCTGAGCATAGCTCAGGGTGAGCTTTTGGGATACTTGATTGTCCGTCGGCCGTCGTCCGTCGTCCGTCGTCAGTCGTCCGTCGTCCGTCAACAATTTTGATGTTTACACACTAGAGGTCACAGTTTTGATCCAATCTTCCTCAAACTTGGTCAGAATGTTTGTCTTGATGATATCTTGAACCCTTTCGAAAATGGGTCAGGTTGGATCAAAAAGTAGGTCAGTAGGTCAAATCTTAGAAAAATCTTGTTGTCCATCAACAATTTTGATGTTTACACACTAGAGGCCACAATTTTGATCCAATCTTCCTCAAACTTGGTCAGAATGTTTGTCTTGATGATATCTTGAGCCCTTTCGAAAATGTGCAGGGCCGGACCGAAAAGTAGGTCAATAGGTCAAATCTTAGAAAAACTTGTTTACACACTAAAGGCCACAGTTTTGATGCAATCTTCCTCAAACTTGGTCAGATTGTTTCATAAAAAAATCTTGTTTATACTCTGGGGAATTTTTGGCCAACCTCAAAGTTTGGCAGAATGTTTGTCATGATGATATCTTTTGTGGATGGGGTCAGAAAATTCCTGAACATTGTTTCACCTCATCATCTTAATTCTGAAGCAATCTGTTTTGTACAGGCAATGAATGATACTTTTCTCAGGTGAGCGATCTAGGGCCATCTTGGCCCTCTTGTTTAATATCATTGTATATGAATCAATTAAATTTCTTAAAAAACTTGTTATACACTACTTTCATTCAAGAATTTCATGATTTTAGTTAAAATCCTGCTCGTTGAATAGTTGCAGGTCTTTATTAAATGCCTCATATATGAATGAATATTTTAAGAAGGACTTGTGTGTTCAATTTGTAAACTAGTATCAATTGTTCAATCCCCGGCCTTATTATAAATGGTACTGGTATAATTATCTCCCTTGCTTGGTTCTCAGTATAACCCTAGTAGTTCCATGTTGGTTGGCCCGACATCAGGACGAGATGTTACTAAGTATCATATGTTTGAATGAGGCAGTACTATTTATGTCTCATATACAAATGCAGGAAAAGTCCCCCAAATGACTGAAATCTTTCATCAAAGTGAACAAACAGTACACATTTGTCATAAAAGATTTTAGTGGAGATTTAACATTTCTGGTGATTGCTTTAATAAAAATGCATAGTATTGCCTGCGATAGATTGCCTATCTTTGTGAATTTACTTGTCAATATTTATGTGGTTTGAATCAATGGTCAGTTAGTGAAATCAGTCATTTGTTTCTCAATTAAGTATACAGACGGGGGTAAGTGTACAGATGTTGGTAAAACAAGTGGGCCTGTTCTACATGCAAGTCAGTACATGTATAGTCCGGTTGCTTTGTCCTGTGGTCTTCATGATTGAATAAACTGAATGAGATCTTATAAACTGTTTCATTGAAGAGGGGGGGGGGGGGGGGGGGGGGGGGGGGGAACGACTAGGGGAGAATTGAATCTAGGAGATTTTGAACACCTCACACTATTGGACCTAGGGGATGTTGGAGTCTCTCCCTGCCACAAATCTATATACAGTGTATTATAAATAAAGCTACACTGTACATCAAAATCAGTGATTTTATCTCACCATAGAATTAGCCAGTCTGTCAGGTCAAAGATTCTGGACTATACATGTACCATGTTGTTGCTGTGTAGAAGAATACCAGTGCTGTTTGTGTTCATTACTATTTATTTCATCACTAGTCAGTCCATGATTCAGTTTGCACTGCTTTTGAAGTGTGATCATTTATTGCACTTGATGTGTGCAGTGTATTTCAGCTTTGTTTCAGCTCTTGTATTATCCATCAGTTTTATTTAAAATTGAGTTTTTGTAAGTGTTATTTTTTATTGTGCTAGTTAATAATGCATATAAAGGAAGGGTTAGGAAAATAAACTCCTTTTTTTTTCTTCAGAAAATTAAAAAAACCTTCATTTCACTACAGTAAAATTGACAATGTGTCTGATGCATTTTGGTCTTGATAGCGAGTTGGTTTCTTTTAAACCTACCTACATAATCTATTTCTTTGCAATGGAGCTAGCTTTTGCGGTGCCATGGTAGAGTGTCTGACTTGCATACAGAGGGTCTTAAGTTCGATTCCATATATTTATTTGGTTCTCTCTCTCTTTTATTCAGTTTATTTATCCTCCACCAAACCAAATTTCTAGAGTTGAAATTTAGCATAATATTAGATGTATAAATGTACTGAAAATATTCAGTGTTATCATACTTTTTATTTCTACAAAAAAATTTAAAAAAAAAAAAAAAGAAGTAGAAAATTATGAATTCTATTAATTTATGTATTTATGAACATTTGAGGATTTGGTTTAGGAATTTTATTTCTATAGAACTATAAAGTATGACTAAACTTTATTTTTAGCTTGTCTGTTCTTCAAAGAAATGTCATTGCTTTGGTGTTGTCGTGAAAAACTTAAACCTTGGCCATAAATTCTAAACTATAAAAGCTTCTGTCACCAGACTTCACATACTTGTACACTGTCACAAGGGGTGCATTCCCATTAAGGGTCATAACTCTTAGGTCCATTTTCACCTATTTATCTCCCCTTTTTGAAAAAAAATCCAAACATACAAGTACGTGTTGGCATTTTCATGCAGTGCTCTTAGTTCAGTATATGTACGGACAGTGGAGTGATAACCAGTATGTCCTCATATTTTAAAGTCTTGATACAAAATTTTACTGTTAGCTCATAGGTCAAGGTCATACCTGGAGGTCAATGGTTAAAAATTCAATGCAAATTTGCATATGTGAATTTTCAGTTTATTTTGCACAAGTGTTTGCTGTAAGATGCTGATTGCTAGCTCAAAGCAGAATGTCAAACTTTGAGGTCAAAGGTTAAAAATGAATGCCATTTCCTGTATGGGCTTTCATTTTCCCATTGACTGCAAGATTGTTAAATTACTAGATGTTTGCATTGGTCAATTCTGTGATGATCCTGCATGTCAGCCATGGATTTGAGTAGTGCATTTGTAGCTGATGAAAACAACAACATCCAGACATTAATTATGGACAAATAGCAGGATAGTGGGGCTATTAATCACTTTGAATGATAGCTGTAATTACCTAGGAGGGAGGAGACTCCACCTTGAATTAACAAGTTTACGAATGCATGTCACTTGCCTCTACTTCCTGTTGTTGTTGTTTGTTTTGTTTTTTTTTACACAAAATTCATTAGTATGTAATACATTCAATTAAAAGCTTACTTGAAAAAATCAGCATGTTTAATACACTAATGGTCATGTTTAAAAACATCCAATGCAAAGAAATTATAGGAGCAATTGTCAGTTTAGTATTTTATAAAAACTGAACTCCTTGTGGAATTGGAATGGAAAGTTGTTTTAAAAACAACAACAACAAACAACATTTATTTATAAAATGCAATTTGGTGAAATTATCAAGAAATCATTTACTGTACAGGTTATTGTATTTTCTTGTAATTTATTAAATGTGATAATTTTTTTTCACTTCTGTTCAGATGGTTGATGTGAGAGTTCATATATTGTATTGTGAATTTATATATTGGGGGAGAGTTAGGGAGAGGAGGTTAGCTGATGATACAAAACTTTATTAATAACAATATCTGACTATTTATGGTAATTGTATTTGATATACCCCTTTCAGCTAACAGTAAACCCTTTATGACACAGAAAAGCATACTGATCTACATAAAATGTACCTAAACTGATGAGAAAAAGAAAACATAATTTTAACTTACAGTGCCTGGCCATAATACAGTACGCAACGTCATCGTCTTTCTGATGTCGAAGGTATACAGAATCATCGTTTATTCACACTAAAAACCAATTAGTGATCAAATTAAAGCACATACCTGTCTAGTACTTTATCTGACCCTTTGCTTTTATAACAGCATGAATTCTTGGTATTGCTTCATAAAGTGATCATATAGCTCCCTGATCAAAATCACTCCAAATGTCCTTCACCACACATATCAAATCTACCTGATTGTTTATTTCACTCAATCTCAGTTCAAGTTTGTATTTGATCGTTTTCCCTATGTTTTTGATGATGTTGATGTCTGGGGACTGTCTTTCCTCAGCACCACTTTCATCTCATCGCTAAATATCACTTGCGACCATTTCTCAGCTACTTTCTTCGTTCCCTACACCACCCGGCTTTAGCCTCATGATTGTTCTTTGATATTGTTATCTTTTTAGTCACCACACACCGTATATAACCACTTTCCGCCAACCTGTGTCGTACAGTCCTTTTAGAAACACTTGTTA
This sequence comes from Solen grandis, assembly GCA_021229015.1. NCBI lineage: Eukaryota > Metazoa > Mollusca > Bivalvia > Adapedonta > Solenidae > Solen > Solen grandis. Next base: position 19,980,155 of record CM037790.1, on the reverse strand, counting down.
CCTGCCTTGCGGAATTAAAACTTGTCGAGATATCCGCTAGCCACTGTCTACGATTCTCTTCCACCAAACGAAATAAAGCCCTGTCATCACAGTTGTCTGTCAGTCGCTTCCACCCAGGTCTCATGTTGTTTTCTACTGTCCCACGTTCATGATATCTCTTCACAATTTTCTGGATGGTATTAGCCCTTACCATTAGTATTTCTCCAATTTTTGGTGAGCTAAATCCACCCATATGCATAGATATTATGTCATTTTTCTGCTCGACTGTCAAATCAATACCACATGGTGCCATGATTGTTTTATGACGTAATAATCATGACGAAATAAAATTTTAGGAAAAATACTTAAGTGGGACACGTTTCCTGGAAATCAATATATGTTAACAACACAAGCTTATTTAATACTACACTTTATTGATAAACAAAATAAAGCCATTGATAAACTGGTGATAGTAAAATCGCTTTGCGCATCAGATGACATTCCATACTGTATTATGGCCAGGCACTGTATACAATATTTTTTTATCTTTGATGCAGAATTAGAAAAGATTAATTTGGTTAAAGTCACACCTGGCTGTTAGATAAACTTGGCATCAGCCATATATTCAACTACTTCAAACATCAGCAACTGTTTTTTACACTACCTGTTGCCTGTCTTCCTAATTATTCTTTTACCACAAAAACAACAATGAAAAAACAATGTATTCCTAATTCAAGGGACTGTTTGCAGAATTAGCAAATGTTTTGTTAACTTAAATCTATATTTTTTCAAAGCAAATAAAGCAGACCCTGATGATAGGACTCTTGTACGATGTCATTGTGTACCTCAGTGTACGTGTGAGGAAGAAGGGGGGAGACATCTCTAGTTTTTTGTTAAAGATATGTGTAGATTGAATGACATTGCAATCGAGTATACACACAGTGATGATATATTTATGTCCGGTTTCAGCGTGCACTCCCTGTCCCAGCCAGATGTCAGCAAGGTGGCAGGAGAGGTGCACCAGCGTGTTCAGCAGGAAAAACTTATGCGCGCCCAGTTGCTCGGTATCGGGCAGGAGCTTGCTGAACAGGTGAAGCGCAAGTCTCGACAGTTTGCAGGTGAGTGTGTGCTATTATTTCCCCATCTGTTTGGATTTTAGCTCCACTTTTAAAAAAAAAAATTAGTGGAGCTATTGTCATGACCCTCTCATCGGCGTTGGTTATGGTTTTGCTCACTTCAGACTTGGAATACTTGTTCACTATCAGGAAAGAATATAACTCTTGCATTTGTTCACTTCAGACTTGGAATACTTGTTCACTATCAGGAAAGAAATCCCATTTCTAAAGAGAAGGTATCTGTAAATATAGTTTTGGCAAAGCTATGACCCTTTCTGACATATAATTTTCTGGGTTGGTTATGTTTTTTGTTTTGGTCAATTTCTCAAGAAAAAACTGTCAAACATATTCACTTCAAGATTGGATAATACTTGATCAATTTCAGTGGGAAATAATTTCAAAAGGGCAAGTAGCTCTTGCATTTGGTCACATTGTATGGAGACATGTCACAGTTAAAAACAAGATAGATCCAAGTGGTGACCTTTTAAACTTGTTACAGCAGAACTTACCCACAAACATTGCCCTGTAAACTATAGTAACAACCCTGTTTGTGGTGAAATAAAACCATCCTTTTCCAGATAGTACAATTCAAAAGATCATTAACCTATCCTGGGAGGAAAAAAACCCAGGCAGTTTCAAGTGATAGCTGTCTTAAAGCAGATGGTTCACATATGGTCATTGACTAAGAATGAGATTTTTAACTATATGTTTGTATGACATCTATCAATACCCAGCTACAGATGCATGGTCTAGGTCAGTGGTTCTATCCGGGTACCTCCATGCATTCGGGGTCTTCCTCCACCTGTAATTAGCTGGACATCGCTATATCGCAGCGACGGTAAACCCCAATACAAGAACATACATGTACATGTACAGATGCATGGTCACCCAATACAACCATCATTGATTGCAAAAAAATGAGTTGTTTCCCCATCACAGGCAATACTGTCAATGACGGTATTTAAACTATATTAAGATTATAAAACCTATATTAAAATTTTGTTGTTATTTGGCTCATCACATTTTCTCTATGGGGTCCCCATGGCTGAGAGGGTAAAATCTCTGACTTTAATACCTGCTCAGCCCCTCACCGCATGGGTCATTCTGATTTTCAGAGGAAGCCTTCCAGCTGGCTTGCCGTAGGTCGGTGGTTCTACTCGGATGCCTCTGTGCATTCGGGGTCTTGCTCCACCTGTAATTAGCTGGACGTAACTATATGACTGAAATACTGTCAAAGCGACGGTAAATTCAAATAGTCAAGTCATTTTCTCTATGCACATGTTCTTACTTTAGAGGCTGAACTTGTAAAATTTGCTACCTTGAATTGGTAAAGACGCCATGTTGCAGAACATGTCACATGGTACTGCAAGCACCTGCTTCAAGGATACCATATTCTATATTTAACTGTTTTCGCAGAAGTTGCATTTTCTAAACTACATGTAATGTATTGTTTTCCCATGTAATGTGACACTTGCTGAGTTTATTTGTCAGGAAACAAAGCGTTACGAAACTGTATATTTGTATATTACGAGTTTCCTGATTGAACAGTCTTAGCATCTTGCAATGGTTTAAGACAGGAATGAATCTTCTTTCATTGTGAAGTCATGTCCTTGAATGCCTATATGCTGTATAAGAATGTGTGTTTTACAGCTGAGAGAAGGAAAACCTGGTCAGGATCATCTCAGAAAAATGAGAACGTCATGGAGAATGGGGACCATAGCGACGGGGAAGTTGATCACTATGGCGATGCAAACAACAACTCATACACTGCAGATGGTGAACCTGTACCCAATAACAAAGACTCTTTCTTAAGTGCAGGTAGTTTGTACAGAGATGAGAACACCTCACCCCACAGTAGAAATGCTTTTGGGGTGGAAAGAGAGTATTTAGGGGGAGGTAACTCCTACAGTTCATCGTCCCCGTACTATGATGTGAACTACAGCTCTACCTCATTCAGCAGTAGGCCAAACTTTAAAATTTGAATTAAAAGAAAGCAATATACTGACGACTACTTTATCATGAAATAGATTAAATATCATCAAAAAAAACTAATGTTTACATGTTTAAGGTAATCCATCTGTCATTATATTGTAATCATTGTCCATTAAGTGATTGTTGGAATTTTATTGTAAATGTAAGCCTTTATAAACTTAAGCAAAATAGGATCCAAGTCAATGGATGCATGCATCTGCACTGAAGTCTGTTCAAGCATTTGAAGGATCATGATATAATTTAATGATGAATGGATTACCTTAATTTATTAATTTAACACCAAAGTGTTACCTGTAAATTTACACAGAAGAGTTTTTGAAATACATTTTGCATTCATGACTGCATAACTTTCAGGAGAAAGGAATCTAATCAGTTTC
>CM037790.1:19926592-19976592 GCA_021229015.1 Solen grandis | reverse complement strand
GCTCCACATAGTAGCAGTAGTAAACTTTTTTTTGCGTCTCATCTATGTACAAAAATATGGCATAAAACATGAGTAAAATAATACACACTACTTTTCAAGATTTTTTTCTTGTGTGTGTGTGTGTTATGTTAAAGATGGGTGTAACTTAATGATATCTCGGTTATTTAATTTATTCAGAAGCAAAACATGTCTTAACCAGAAATATCTTTCTAATTTTCGTATAGCATTGAAATTGTCAACTGCTTGGATTTCAAATGATTAAACTTAAAATATATGAAATAGTATGTACTTTTAAGATCTTCGACTGTTGTATTGTTCTTTCTTTCTTTCTTTCTTTCTTTCTTTCTTTCTTTCTTTCTTTCTTTCTTTCTTTCTATTTAACTCAGAATATGGGATATCTAAAGAGAGAGAGATTATCAAACACCCGGATGTTAGACATCCGTTGCTATTGAAAGATTAAATTTCTAAAAATAGAACAAACATTTTCCCAAGCCACGTTTAAAGAATTCTCGTCACGTTTTGTCCAGGTATTCATCAAGTTAAAATAAAATATTCACGCTCATACAATCAAACCGGAGTTACCGTGCGTTCTTTATTTGATGAGCACTACATATATCTGCATTTCAGTAATAAAAAAAACAACAACAGGAAATTGATCCGTGAGATTTCTTGCTTTTCCCCTCCCCTAAAGTTAACCCTATCAATGTGTATGTTGGCATTTAAATATGAGTCCGATAAATTGTAAAATTTGATAACACCCCCCTCTCTCTCTCCATTACGATATTAATATCTTTAAAGAAGCGCCCAGTGGCCCAGCGGTAACGTATCCGACTGCGGATCCAAAGGATGTGGATTCGAACTCCGTTGGGGGGCAAGGATATTTCATGAAGTTCTCAGGCGCAAAGTACTGGTCCAACCCAGGAACCGTCAAGAAGGATTAGTATAAGTTATAAGAAATGGTTGCTTAATTGACGTTAAATAGATTAGTTTAAACAATACATTTCACTTACACATTTGTAGATATATTGTATACGTTTCATTCATTTCAAGGGGCCTCCGTGGCCGAGAGGGTTAAGTCGCTGACTTTAAGACTCACTCAGCCCTTCACCGCGTGGGTTTGAATCCCGGCAGGGTCATTCGGATTTTCATGTGAGGAAGCCTTCCAGCTGGCTTGCGGTAGGTCGGCGGTTCTACCCGGATGCCTTCGTGCATTCGGGGTCTTCCTCCACCTGTAATTAGCTGGACGTCGCTATATGACTGAAATATTGTCGAAGCGACGGTAAACTCAAATAGCCAAGTTCATTCATTTCAGTAAAACGCTATAGATCTAAAGGAATTCAATGTGTCAATGTCGGCAATGTGTCTCCTATATTCTCAACAATACCAAACAATCCTGCTAAATATAGGATAATCATTTGGCTTTATTTTTAACGTACTGTCGACAACATTCCAGTCATTATGAGACTTTGTTTATATGAGATAGATAATGGAACTATTTTTAATCATGGAGCTAGAAGTAAACGTGCCATATCAGTCCACTATCACGATCTTACTTAGTTACGACTGTAAATCGAACCAATGTCACCCAGCTACGGGCAGACGACTTTACAACACATCCGCAGGGAAGGATGACTAAGACGGTGTTTTGTATCTACATAAAATTTCACCCGGTTATCGTAGTGGTAACACACATCACATTTCACTAATGTGCCCCGGGCTCGATTCCTGGTCACGTAAGGCTGAAAGAACTTCATAATCAATGTAAAATAAAATATACATGTAGTTTTATAAAATCTAGGTAGAATGATAATATACAATCTAATTCACTCTTTATCAATATTTCGGTAAAACTTGCTTTTCCCATTAAAAAGAAAAAAAAAAGCAAGCCCACTACATACAGTCGCCATGTTATTCACAATATGGCGACAGTACAAACATTTATAATGAAGGGGCTCATTTTTTTATTTATTTTTTTTTTTTTTTTTTTTATCTTGAGAACGGTAAGTTTTTCCGAAATATCGATAAAGACTGAATTTAATTGTTTATTGTATTACTTCTAGAAAACGAACATTTGTTATGTTCAATGATATTATCTGTTGTCTACGTTCTCCTCACAGTGGCCAGACTTCCCTGACTTCAGTACATGATGTGTTGGTGGAAAATATTGAGACTTCCTTGGTTGGTCCAGTACTTGGCGTCTGGGAAGGTCATGAAAAACTCTTGCCCCTAAACGGGGTTCGAACCTACAACCTTCGCATCCACAGTCGGGTATGTTACCACCATTTGTATTACCTAGGTTACAGATTTTCCTTTGAACATTCACACTGACGTAAACTATTCTGATTGGCATACACAATGCCGTTTGTTTTTTACAGTTAGAGGGAAAGCGACCGCAGTTTTATCGATGTAAAATTACTGGAAAAGTCAAAGTCAATTGCACGGCGTAGTATAATTTGGAAATGAAGCTATTTTTTTTCCATACTAAAAATCCCTTACTACTGAACCATGACTCTGTTCTAATAAAGACAGGGGTGTGCCGTGAAACGAAATACCTTCATCACGTGTTAGGGGCTAGGCTTAACTTCGATACATTTATTTTTCTTTCGTATTTTCCTGGAAGCCCTCTCATAACGACTCCGTGACCAGGGTAAGGTGGAATAACAAAAAGTTTGAGTAATCTTTAAAATAATCATTATATCAGGTTTCTTTCATGCAGATCTTAAAAAATAAATACAAGGCTTGAATTCAAACAAACACATTAGCGCTAAAACTTGTTGATGAAATTTGAGCCTGTTTCAAAAATATGGTATAAACCTCTACCCGCCAAACACACAATTGGTCCTTTAGCCTTCATTAAGTCAATCCTTCCTCTGGAAGAAACCATTTTGAATTAACTGGTCATACCATACATGAGTAACATCGATTTAGGACCATTTCAAACTCTAATGATCAACGTAAACCTCCTGACCTCTAGAAGGCAGACGCTCTTGTTTCATAACATATCAGTTATATCCTGTTTTTAGTACACGCAATTATAATTATCTTCAATGGCGTAGTTCCCTTTAGGTACTCTAGGCCCAAGGCTGCGCATCATTACGAGAAATGGTATTTTCAAAAAGTCTAAAAATGCATTTGACACGTGCAGTAAAAACGCCGGAAAGTGCATGAAAACGCACCTGCTAGAAAAAAAAAAAAATCCCGGACCCCCTAGCCCGGGCCTGCATATAAATATAGGTCTACTACGACCATAATCTTGCAACACGGGTAGTATACGAGAGAGAAGCAAAATAAAATAGACTTAAAAATAAAGGATACATCCTTAGGGAAATAATTATGATATTAGAATATGTATATGTCTTTAAGTTAGTCTAAGTAGTTCTAAGTAAAACTATGGTTAACAATGGCTTTGTAATAAGGAAAACTTCCTTTATTGATGGAATTGTTTACAATGCGATTATTTCACATTGACTTTTTCCTCAATATATGAAAAAAGGTTATGGCCCGATAGCAACGTGTATCTATACTGGTGAACTAATTAAATCCACAATGACGTACATGTAATTGGTAATCTGGATTTAAGTTAACAATTGGAAGACCTTTGCATTTCTACGAAATCATGTCGATTTAACTCATAGTAAAAAACAACAACAACAAAAAACAAACAAAAACAAAAATTCAGTAGCTTAGGAATACTCCTACCCTCTGATCTAGTTAAAGGACACGGGAGGTGCGTTCTATAAAAAGACACTCTGTCCTATATCCTATATAATAGTAAACGCTGCAAGGTTTCAATTTGTATAACTATAGATTCATATATGTGTGTGTGCGTATTAACTGGAAAATTACTCAGTATACACTATACAGTATTCGCTATTAGTTCTTCAAGGGTGGACAAACAACACTGACAACGTGAGACCATCAACTCGCATACTTGGATCACAAAGTTAAACTGACATTTTTACCAACATTTATTTCCGTTTCATTAATTTGGCTTTATAAATGTAGGTTATCAACTTTAAATGCACTTATTTTGGCCTCAGACAGACAGAAACTTTCATACCACATCTTCAACAACTCGACCTTCACTTTCCAGATTCTGCGTTTTAGATTCAGACCTCCAAAGTAATGTTTTACTATTTCTGTAAATATGCACTCTATTTCTAAATGAATAATTACCAGAAATTATGTATCTTGTGAATTCATATTTTTGAAAGAGAAAAATGTGAGACAATTTTTATATAAATTTAGAAATTATTAATGTATATTATTTAAGAATAATTCAGGTAACATAGAAATGATTACCAAAATCTGATTCAAAGTTGCTTGCTACCTATCACCTTACGGGGCCTCGTGGCCGAGTGGTAAGAGTCGTTGACCTACAATTACGGATCCCCTCGCAGCTTTTGGTCCAAGTCCGAGTCTGAACATTTGGATTTATCATTCGAAAAAGCCTTTGAGAAGATCCATCCATCATTAAACTACATGTATAATCATGGTCCTTCAAACGCTTAAAAAGACTTTAGTACGAGCATCCATCGGCTTGGAGTTAGAGGCTCTTTTGATCAAAGTCTATAAAGGCTTACATCTACTATGAAATACCCACGATCAGTGATGATCATCTCTCTTTGCACTCATTGTCCTTCTACGTCTATAATTAGCTGGACGTCACTTTATGACTAGAATACTTGTACTGACGGAATACTCAGCCCCTCACTCACTACATGTAATTAAAGATTTTTTCCCTATCAACGTTGTTGCGAATAACTCCTTTAAATGTAACGTATCATGTAAATAAAACTATTAACATAAATGTTGTATTTATCATGCATTGGAAATTGCTGATATGAATTTAACTTTTTTTTTTTTTTTTTTTTAAATATTTGAGAAATGAATTATCTTAAGGCAAGCTACGTCTAATATGTCAGCTGTTCTTCCCGCTTTCTTATAAAATATAAGAAAAGTAAATAACAAGCCATAAGCCAGTGATGTGAATACCTATGTAGCTCCGTGCATAATCAAAGTAATGACTGATACAAATATCATCATTAGTATTGTATTTATTTATTTATGTTTCAGAAAGCATAATACAAAAATCGTGGAGATTAATATTTGTGGACACAACAATCTACGAAATACCACGAAATATAGCACCCCCCCCCCCCCCCCACACACACACACATGAAAATCGATGATAATATGTATGGCTCTAGTTACAGGTATGACGAACGTGGGAAAACCCAACCTCTATTTAGTAAACACTTAACTGTATACTGTGAACTCGCCTTTAATGACTGGGTATTAACTTTCACCTGGCCAAGTCGGGAAATCCCTGATCTTCCCTGACCTGGGTCAGTTAGTTTAAGTATATTTTATTTCAAAATACTTGAAATGAGGTCAAGCCACAATATCTATTCAACTTAGTGACGGACCCTCCCCTTGCTTAATACAATTCCTATATTGTACTGACGACGTGTGTTGGATGATAACAAACATGTGATATATTCAATTAAAGAACATATAATAACAATATATTAACTCATATAAAGAACTTTGTGGACACAATGCGTGTATATATACACACACAACCCATACGACTCTCTCTCTCTCTCCCCCCCCCCCCCTCTTTCTCTCTCTCTCTTACACCACCACCCCCTCTTTCTCTCTCTCTCTCTCTCTCTCTCTCACACACACACACACACACAGAGGTGGCCTAGTGATCGGGCAGTTTTGGTATATCTCCCTTATACTTGGCGCTCAATAATTGACCGTTGGTCAAGTGTCAAGATATTGTTTAAACATGATAGTGAGCAACTCACTTGTCTATGCAGTAAGGGAATATTATACATAAAACCCCATTTCCATACGTCTCGAATAGATAAGCCCCTAAATGACTTAAATACTGTGGGTGGGACGTTAAATCCAAGCTAACAGAGAGAGAGAGAGAGAGAGAGAGAGAGAGAGAGAGAGAGAGAGAGAAGGTGGTATATGAATTGAGATAATTTATAAAGCACACCTTAAACGTCCTGCCCCGGTGGCGCAATCGGTTAGCGCGCCGTACTTATAGACAGTATAGGCTATGACATGCGGAGGCTGTGAGTTCGAGCCTCACCCGGGGCACTGTTTTAGAGGATCAGCTCAAATCAATGGAAGTTTTTTTCTTCATTTTTTGTTTTCAATTTTGGAATCTGCTTAAATGAGCAAACTTCGAATTTAAAAGTCACCACTAAAATCTGATGGGTTAACATAACTAATTAACATGTGTAAACATAACTCCAAATGACAAAAGCAACTATAAGATGCTGTTATCATCAAAATTATATGTTTTCATTTATATTTTATTATTTTTATTTGTATGTGGGATAAGCCCCGACCAAGAGACGGTGATAATTCATGCTTAAACTTATTCATTTTACGTTGACTGGGAATCAAGTTCTACAACATATACTAATCTCTCACGACGGTTCCTGGGTTGGACCAGTACTTTGCGCCTGGGAAGGCCATGAAAAATCCTTGTTCCCAACTTGGTTCGAACCCACAACCTACAGATCCGCAGTCGGATACGTTATCATTTACCACGGCGCTCTTTCGGTGAGGTAATAAATAAATAAATAAATAAATAAATGCCATAACCATATATTCATGGAGTATCAATTTAACATATATAAATAATTATATATATATAAACAGACATCATCCGTTTAAAGTTGTGCCAGCTGCTGTTAACGAAAAAACGAGACGGTGTCAACGTCTTCCTTTACAGAAGTTATCAATAAGATAGAAAGGAAACACAGTTTAAAGCGGATATTAATTCAAATCTGCACCAATTTGATTAGTACGAAAAGAGGAAACAGCCATAAATGTCCACTTTGTAAGATTTGATATCGTTTCATTGCATCATTATATCCGCAAGTGTATATTTATCTTACTTAAGTAAATATATCTTCGTATAAACCGAACGCGATGGCCGACAAAACCCGTAATCGTGGATCGTGTGCTCGATCCCTGACCTCGACAAAATCTTTTAAATCGTACTGGCATATCTCTCTCTCTCTCTCTCTCTCTCCCGCCCCCCCTCCCTCCAAACACATAGCGTTCGGCGCTCAGCACAATGGTAGTTCCATGTGCTGGCACATTTTTAGGATATGGTATCACGCCACTTGACTGTGCAATCGGAACTTCTCGGGTAATTCTGTCATACTTATCACCGAGGCGTTCCGATTGTTGGCTGTGACGAGATTACAGTGAAATAACACTTTATCTGCCCTAAGTTGACAAAAGTAGCAAAATGACTTTAATACTGTCGTTTAATACGTTAAACCCACGTAAACGAATATAGATGCATATACGTTTTCCTGACGATTTCATTTTAACTCTGTAGCTTTAGAGTTGGGGTATTGGGGTTCTCGACGTGGAAGGGCACTCGGTGAAAAGGGGACGTGGGTCTGTATTAGTTACCACTTCTAAAAGCACGAAAAATAAACTCGAACATTTAACGAACATAATTCTTTAATTTTACAGTCGCCACGTGTTTACACAACTACTTATACATGTATATCTATTTGATCATTTCCCTGTTTAAGATCGACACCATCTGTATTTCAACCAAGATGATTGGTTACTGTGCATCCATTTTATTTCTTTTTTGATTTGATTCCCGTCTCCTATTTCTACATCCCGGATCCCCGTCATAATAACTGCATCTATACGGCCTGTAATTGGAGGACGGATAACTACTTTCCGCGAAATCGGGTATACGTAGTCTATACTCAGATTGTTTGTATACACGAATATACACATCTAAGTACCTAGAGATGTAAGTAAGTCATTGACGATGAAGGATATTTCATCATACATCCGAGAATGGGAGATTTTCTCATCTTACATGTTGTCCGCTGTTGTAATTGGTTCACAGCGAGAAGTACTTGAAATGATGGCCAATGTAGGTGGGCACAATTTAAAGGAAACAACGCAAGATGGAGTACTTATCGGCAATTATACAAATAAGGACATACTTAGAACAATTAAGACTCTACACCCAACATCTGCGACAGTCATAAATGCTATATATTAACAGCTATTTCCCGGATGGTTACACAATAAGACAATGTAACGAAGTTTGTTTGGCTGCTTGAGTATAAAGTCCAAACGACAGAGTAAATGAAAATGAGTATCATGTAATGTTAGTGAGACCAAAGACCAAAGACCAGGGAACTTTGAACTTTACAATGCATAGACAAACAACTAAAAGAAAATTTAACTCACTTTTATCAACCGAATCAATAATATCATTGATGTATCCAAATTGAACTATTCTATTTTAAACTACAATTGTATATGTTTATTTCAGCTGTATTGAAACTGCATTTGCTCAATTAGAAAAGTTTAAGTGAACTTAATCTGATATAAGTATGCACTCTGCATGGAACGTACCTAAAAGTCATATGCATGTCTCAAGTATATAGATATATACCTAAAGTGAAGATATTATTGTAAATCGCATATTGCCTATTGCATATACATACATGGGACTTTTTAATTTTCCTCATTATGTGAGTTTATAAATAGCTTATGACAATTTCGCTCTACACGTACAATCAGAGTAGGAGAAAATACATGACATGCATACTTTAGTTAACATACATGACATGCATATTTGTGTATACATGCATGACACACATGCCTATGTTTGTATTAACATTCATGACATGCACACTTGTGTTAATATGCATTACACGCATAATTGTGTTAACACGTATGACATGCCCACTTGTGTTAACATTCATGACATGCACACTTGTGTTAATATGCATTACACGCATAATTGTGTTAACACGTATGACATGCCCACTTGTGTTAACATTCATGACATGCACACTTGTGTTAACATGCATAACACGGATACTTGTGTTAACAAGCATGACATGCACACTTGTGTTGACTCTCATGACATGCACACTTGTGTTAACATTCATAACATGTATACTTGGTTAACATTCATGACATGCATACTTGAGTTAACACTCATGACATGTATACTTGTGTTAACATTAATGACATGTATACTTATTTAACATTCATGACATGTATACTTGTGTTAACATTCATGACATGTATGCTTGTCTTAACATTCATGACATGGATACTTGTGTTAACATTCATGACATGGAAACTTGTGTTAACATTAAGCAACATAACCTTTGTTAAAATAACCACTATTTTGTAACATGCTGCTAAAGAATGTTATTTCCGTCCCGAAAATCAAATAGATATGGTAAATTAATCCGTGCTGATTAAGAGACCACCTGTCAAAACCATCACTTCTTCATTTCCTTATTCGTGGTCATTAATGACATGTACACTTGTGTTAACATTCATGACATGGATATTTGTGTTAACATTCATGACATGCACACTTGTGTTAACATTCATGACATGCACACTTGTGTTAACATTCATGACATGCACACTTGTGTTAACATTCATGACAATGCACACTTGTGTTAACATTCATGACATGCATACTTGCGTTAAAATTCATGACACACATACTTGTCTTAACATACATGACATGCATACTCGCGTTAGCATTCATGACATGCACACATGTGTTAGTTTACTTGACATGCACACGTGTGTTAACATACATGACATGCACACTTGTGTTAACATACATGATATGCATAATTGTGCTAATATATATGACATGTTTACTTGTGTTAACATACATGATATATACTTGTGTTAACATGCATGATATGTTTACATGATCTTCTCTTGAAAATGACTTCTCTTGAAAATAGTATGAAAAATCTTACATTCCACCCACTATTTAGATTTAGGTATAGCTGTTATAGAAACGATATCTGTTTGTTTTGAGTGGATATGGAATATATCTCATCGAAAAGTGATACAGTTTTCATATAAATGTGAATTTTGTATTACTTCAAGATGGATTTTATCTCACCAATAAAACGCAGTATTTCATCAGTTTACATAAATTAAATGCCTATATGATGTGTAATATCAATCGACAAAAAAGTAAATGTGCGACAAGGCTTGATTGCTCGGATAACCGTGAGGCTTTGGAACCGAAAGTTCTCCTCTTACGCTCCTAATAACGCCTTTCTTCTGTTTCAGTGGTGTAAAACGCTGTATTACGCACCACCTCGGTAAAACAATGCATTCCGCATCGTGACTGAGAACAAACCCCGATAAAACAATGCATTTCGCACCTATGAACATGCTCCCGGAGGAACACGGAACCATGGGTTTATAAAATCCCATGCTACACCTCGAAAATCCGCATCCAGATTGGGAACAAACCTTGGTAAAACACTACACTGGGAACAAACCTCGACAAAGCAATTGTGTTCGACGAATCTTTCGTTTTACTAGTATGACCAGTATGACCTAGATAAATACAAATGTACACGTATTTGCAAAAATGTTACAAACTCATCTTACTTTTATGAAGAAATACAAAAGTCGGGGATAAATGTGAAACATTTTACAAGCTGAAATGATGTTGATTATGATATTATGTTTCACTAATTTGTATGTAAACATTACTTAACTTTCTGCAATAAAACTGTCATTCTCTGTGAACGAAACGTTTACGCAGAAGGGGGCATTATTTCAACTGTAAAGGCCTTTGAATGTTTCCTCGAAAGGTATCTTAAATTTACTCAGAAAATTCAGATATTAAAAAAAAAAAGAAACTTTTTCACGCTACAACTAATTTTCTAACAAATGTAGGATGTTGCATTTTCGAAATGACATTCGTATCTCCTCGGCAATCCCCGGTCTGACCCGTTAGATAAAGTTTATTTTCGAAGTTCCGAATGCTCAGAATGCATGTTTTATTTCGAATGGCCAAGGGATTCCAAATGAGGACCATTGGTAACACATAATGCACACACAAAACATTTAAAAACCGCGAATTGTTCGACTATAATTTAAAACGGTGCAATTCAATATAAGTTTATTGGCATAATTCAGCAAAAGCAATATGCCTTTGATCCTGTACAGTCATATTTATGAAGCATGGCGAAAGCATGTAATGAATAAACACAACATTTAATTCCAGAAACAGCAGAATTACCAGGACATTAATGCGAACTATAAATTATTTTATACATTTGGTGACAAGAGCAATGCGGTCCATTGGCAATGTATCCAAATGCGGACCCGAAGGTTGTTGGATTGAACCCTGATGGGGTCAAGGATACATGTATTTTATGACCCTTGGAGGCGAAAAGTACTGATCCAACCCAGAAGACATCATGGAATTAAATAACGACATACTCTGATAGTTGCATTACTATTGTGCACAGTACTGTAAATATGATAATATACACCAACTCGTGCAATGTAAACGTTGTTCACTTGCAATGATGTTACTTACAGTCGCCTTTTGACCGAGTCTCAACTTAGTGTTAAGAGCACTATAAATACTTGAAGAGCTATCTGTCCCTTGATCTTCAGTCCTCGAGAAAACCCTAATTACCCACAAATGACTCGAAAGATGATGAGTGGTTGCTGAGATCCCCTTGTTAAGATGTCCTTTAAACGTTTGGCTTTGACACCATTGCTGTCTAGTTGTTTTTAAGTGTCTAATGTGCTCTTATTTCTCTGTTTCTTTCATTTTCTCTTTTTCTTCTATAATCTTTCTTTCTTTCTTTCTTTCTTTCTTTCTTTCTTTATTTCTTTCTTTGCAGATAGATAGATAGATAGATAGATAGATAGATAGATAGATACTTTCTTTCTTTGCAGATAGATAGATAGATAGATAGATAGATAGATAGATAGATAGATATAGATAGATAGATAATTTATATCAAACGTCTTATAGCTTATCCTGCAAATATGTATTGACAAAGTATACCCTTAGTGCTTGAATTACGGGTAAATCCCCGTGCCGGTCACGTTTTGCTATACAGGCCACCGATTGGTCTATGCAGTTTGTGTATATAAATATACGGTATTGTGACACTTGAATAAATTTGGCAGCTATATTGTATACCTGCATACCTGTATACTCTTTATATAGACATACCTGTGTAATCGGAAAGAAAGATCCACAACCCGTACTTTTATAATAGCTGAATGACATGCATTTAATATAACCTTGAAATTTTCCCCAACAATATGCTTCTGATTGGCTTAAGACTTGTCCAATGGTACGCGAGCTCGTCTTAAAAAACGTCATAGGATTAAAGGTGTATATTATTGCTGAAATTTAACATACATAGGTGCTTTTAAAAGTTATAATTTAGTTTGTTGCAAGCATATTTGTGATACATGAATGCACCATGTTGTGCGAAATAATATGAGTCAAAGCCATTTATTGTTTATATAATGACATAAATCACCGTTTTAGTAGTAGTAGGGGTAGCAGCAGCAGATGAAGAAGAAGCAGTAGTAGTAGCAGCAGCAGCAGCAGCAGTAGTAGTATGTGCTGCTGTTGTTATGATTAATCAAGAATTAGTGGTAGAAATTATTGTTGAAATAGTAGTAGGAGGAGGAAAATAAAAAATAAAAAAAGAGAATATGCAGCAAAAGTGGTTGCAGTATAAGTTGTGGCGGTATCTCTCTCCCCACCCCTCTCTCTCTCTCTCTCTCTCTTACTTTGTTGGCATGGCTACTGAATTGTAGTCAATAAACAATTTCGTGGGGTTTGCTCATACTCCCTCAAAGGAATTAGTGTTTCTTATAAACCGTACACATTCATCATTATCCCGTGCTCTAACTCGTGGTTGCACGTGCATTTATTAAAATCATGTCTTACAACAAAATGACATCACTATGATATGTTGACCATTTCTTACCTTTCTATCATGCTTGTTTGTATGCATCGGTTTAATGTCAAGCCGACAGCATTTCAGTCATACGCGGACTTTGCCTTCCTGAGTCTAATATAGCGCTGCCTCACTGCGGTTTCATATGCTAGATCTGCCACACCCATGTACCCTTGCGGTCACATTAACCTGACATCGGGCATGCCATTCCTGGAACTACCCGTAACTCTTGTCTAGCTGGTATTACTTTTGATAAAAATAGCGATGAACAGTCGTAAAGTGTAAATCATATCATGAATGGGAAGTTGCAGTAGTACTTAAAGTTTTGTGGGGTTATATTCAATGATGCGTCATGGCATAATATACTGTGAAATCATTAATTTTCGTGGGTCACTAATTTTCGTCGATTTCATGGAGGGTTTTATCTACGAATATTAATACCCACAAAAACTTGTCTCACGTTTTCTAGAACATAGATCCACGAAAAAATGTACCCACGAAATTCCCTTAGGTACATAATCAACGAAAATTAATGTCAACGAAAATTAATGTCAACAAAAATTAAAGATTTTACATTCCTATGTATCAATCGTCATAGAAAAAATACATTACACGTATCTTGTTAAAATAATTTCCGTTTGTTTTATTTGTTTGTTTATTTGGATAAACGTTCAGACCATTTGGAGACTATGCCTTACTTGAGACAGATATAGTGCTGTCACACTGCAATATCACGCCATTGACAAGTGGCATGATACCGCACCCAGTCCCGGGGAAACCAGTCCTGGAACTACCCTTATTTGCTGATCGCCAAGCAATGAATCGCTTTGTACGATCCTTTGTTTTTACCCAACCACAAAACGTAACTATAATTTATAACTATAAGTTTTACACGTGCATTTCTAATTTAAATCATTGTGAGTGCATTCCGTTTCTTATATCAAAATAGAGGTATCGCAAGGCAAATTATGACTGTATCATATTTAAACCGGTTTTGTAATTGTTTACTGATGTATAAATGATAAATTTTGCGGTATAGTCTGATGCATAATCTTCATCAAGGATGCTTTTAAACCCCAATCAAATGCCAGATCATTCGTAAGGCATGCATTATTACATAACTTGATGTTTATTATCTGTTTGTTGTAACTCTTCCTTTCTCTCTTAGATAGATAACCGTAATCTTGTTTTTTTTTTACATTTTACTTTGTTTGATTATCTGATTATTTCAGTGGCACGTTAGTTCAAAAATTGGCATCTGACTCATGCACATTTTATTTAGTTAATCATCGATGTCGCATTGTTAACTTATGATTTTGTATGGCAGAGAGACGGGCAAGCGGGCATACGCAACCGTGTAAACTAAGTTTGATATATTTATCATAAAATATAGAAGAAACTATACTATAAATTTGCTTGCAGTCTTCGCTAAGTCCCTACTGCAAAGGAGGGGAGTGAAAGGAGAGGAGATTAAGATAGAGATATTTACAAAAGTAACAGAGGTTCAATATTTAGCTCTGTTACAGAGCTATCCTGGTCGGGTGGGCACAAGTTGAGATATACGAAATAAGAATTGACTTTACAAGCCTCTTATATTATAAAATTACTAAAATAATTTAAACTCGGCTCGTCAGTGTATTTTATGACAATGACGTCATGATCTGCAATCACGTCATATTGTGTATGCTGATAACTATAATGATTACCCCCCCCCCCCACCCCCACCCTCACACACACACGAAGGAAAACATGCGATTTTTACTTTAGCATGCATATATTTTCACGTTTGGTAACATTTTCTTAAGATTAAAGGAATATTCATGTTTATACAATAAAATGGAGGCATGACTAAAGAAAATAAAGATTTTGTGTCAGGCGAGATAGGCCTACCTGGCCTGCGGTTTCACAAAATGTCTAAAATCGAGACTGACTGCAACTCCAAAATCTTAAATTCAGTAGCACAAAAAAAGTATTTAAAAACAAATAAATTAAAGATTATTTTTTGTACGAGAATACTTATAATAGCAAGTTTGCACACTTTTATTCTCTAGGCCAGTGTATAAGGGATATTTAGATCTCAAAACATTTGTGTTGAGGAAGATCTCAGATTGAAGCCTTTCGTGAAACACTGGATATGCTTAGAGTAACTTGAGTCTTCTTCATTTCCTTGTGGCGGACATTTTTATTGTAAGTTAAAAGGGGTGACATTACCTTTTTTGTGGTCCAAGATTTCATTCATGACTGGATAACATTTTTGTGCGCCATGGTCCAGTGGTTACGTATCCGACTACAGATCCGAAGTTTGTGAGTTCGACCCCGTTTTCATAACCTTCCCAGGCGCAAAGTACTAGTTCAACTCATAAACCGTCGAGAGGGACCAGTCGACGTAAAGTAAATATGTACCAGGAAAAAATGATACTAAGTACATGTGTACCTTGACAAAATGATTTGCAATAACTATTGAATAGTACACTGTTATGACTGCATGCCTAAGAAAAAAAAATAGTTTCATATATCAGTTGTAGAAGTTATCATTTCCAGTTATCCTTTGATGTAAGTATAAAAAAGTGTACCAGAAAGATGATAATTTATGTCGTTCGGAAATGTAATACGTTAGCTCATTTGCAAAACTTGAAAAGTTCAAAAATACTGTACAATTGCCAAGCAAAATATAAATGCTCCAGGGTTTTAAAAACGCCTCATGAATACCTCTTGAATATTTCACGTTACTTTGTTTTTCTATTTCAGACATTGACCCACTCATTAAAGTATTTTCTTTTGTGATAAATTGAACATGCATTGCTGAAATTGTTAAATTATCTGAAATCGTTGGGGAAAAAAAAACACACAAAAAAAAAACACGAAATAGAATGGGGCGTTTTTAAAGTCCTTAAGTATATGGGAAAAATCAATGCAAAACTTCACGTTACAGCAGCATATGTCTTTGGTTTGACGCGGTCACCAGAAGAAAGTTCCCCGGCTGGGATTCGAATTCCAGACCTCCCTAACGCATTTAGCGGACACTCTACCTAAGAGCTTTAACGCAAAAACTACGGGACGTCCTTTGTCATGCATTAATTGACCTGTTTTTTCCTGGGGCCCCCTTTTTATCCCTGTTTATGATCCATGTTGATTATGGCCAGTCTATCTTATTCAGTTACCAACTTTCTCTTTTGATACTTGACACACAAAAGCTAGATTTTAAAACGTAAAACCTCATAAAACTTCTGTATATGGATGTGGATTGGCAGGTCTTTTTATAACTGATGACATCTCGAATTATCATCCCATCCCCCAGTGCTCTCCTACAGAAACAGTTCCGTTACACGTGTCACGGAATTCCCTCTTGATTGTAATAAAACGTCTCAAGAGGAACACAGACGATAACAATAAATATCGGACGCGAAAGATTAAAATACTTTAACTAATCGACATAGTATCAATATAGGTTAATGTGTACATCCTTTGCAGAAAAAAAGTGCTACAGGAGTTAATGTTACCCTATATAGTGTCACGTGCAGGACATGCAATGACATCAAACTGATAGTGTTCGCAGATAGTGTATTATAAATGTACATTGGTCTTGGTATCTTACCGAGGTTTATACCTCACTATGACAGTTTGCACCTTGGTTTGTATATACAAAATGTTGTCATGCCGAAGTAAATTTTCCGAGGTATACGTTTTTGTACCTCGGTATGAAATTCAACTTTAAAACTTACCGTTATTTCAACCCGAGATACCCCAATCTCGACCAACACATACCTATTGACGAGGAAAATAAATGATGTGACCCTGATTATAGGGACTTAAAAAAACATTTCAACCCCAAAACCAAACCAAATCATATAAACTTTCCCTAATGCCAACCCTTACCCTAACCCTAACCTAAACTTTGCCCCTATAGCCTAACAGACAAACCGATGTTTGAATTTTCTACCTCTCAACATATTGTTGACAACCCCCCCACACACACATATTTTCTTTCATTTAATTAAAAAACACAGAAAAGTTCTAACAGCGTAAACTTATTCCTCTCGACGGTTCCTAAGTTGGGCCAGTACTTACCTCCATGGTAAGCCATGAAAATCATTTTCTGAACTCAAAACCGCTCAAAGTAAGAGTATAATTATGAAAAGTTAAACTGGCCGTTTGAGAGCTGAAAAGTCGAACACAACTTTGTTTTGCACGAGTAAGAGCTAATTTAGATGAAACAGAGGAGATTTGTATATGTACTTTCTTTTATCTTCCAGCAGTACATGATTATAACACAACTACAATATCAATTTCTAGTTTTCAATACCCCGCCCCACCGGGGGGGGGGGGGGGGGGGGGGTTGGCGTTAGTTAATCTACGTATAAACAGATCAAAGCTAATAACAGATCATTCGTTCATTCATTTTATGAACAGTGAAGATGTCAGAAATATAAATATATGAAATAGATAGTTCACGTGGGGGTGACACGTGACGGTCAACCTCTGACGTCATAACATATGTTATCATACCCCCTTGTATCTGTCCCTATTGTTTCAGGTGGATGTCACAGAGGATAAATCTCGCTCACTGATTCGATTCGAACGTGTAAGATTAAATGGGGAAAAAAAAGAAATTCTTTTAAAAAGATATGGGGCATTTAGAGGGATTATAAGCTAAATGGTGTACGAATTATTATCAGTAAAGCGTTTCATTCTAGGAAGTCGAAACAAGCATTGATAAAAACTCAGTTGGTTAAGTGTCCCTTCCACTACAATCGGCAGAGCAAAATATTAACTTAAGGAGATATTGAAAGAGACTTCACTATACAAAATTAATAACAATCAGCCCGGAACAGTTCTCATTATGTAACTGAAAGTATTGGTTTGATAAAAAAATTATATTTATCAATATATAATGTATATATTAATTATATATTTGTTAATAGAAATTTAATTCAGCCAAAATACTTTATCAAAATTTCCAGAATACGAGATATATATTTCAGCTAGTTGTAATCTCAACCAGCAATGGTCCTAAGTACAGGAATATCTACCAATGAAAATCATTAAAATATTTATCTGGCATTAATTTCAGTACGGTGTCCTGGTCAGGCCTCGTATGTCTATCGTGAATTTGATTCAATCTACATCAAGCCACGCGAGATTTTTTAAAATCCTCGTGAGGTTTTGTAAAAAAAAAAAAAAAAAAAAAACTCATATTGTCGCTTTGTCGCGTTGTCATTAAATGATAAGATGAGCATTACTCATTTTAATAGGGAACAGTGTTCACTAAAAAAAGGTGTGCAAAAATATTGAATTAGGTGAGTACTGATCACATATCAAAGTGAGTAATGCTCATTTAATTAGGCGAACAGTATTCACTCAAATTGGTGATCATTTCGCACTGAATAAGGTTACTTTAAAACCATTAATTTTCGTTGGCATTAAATTTCGTGGAATCTGTAATAAAGTATTTTTGTTGGTACATATATTCGTGGAATTCTTTTCTAGGATACGTGAGGTTTATAAAATGGAAAGTTTTAGTGGGGATTAATATTTGTGGATGAACCCATCCACGAAATCGACGAAAATTAGTCCCCCACGAAAACTACAGTACTACTACTACTACAGTGAGAACAAGAATGTACAGATGTGACAAAGGCACGAGCATGTGACGAGTGTACAAGCATGTACACGTGTGACGAGGGTGCGAGCTTGTGCAGGTGTGACGAGTGTACAAGCATGTACACGTGTGACAAGGGTACGAGCTTGTGCAAGTGTGACGAGTGTACAAGCATGTACACGTGTGACAAGGGTGCGAGCTTGTGCAAGTGTGACGAGTGTACAAGCATGTACACGTGTGACGAGGGTACGAGCTTGTGCAAGTGTGACGAGTGTACAAGCATGTACACGTGTGACAAGGGTACGAGCTTGTGCAAGTGTGACGAGTGTACAAGCATGTGCAGGTGTGACAAGGGTACGAGCTTGTGTAGGTGTGACAAGGGTACGAGCTTGTGCAGGTGTGACAAGGGTACGAGCTTGTGCAGGTGTGACAAGGGTACGAGCTTGTGCAGGTGTGACAAGGGTACGAGCATGTGCAGGTGTGACAAGGGTACGAGCTTGTGCAGGTGTGACAAGGGTACAAGCATGTGCAGGTGTGACAAGGGTACGAGCTTGTGCAGGTGTGACAAGGGTACGAGCTTGTGTAGGTGTGACAAGGGTACGAGCTTGTGCAGGTGTGACAAGGGTGTGAGCTTGTGCAGGTGTGACAAGGGTACGAGCTTGTGCAGGTGTGACAAGGGTACGAGCTTGTGCAGGTGTGACAAGGGTACGAGCTTGTGTAGGTGGGACAAGGGTACGAGCTTGTGCAGTTGTGACAAGGGTATGAGCTGGTGTAGGTGTGACAAGGGTACGAGCTTGTGCAGGTGTGACAAGGGTACGAGCTTGTGTAGGTGTGACAAGGGTACGAGCTTGTGCAGGTGTGACAAGGGTACGAGCTTGTGACAACTATATGAGCATATATAGGTTCCTTTAATATGTGTTTTAAAAATGTAAACGATATTCAAAAGTTATCTATTAAATTCAATAAAGCATTTACTTTGTTAATGAAGTATCTGTGATTTTCTTTTCAATTAGGAATAAAGCATTTACTTTGTTCAAGAAGTATCTGTGATTTTCTTTTCAAGTAGGCCCTATATGTTACTAAAACACAACTGTCTATTGAAAGCCAAAAGGGCTTAAACCAAACGTGTATATAGAAGTAGAAATGATACTTAAATGGGCGATATATGCTTTTGCACTGTAAATATTTGCAATTTTTTCTGCTCAGTCATGCTCAAATACGAAATCTGCACAGTTTAAGCCGCAAGTACTTCTGATTAAATGTAAACAAAGTTTCAGCATATCATTGCTTTCGCTTTAATACAATCTGTCATGATAAATCGATTTAACCCTTGACCCCTGTATATTTCACCAGGAGGTCAAATTCTTGCATATAAATCAAAGATATGAGAACGTCAATCATATAGCCCTTCGGTGTTCCTATACGATTTTCGAAAAAAAAATATATGCATGCACATGTACTTGAGTAAGAATAAAGTAAAAAAAAGAGTAAAAACATAACTACTGAAAAAAAAATCTACTTATATTACATTACTACTTAAACTACGTAAGTATACATTACTACTAAAGTATACATTACTACTAAAGTATCAGGGAGATTTATTATTCTCACACACACACACACACACACACACACACACACTGTATAGCTGTCAGATAGAAACTCATTACAACATAAACAGTAAAGGTGAACGTACAATGAAATAACTTTACACCATTTAATATTATATAGACCTTCATAAACGCAATGATATCATACAATTATTAACGGCTGCATTCATTATCAAAATAGTGCGTTTAATGCACAATATGTACCTGTATCTGCTAGGCTATTTAAACACTATTTAAATGGAGAATACATTCAAACGCTTGCGGGTAAGAACAAAAGTTTACCCCGATATTTGCGTGCATGCCATTCGGCTGATATTTAATACCCTGTCAGTAAAGTGACAACACAAGCACAGCACATGTTACCTGTATGATTTTTCTTGTTTGAAGGCCGAGGTTGTTTTTCAGATCGCGAAGCTTCGCCAGATAAATATCATAATAATATAATGATAAATGTAAGAAATTTCGACCATTTGTCTTTGACATTGTTATTACTGTGTGTGTCTACTACATGCATTTATGATTTGGAAAAGTAATCTTTGTAATTTCTCCTTATTTGTTCACCCATTTTTACAGATAGGCAACCGCGTGGGAAAGATAACGATAATGATTTTTTTTATCTGAGTAGATAGAGCAGATATATCGTAGAACGAAAGCCAGAAGGGCTCATCAGCCTGCTTTTTATATATGCCGATGAACCCTTCTTGCATTCAGTGGACACAAATTGTTTGTTTTGTTGTTGTTGTTTTTTTCTCACCGTGATTTTTTGTACAAGTTATGCGGCTGCTGTGTTGCACATTAGATTTCAGTAAGAAATAAATTTGGTTTGGTATCGAAATTACATAATACCGACCGTTCCCGGTGACCTAGGAGGTAGAGCGTCCCCCTCGGAAGCGGGAGGTCATGAGTGTCGTTAAAATGTTACTGGCTTGAAGTCCACCAACAATACTTAGCTCTAAGTAATACTTAAATTCTTAAACTGGGTAGAAATGCATTCCAACATTCCTGTTTTATAAAATATTCAAGTACATGACTAAGCCGAAATCAATTATTACTTTTAAAACTAACAATATTTGTTCAGAAATGAAATATTTAGGTATTTTTAAAAAGAAACAAGAATATCTAAATTCGCCATTAAGTATTTAAGTATGAACGCTAAGTATTGTTGGTGGAATTCGACCCTGGAAGCTTTCCCGACTCAGCACTAGCATGTATACAGGTCAGTTCCAGTACTGGTTGGCCCGCTGTCGTCATAAAAAAAAAACATTATGACTGGTATCATGCCCTCGTGACTATATCGTGTAGTTAAAGGCAACTATGGACTAACCTATACGTAATACATAATTCTAGGCCGACAATGTCATCCACCATCTTTATCTTATTTTAATAACTGGTTCTACATGTAATTAATTCACATATGTCTATAAACACATAAATCTTTTCTCATTCATCCTCCCCCCTCAACCACTCACTTGTGAAATTTAGTAAAACATTTAAGCATGGTGATCCTTGCTTTTAAAGGTATTATTTTAGTTATATATCTCATATTGCATCTAATTTAGATATTTGTACTCGATGTCAGTTATTCCAGCACCCAATTAGGTAAAGAAAAACAACTCTTGTTTTTCTAAATTCTGAAATCACCCAAGTTACTTCCCCTACATATATGAGAGTAGACGTCAGATTACACTAGTCCACATTTGTGTATCCGTTGTTGTATGTTGTTTTATTGGGGTTTACCGTCGCTGCGATAGTATTTCAATCATATAGCGACGTCCAGCTAATTTCAGGTGGAGGAAAACCCCGAGTACACAGAGGTACCCGGGTAGAACCACCGACCTACCGCAAGCCAGCTGGAAAACTTCCTCACATGAAAAATCCGAAGTCCCTGCCGGGATTCGAACCCACAGCGGTGAGGGGTTGAGAGATTTGTAGTCCACGATTGTAACCGCTCGGCCACGGCGACCCCCTTGTGTATCCGTAATTAGTGATATCGTTCTACTTTCGAATTGGCGATATCCCTTTAAATATATTAAATGTAAGCCAGATTTACAGATTAATATAACCTTATTATTAATTTTATTATCAAATATTCGTAAAGACAGCTTTAATCAATATCTCTGTAACTTACCTTTGATATGATACATTCGATATAGTACTTATTTATTAGAGGTCTTAAACTGCAGGGAATGACATTGTAACATCTTCTCCGCAGGCAATAGTTGAATATCTGATGAGACTTAAAGCGGATCTTAATGAAGAAAGAATGAAAGAAAGTAGCAATCATTATGGCTCTACGGAATTTTACAGCCTTCGCAGGTACCCATTTTTTTTGTAACTATCTTTTATTTTTCAAGTACACACACACACACACACACACACACACACACACACATATATATACAGTAGAACCTCGTTAAATCGAAGTCCTTGGGACCAAGCTGAAAACTTCGAAAAACGATTATTCGGATTAAAAATCCGATGGAAATTTTAGTTTGTGAGCGTGCATGTCTGCGTTTTCATTACCGGTGCATATTGTGGAAATCGCTATGCCATGAAAACCACCTATTAGGTGTACGTATATACTATTTGCAAGTTATGAAAAGTAATGAAAATATATCATGATCTACTTAGATGCTTCTGCTGAACATAATCATTCTATCATGTCAAACAATGATACATATTTTTTACCGTCGATCTGCTACTTCGGGTAGCACTGCATGCCGGTGAAGAACGCGATGATATGGAAAGTAATAAAGATATGACATCTGGGTTTATCTGCTGGCACGTGCATATTATGCAACCTGTCAGACATTGATTAGCAATAATCAACATTTCCGTTGCCCAACCCAATCTCGAAATAAGGTGTGAAAAACTTGCCTGAGCCATCACTTCAGGAGCCTCCGCAAAATAAACTTTGTTACTGACCCGGATACGCTCGATTATAAAGACGATAATTAGTTCATGAAAATTTATGAAATTTGACTTCGAAATAAAAATTGAAAAATGTACATGAATTGCGACCTCGGGACCGGGATTTTTACTTCGAAATAGCTAAAAAATCGAAATAGCGAAATTCGGATTAAACGTTTATTTTTAGTTAAAATAAGAAGGGAAGAAATCGGGACAGAAAATAAACATCGAAATGGCGAGAAATTCGGTATAATGATGTTCGATTTGGCGAGGTTCTACTGTTTATATATATATAATTGATAAATACGTTAATGTAAGTATTCAGAAAACGAATTGTTTTTGTGTATATATATATATCAATTATTATGAAATCATTATAAGTTAAAGAAATAAATAGTAAATAAACAAGCAGACAAGAAGGAGAAAAAACAGAACAACTATCTAAATAGAAAAGAGTTATGTCCCTTTGGTTGCATATGTCAAAATCTTTCATAGTACTCATATTAAACCAGAAATATTCCAATCAAAAGATTTGTTTAAGTTTTAAAAATCAAAGACATTATTTTTTGAAAATTCAATTAGAGCTATGTTTGACATTTGTAACAAAACACATAAATCTAGACGTAAGTTGGAAGTCCTATGTGATAATTAATGTCTTGGACATAATAAAAGAAACTTAAACACAAGTTTTAAGTATAAGTTACATACCCATTATAAGCAAAAATAGATAATTAAGAAGACTGGGCGAAAATCGAGTCTGCCAGATCAAGAAATATAGCTCTGACTTTCCTTCAAGTAGTCAAACTGGAAGCTTAGATAAAATAACTAAATAAATTACATTCACATAATCACGAAAAGCTTATGACAAAGTGGATGCATATCTTTCAGTGTTTTGTAAATTGACATTATATGTAATTAATTTTATGTACTGAGGTCATACTTGAAAGGATATTGTATCGTCATTAATACATCATTTTCCATATTTATTTATGTAAGTGTTAAAATTATATATACTATTTTTATAAACTAAAAAACAACAAAAAAAAAGAACGAAAAAAGTGAGAAAAAGAAGATAGAAAAGAAAAAAAAAAAAAAAAAGGCGAAGGTTGTGTTCGTGTGCACTTCTCAGGATCAATTACAGTAATGCACACTAGATGTTAAAGTGTGCCTAACAGGTTGGTAAGCAAGCAGATTGAAACTGAAATAGATATATTACAGTGTCATTACTGGTCAGTCCTTCACAGGGCTGCAAAACCATCCCAGATTGTGTGAAATTTATTTAATATGCCTAATTTTGCAGCGTAATATTTTTCACTTAATATGTATGATTTCATCTGAAATTTAAAAGAGTCCATATTAGGCATTTTATTTTTCAATTTGCTCTTATATAAGTGTTGTTTTGCTAAAAGAATCACACTATTTGAAAGAGATCTGAAGTCTTCTATTGCCAAAAATAATATCACAATTTGACCAGTTAGTAAAAATATCTGGAAAATTTGTATTTATCCAGGCTTTAATTGATCTCCAAAAAGAGTCTGCAAAACTACAATCACAGAATAAATGTTGGATACTTTCTGAGTGAAGCTGACAAAAAGAACAGATTTCAGAATCTTTCATGCCCATTCTACATAAAAGTCGGTTTGTGCCCAGGATTCTATGGTTTATTCTATATTGTAGCCATTGTAGCATAGAATCTTTTGTTACATAAAAAGTATCTCATAAATAAAATTCCAACTAAAGTTCTATGGCAAGTTAAGGTCTGTAACCCATTTGTTTTGTGAATTTAAATTTATATTTGATTTACATAGTAAACTATCATATATTTGACGAGTATTTTTACGATATGAGGTTGGATTGGGTTATTTACTTTGTTTAATGGAAGGTTTATATTTAATAAAACAAAAGCTCTTTTTAAGCAATTTATGATGCTTTGAAACTGTAAGAAATTTGTTTTTACTCTCCATTTATTGCAAAATTCATGGAATAAGATTAGATTACCGTTATTATCAAGAAGGTCTTGAACAATATTCCTTTATTAAAACAGTGTTTAAAAAGAAATTTTAAATAACCTGTTGTGCCAAAGTGGTAGGTTTTGACAATTATCACTGTTGATCTGCAAACTCTCGTCAAGAAAAATAAGACTTTGCAAAACGTCTTTCCAGAATTTGTTTGGTACTAAATGTAGTTTTTTCTTTATGTAATCATTGCCATAAATAGTAAAATTTGACACGAAAGGTATAGTTTTATTTATAAAATCTAAGTATTTAGTATTCTTTGTTTGTAACCTTCTTAACCAAGTGCTTTTCAATGCAGTTCTGAATTTCTTTATGTCCAACATTCTCAATCCTCCTTTATTATAAGGTTGTACTATACAATTTCTCTTTATTTTATCTGGGCCACCATTCCATAGAAACTTAAAACAAAGATTTTGCAGACTATTTATCATTTGTTCTGGTGGGTTTGGTAAACTCAGTATTAAGTGATTAATTTTTGGGAGAGCTAATGTTTTTATTACTACAATTTTTCCAATTGGTGTAAAAAGTCTTTTTGAATAACATGTAAATAGTTTTTTAATTTCTTCTATCTTAGATGTAAAGTTAAGTTGGATAATATCATTAAGATTTAATGAGAAATATATACCCAGTATATTAAAATTGTTTTTCTCCCAATTTAAGCCTAAATCTGGACATAAAGTAACATTACTGTTTTTCATTGAACCTATCCAAACAGCTTTAGTTTTATCAATATTAAGACACAAACCAGAAATATTTGCATAAAATTTTAAGATCTTCATTGTCTGTCTTAGAGAAATTTCAGATACCTTGACGACAGCCACGGTGTACAGGGAACCATTCCGACAGATGGCCATTCACAATGACACAAGACTCAATATTAGTGTAAAAAAGTTTCACCCACTTAATTAGTTTATCTCCAAAATTAAAAAAAAAAATTCAATGTATTAAACATGAAATTCCATGAGATAGAGTCAAACGCGGTGGCAAAATCAAGTAAAAGAAGCATACCTGGTATATTGTTCCGTAAAAGATGAAATATCATATATAAGCCTAATATTGTCACCAATGTATCTTCCAGGTTAAAAACCCACTTTGGTCTTCGCTTATTATATTGTTTAGAACTTTTTTCATGCAAGTTGCAATTACAGCAGATGCCATTTTATATGAAACATTTAATAATGAAATAGGGCGCCAGTTTTTCAACAATAATTTGTCTTTATTACCTTTCAGTATACATGTAATTACTCCTTGTTTAAAGGATACTGACATATTTCCTGTTACATATGCATGATTAATAGATCTAATTAAAAAATCACCGATATCTCTCCAGAAAAACTTGTAAAAAGATGTAGTGAATCTACTGTTTCCAGGGGAAGAACTATTTTTCATTTGTTTTAAACAAGCAAGCATTTCAGAATAAGTTATGTTTTCTCCAAGAAACAATTTTTCTTTTTCAGAAACTTTTGAGATGCAAATATTATTAAAATATGAGTTTGGATTAAAATAGTTTACTGGTCTTTTAGCATAATATAGAGTCTTATAATGGTTCCTCGTTTCCTTGATTATATCTTTTTGTTCAATTAAGAGTTCACCATTTTTTGAGTATAGTTTATTCATTGACTTTGAAACAAAATTATGGTTTTCTAAGTTACAGAAATAATTTGATGGTTTTTCACCTTCATACATCCACTTCGCTCTAGATCTTATAAGTTTTCCAGCTAGGTATTTCTTCCTTAAGTCAAGTAATTCATTATTATTTTTCTTCTATTATATTTTTATTAACACTCTTCTGATTTGACAATAGTTTAACTTCATTTAAGAGTTGTTTTTGTTTATCTGTATCCTGTCTTTTTTTAAAAGTTGCATAAGAAATGGATTCACCTCTGATTTCCATTAACAAAGTTTCAAAAAATAATTTGTCATCAATTTCAAACTTTATATCTTTATTACCTATACTCGTTATATCTTTATCATGTGTTTGTTCAGACACTGTATATTGTTATTTTACTCTGTGAATAGTGTTTTTAATTTTGTTTACAGATTCTGGATCTTTTAAAAGAGAATCATTAAATTTCCAGTAAGAGGGACCCTTATTTATTTTAATTAGGGAGAGACCATAGAATGATCAGTCCTATATCCAGGAATGATATCAGTCTTTTCAATTATAGGAAACAATAGGCTTGAGGTCAAGAAAAAGTCAAGACGTGCTCGTTTTAAAGGATTTTTTTCAGCCATGTGAATTTTTTCTCTTCCTTATGTTCTTCTCCTCTCCAACAGTCAATAAGATCATTTTCTAGTATAATTACTAAAACTTTTTTCCTAGACTTTGGGTTATTTATATGTAAATAGTTAAAATAATCATCTTGGGGGTTTAAAACCAGGTTAAAATCACTTACCAGGATACATGGATTATCAATCAAGGCCATTTTGTTTTTTAGTGCATCATAAAAATGTGGTTCGTCTTTGTTAGGGCCATACAGGCAAAACAGAGACAAATCTGTTTCATATGACGTAAAATGAATAATAATCAAATTACCACTGCTGTCTTTATCTATACTTCTCAATTTAAAATCAAAGTTATTATTTATCAATATTGCAACCCCTCTGGATTGTGAGCTAAAATTACTGAAAAAGCAATCAAACCCCCATAAATTTCTGGTAAATAATACATATATATCAGTAAAATGAGTATCTTGGAGACAAATCATATTAAAGCTCTTCGACTTTATAAAATTCAATACATCTCTCCTCTTACTGTTATCTCCTAACCCCTGTACATTCATGGATGCAATCACAAGTTTACCTGTCATTATTCATTGTAAGTGTGCATATCTGGTTATACAGCCCCGGACCACTGACCAACAACATACTGTAGAAAAACTGCCAATTGAGACATAGCCTGATCAACTTCCACCAACCTGTAAAAAATAACAACAGCAATATATAAAGATACATTGAAGTGAAATATTAATGTATATAGAATTATGTATTGAACTTTTATAATTTCAGATCTAGAGATATCTAGAGAGTGTTGCAGTATTAATATTATATGATCGTGTGTATATTATAGTATAATAAAGAAAAAAAAACAGCAAAATTTCAATCATCATGTTGCAAACAGTGAACACAAGACTTTATCTTCAAGGCTGTATATAGAGTTTCAATAGAGTTATAGTTATACACATTATATTATATTACACTTTTTATCATCGATACACCCATTTTTATCCATTTTTACCTGGGTGAAGTGAAACAATTTGAGGTTAAATTCTTTCTCAGGATTAGCAGTGTCCTTGGCAGGATTCGAACCCTGAATCCCGAACCTCTCGGTTCCGAACCGCTTGCCCTACCACTGGACCACTTGACTCTTTAATATATACGTTTTTACCGAATATGCCGATTTGATAGTTGATCAGTACTCACTCAAAAAACTGGACATTATGCTGTTCACTTATAATATTGAGTAATACTCACTTATATCGGCGAGTAATGCTCATCTAATAAGGTGAATTGTACTAATCAATATCGGTCGGCGTTTCTCATCGAATAAGTTGAGTAATGTACACATATAGTACATCGTAATTCATTGAGTACTGCTCATCTTATTATGTTAACATTAATCACCGAAAATGGATTAGGTGAGTACTTTTTACGGTTTTTTTTTTCTGACTAATATTTATAATATGAACAGCACTGACACAAATATATGAGCATTACTCTCTGTACAGGAGATTATTACTCAATGAATAGAGTAAATACTGTTCATCCTTTTCAATTTAGTAATGCTTATCTTTTAATATGAACAGTACTTACTCCAACACGGGAACATTACTCACTTATTAAAGTGAGTATTGTTCACCTATTTTGTGAATACACATAAACAGACGAGCATTAATCACTATATAAGGTGAATAAAGTTCGTGTTATTTTATGAGCATTACTCATTATAACTGGGGAACATTACATACTGAATTAGTTGAGTACTGTTCACAATTTTGGCGAGTTAAACTTATCTAATTAGCTGAACATAACTCACTGAATAAGGCGAGTACTGTTCACCTATTTTGTTGAATTAGGTGAATAATACTCACTAAAACAGGCGAGCATAATCCATCAGGCGAGCATAATCCATTACTCACTGATTAAGGTGAGTAATGTTCATCTTTTTGAGTGAGTACTGTTCATCTATTTGAGTGAGTACTGTTCATCTATTTTATTGAGTACTTTTCACCAATTTTAATTAGTATTGCTTATTTTAGGCCAGCATTACTCACTACTCACTTAAACAGATGAGATCCTAGCAATAGCAAACCTTAAAATTGACTAAGCAGTAAGCCCGGACTAAATAAGACTAGTGGTCTTAAAGGAACTGAGACATGAAATTGGGGACATCATAACTGTTTTTCCCAAATATTTTATAAACTTGTAATATCCCATGTGACTGAACAAAGGCAAATTAAAGCCCTATTTTCAATAATGGGGACACCAGTGACACAGCAAACTAGCGTCCAATCTCTCTCACTTGTATTCTCTGCAAATCCATCGACTATATCATTGTTTCCCAACTTTCTTTCTTCCGACAGCGCTGAGAGAGCATGGTTTTGATTGTAATGATGACATATCACTGTAAATATTATAGTAAGAGGGGCCATGATGATCCTGGAGTCGCTTGACTGAGAAACATCTTGATTGTCTGTACAAGTTACTTTATTGTAGCTTAGTCATACTGAATACATAATCTATACAGAAATACAGTAAGACCATTTCAATTCCAGACACAAAACAGTAACTTTGGGCCAAATTTGAAGGTCATACCTTACAAATACAAAGTAGGTATCTGGGTCATGGTCTAGGTCAGCCATGGTCAAAGCTCAATGCCATACACAAAAACTTTACCAGTAGTCCATATTTGAAGGCCGTAGTTAAAAATGTCAAAAGTAGGTTAATGGGTCATGATCAAGGTCATCCATGGTCAAAAGTTATTTTCACGAATTAAATTGTATCTGTGCTCCAAAATTGAAAGTTATGGCCCCTTATATAAGCCCATGTAAAAACAGTGAACATAGGGCGTGGCCAGTTTTGACCCCAGGGTCATATAATGACAAACTTGGTAAAGGACACCCAACAAATATCTAATCCTTGTTGTTTCAAGATTTTTTAAAAAGAAATAATATATAAGTCTATATAAAAGCAAGTGATTCCGTGGGTGGAACCAATTTTGTCACAAGGGCCATAATTTTAACATACTTTAAAGAGGTCCACTAGGCCATATTACACACCAAATACCTTAACTCCAGGCCTTGTGGTTTGTAACGAGAAAATTGTTCAAGTATTGTAAGTTTATACATGGGCAGTACCTTCTGAATGAATTGGCCGTTATTTGCTATAATCTGTCATAGCCAAGAAATAATGACTATACATATCGTCATGAAGTTTGAAGAATATTGCTTTAGAAATGAAGATACTAGAGCAAACACAGAATGAAATCTGACATTTTTTAATCTTTCAAGGGACATAACTCCAGTGCACTTATGGGCATATATCAGACATGATCGAACTGAGCCGGGAATTTATATTTATAAACATTGTCAATTATTGGATGTTGTAAATGTACACGTATATTTATCTCATTTACCGGATATGTTTCTATGTATAATGTATAACTCGTATTTGATGTATGTGTCCCTAGTTGCAATATTCCTCATTTAGTACCGAATGTGTCCCCAGTCGTAATATATTACTTTATTTTACCGAATATGTCATCAGTTGAATTATATTGCAATTGTTTACCGAATATGTCCCCTGTTGTATTATATTACACTTGTTTACCGAATATGTCATCAGTTGTATTATATTACACCTGCTTACCGAATATGTCCCCAGTTGTATTATATTACACCTATTTATCGAATATGTCCCCAGTTGCATTATATTACACTTGCTTACCGAATATGTCCCCAGTTGTATTATATTACACTTGTTTACCGCATATGTCCCAAGTTGTATTATATTACACCTGTTTACCGAATATGTCACCAGTTGTATTATATTTCACCTGTTTACCGAATATGTCACCAGTTGTATTATATTACACCTGTTTACCGAATATGTCACCAGTTGTATTATATTTCACCTGTTTACCGAATATGTCACCAGTTGTATTATATTACACTTGCTTACCGAATATGTCACCAGTTGTATTATATTACACCTGTTTACCGAATATGTCACCAGTTGTTTTATATTACACCTTGTTTACCGAATATGTCACCAGTTGTATTATATTACACCTGTTTACCGAATATGTCACCAGTTGTTTTATATTACACTCGTTTACCGAATATGTCAGCAGTTGTATTATATTACACTTGTTTACCGAATATGTCCCCAGTTGTATTATTATTAAATACAAATAAGAAAATAAAACTGAAAAAAAAAATCAGTTGATGGTTAAGCACCAGACGCTTGTGAATAATAAACTGGACAAGTCTTCCTTTTAAAAGGATTTTCTTTTAACATTAAACCATACGAACCGTGTATAGACGTCAATGGTAGCATTTTAGTACTAATCTGCCACCTCTGTAATCAAGCGATGACAGATTTAATTCCATACAATGTTTCAACATATTGGAAAACAAGAGGAATCGTGTAAAAACACATTGCCATAGATATGCTAAATCACTATGTGAGTGTGGTATCATGTCACTTATCATAACTGCCTGGTGTCTTAGTAACCCCAAGCAAACAAAAGGGACAAAACCACGATCGTCTGTGTTTTGTAAAACATGAAGGGAGGTAACCACTTCGGCACGTTTTTATCCTTCCAATCTACCGATATAGTTGTGACGTCAGAGTGCTTCTCCCACCATCTGGTAGGCACAATGAGAACATTCTACCAATACTCCGAAAACAAACATAACAAGTTTAGTGTAAGTGTTCAAAATATTTTATTTTGATTTTCAGCTTTTTGATATCACAATTAATTTATTTGGTTTTCAATAACACAAACGGCAGTGCTTTTCAAGAAAGAAACTTTTATTTGCAACTTTAACAGAACAACTGGCAAGATTAGTAAAAGCTATCAAACAAGATTAACATGATGTTAGCAGAGCTTTCCAGCGCGCGCGCGCGCACACACACACAGTGACACACACACATACTTGTATCACTTATTAACGAGGTATCCCATCCTTAACTCATACCTCACGGTTTGTAACTCGATCTGTGTATAGAACATTATCATCATAGCAAGGTAAAGTTTTTTCCTCGGTATGTAATTCACCATTGAGGCTAATCATTATTTTAGCCCAAATACTACCACAAACAGTAACCCTAACCCTGACCCTAACACCGAACTTTACAAACTGAGGCACGACATTTCTACCTTACAATTTGGTGCACACACAAACACACACATGAATGAAGAAAATAGAAACAAAGCAATATACCCAGGGAATAAAATAGGAACGGGAAGTTACTTACTCTCAACGAAAGAAAAAAATATTCTTCCCATAATAATTTGATCTCAACTAAAGGGTAAAGATTAATTTCATTATATAATTTCAGGCACGGTATGGAACAATTTTAATATGAAATACGCAGGGGGATCATATAGGTGGTAGATTTTGAGAAATGTGCTCGACATTTTGCTTGAAATCTCAATGAAATATACTGAGAACAAAATTCCATGCGAAAATATAATCCAGTATACATAGCATTAAAATATTTCATTTGACATAGATCTCACTTACTTTGGCCAAAAGAGATAATTTGCTCATGATTTCTTCAAACAGATTTATCCCTGAATATATCAATTTCGGTCCGTAGGATTCGTTTCATCGAGTTGAAATACGTGAAATAGGCATTTTATTCCATTAACGTAAGGCATTTGGTGACAACAGCTGAAGTGCTGTAGTTAATAGTAATGCATTCATGTTGTAAAAACACGTATAAGAAAGGTTGTTATAGTTTGTGTTGAATCAAACTCTGTCACAGTCTATTTATTGTTGCTTAGCCAACCGCGACGATCCCGACAAGGAAGAGAGTACAGAAGACGCTCAAAGCCACAGTTCCACCGGAACTCATCCCTGCACCGGAACCGGATTTGCTATCATTGGGTGTTCCGTCTGGTTTGATATCAGCTGCGTTCTGCGGAAGAGGCATACCATTTTCCTTCATAAACATCGGGACGCTCTTCTCCGCACCTTCCATACTGGTCCAGAGTGCTCCGTCATTGCTGAGTACATACCCTCCTGAATCTTCTAAGGAAGAAAATCTATCACTCGGAGCCTCCATGAAAGGCGGCCTTTGAATCTTGGGAAGTCCTTGGGCTGAAAAGGAACCGGATTTCACGCAGTAGTTGATTTCACAGCCTTGGTTTACAACGGCCAAATGTTGGCTATATCCCTTCGGGCAACCGCGGGGATACGAAGAAGGACCAGCTTCCATCATGTAGTTCATCAGCATGCCCTTCTGACCACTGCTTTTAAGTAATGCCTGTTCCTCTCTTAATGCCAGCGGATTTCCAGAGACGCAGGAAAAGAATCCAGCGAAACGAACCGAGTACTGGTAACCAAGTTCATAATCATCACTGACGCAGACGACAAGGTTATCAAGCAGACGAAGTGGGTAAAATTTTGGCGGGCAGCTCTGGGACTGTGTCAGGGGATTGTTTACCATTCGGTTGTATATGCCACCAAAAAGAAAGCCTTGATTTTGACTGATATGAGACTTTGCCGCGCACCAGTACGCTTCATATTTGGCAGAGGCGTACAACGTTCTGTCATTGCAACAACGAAAGAATAGCCAACATCTATGACACGAGTGTTGCCGTGTTGATGATGACCTGGTGCCAGTTTTCAACAGGATCGGCTCGTAATCAGAAGGGCAACTGAAACCTCCCGTTAACGGGTTTTTCTGTCCAATACCTGAACAAAGGTTTGTGTAGCCGTTTCCCGTGCAAGACTGGTAAACCCCACCAAAAGTAAAATTGGTATTTGGGGCCTTGCATGAGCCATCGTCAACGTTGGCCTGAAAGCTGAAATTCGGTGCATCTCGTCGTGTGCATCCCCTGTAAGTATTGTGTTTGTAATACAGATCAACGGCGTCCTTGACGTAGGAATATACGTCATTAGTCGTGTATTGTGGGACGTCTGGAAGGGTGACGTCATTAATGACGTAGTAGATTGGGTCACCGCTTTTGTCAAGGCCAACCATATTTTTATCAATGTCTTCTGTCCACTGGTATGCTGTGAAGTTGCTTGGCCTGAAGTATGAGGAATTGTAACTTTATTATTTTCTGTCATAAAAATATATAAAATATGCCTCTTGCTTCCAAGTTGATGAATTTGATAAAAACATTTTGCAGATACTTCTTGTTGAATTTATGATAGATCTTTTGTGTATTTTTTTTTTTAAAACATATTCCTTTCTTCTGATGCAGTTTCATACTGTTATATTCTTTCATAGCATGTTTCTATCTACACTGTTCATTTCAGAAAAATACTTTTCTGAATTGAGAGGTTGGGGCCCCTTTAAACCCTTTTTATGCACTACAGTTGGCTCTTTTGGCGATTGACCGTTTAGAAGCGATAACTGCTGGTATTTCTCTATATTATGTGATGTTCTGTCTCCGTGTTTTTAATCTTAACTTGCACTTCCTTTTGGAATTATTTCGTTTTTATTTATTTTATTTTTTTAATATTTAATATGACATTTTTATGGTTCCTTATTGTAATGGAAAAACTGTTGGTTTTGTTTGTTTGTAAAATTAAATATATAAATGAAAGTAAATACTATCTTTTAATCTATTAGTTAAACAGAAATGATGGACTTATAGCAATATGAAAAATAAGAGAAAATTTTACCTGAATATCGGGCCACCGAATGTTTCAATTTTCGATGTCGAAAGTTGCTTCTTGTATTCTGCAACGGAAGTAGTATTTGTCGACTGAGTATAATCGACTCCGAAATTGAAGATGGAGAAGAAACTCCCACTGGCTGAGGCGAGAATCTCGTTCTTTTTGGACTCGAAGTTCCGCATGTAAACTTCATTCACTTGGTCCATCTAGAACAATATAAATCTTTTTTTTTTCACTCACATTTCCTAAATTACTCAATCATTCATGCATACATATTCATACTGAAAATATAAACTCAATCAGTAATCCGCACGCTCAAACGCAGTCATGCAGACAGACAGAGAGACAGGCAGTTTTAATAAATTAAATTTCGATGTTTATAACTGTACTCTGGTAAACAATATTTTACATATTATGGACATATATATAACTTGAATACAGTAAAGATAATACTATCAAAATCAGTAAACAGAAATTATAATTTAGCATAGACTTAATGTTCTCTGCTGAATTTATTCCTTCAATATTACTTATGCCATGTAAAAGAGCACATAGGTTGGAAATCAGTAAAATGTTGTTGTTTATTTTATTTTTATATTTTCTGTTGCAATTTAGATTATTTAGACTTGTTTCATAGAGAACATACAGAAGAACTTCGATAAGCATATGTTAAGTATGAGACACAAATATCGACGATTTAGTTTAAAAAGAAAAAAAAATCAATTGGTCTTCATTTTTTGTTTATGATTTGGTTATTCCATGAACATATCATCACCTTCACAAGAGCTGCACCAACGTCAATGCTGGTGATCACGTGGGTGCCGTAGTCTCGTATAATTAGCTGACTCTCGTAGCGGGCGAGATCTGTGCGGTTGAGGGTTATGTGGGCCGCAATTTTTCGGAGTCGATCTCTAAAATCGTCCCCGAGAGCTGTGTTAGGCTGACGTTTGGCTACATATCGAACATACCTCGCCTGCAATAGTAAAATGGAGGTACAAATATAGTAACAATCTCCTATGCAGTTAAAAAGAGAAAACCTTAGGGAGAGTATCAGTATACAGGTACAAATGTGTACGTAATTTTGGGAGAAACACATTTTCATTTTCTCCAATACTTTATTAAATTTGCATTAATTAATAAAAAAAATAAAAGCTTTGGTAATATTAAACCTGACCGCTAAATGAAAGTCGACCGCTTAATACAGCTGGCTGCTAATACGTTCAACCTTTAGTTGTTGTGTTAGAGATTAAGTCATATAGCGGGGCCCAGTTCAATATCGTTGTTTGGTGTATTTTCTAAAAAGTATTTATATTTCAAGTCAGTTGGGAAACAAGTTTTTACAACCTATACTAATCCCCTTTGACAGTTCCTGGGTTGGACCAGTACTTTGACCTGGTTCGAACCCACAGCGGTTAGGTGCCACGGGACCATAAATTATCAGCTATACCACTCAGCCTTGAAGGCAGAAAAGAGAACAAAAATAAACAAAACATAGAAAAAAAATCAAAATGGAATGTCTGTTGATTTCAGTCGAAATATCTCATTGTATTTCTCTTCATGCGTTGGGCAGAGTTTCGCTTAACAAGATTTTCATAAACTCGTTTAGTAAAATTTGTTATGAAATGACAATTCATGTCAGATCATATATATATTCTTTGTCAATGTGAGCTTATGTTGAATTCATCAGATCCAAATTAAGCCTTGCGTGTATGCGGCTGTTAGTTTGGTTCTTGAAGAAACAACAACAACACCAACAACACTGTCACACACAAACGAAATGCTTTCGTTGATTTTTCGGCGGTAGCTGTATGCTTTTGCTATTGACCCAGATCTTTCACTTGATATCGACCAATCAGAAATGATCAGAACATTATTTTAGCGCACCTGCTAAAAGACATTGTTTTCATTGGTTAATAATCCAGACTGGTTTATTTACCTTCACAAATGTAACTGTGTGCAGAATCTGAGATACAGTCAGTTACAGCCGGAATTGAATACGATCTTACCATACAGCTGTGGCCGTTAGGCCGTTTATTTTCACCCTGACTTCCTGTGAAATACACAGTAATGAAGCGGAATAAAATTGGGCTTTTAATTGGTATTATACACTTTGCTAAATTCCCATTGGTCATTGTAAAATTAGTCAAAAGAAAAGAAAGGAGTTGCGGAAACGAGTTCTTTAGATCTCCGTTTGTTTCAAAAGTTGAAGTTGTCTTCCCCTGCGAACGATTTGTCCCGAATAGTAAGACACTGCACCTTTTTAAGGTAAACTGAAAGAGCAGAACGCTAAAAATAGGAAACACATCGATTTCGGAATTGATTGTTCGACCTTGACAGATCCTATATTTAACAAAAACGTAACATCCGGTTTCGTTTTGTAGCCTGCGAAACGAAGTCTAATGCGCAGATGTTTTTTGACTGTAAGTGCCTACCAAGTTTTACAAATTATTTGGATCCGTGGTGTTTCAAAGAGCTGCACTGACACAGGAATTACACAACTATTAACCCTTTCCCTCATAGAGGAAACCATGAAAAGACCTATGCGAACAGCATAAAACCAGATCAGCCTGCGAGTAACTCGCAGGCTGACCAGGTTTTATGCTGTTCGCTGCTCCTCAGTGGTCTGGAAATGAGGATTTTGTAATTAAATTTGTTAAGGTTTAACTGTGGTGTTCTGCAGATCAGGCTTTATGTGATACCTATTGAGTGCGTCAAAATGAGTCTATATGAGGGAAAGGGTTAAACCAACAACAAAATCTATTACATGTTAAACCATTCAGACACTAATCATCAAGCTGGTTACCGCGGCCGAGTATCTTTTTTAAAGATATTTCTTGTTAAAGATATTTCTTTTCCATAGTGATGAGGTGATGGAGAAAGGGAGATAGGAAGATAGAGATTTGTGACAATAACAATAACAAATATCCCCTTCAATATTCGTTCTACTTCATTTTTGTGAAGTACCAACATATAACAATGCATTTGTGTTGAAATGATGAATATCATATACGATAAAAGTCTTGAGTAAAAGCCAGGAAAATAATTTTCAAAAATTTGAATTAGAACAAGATAATTTGATTGTTAATGAACAGGAAAAAATTATTCTGAAACCGGATGTGAAGGTATCACGCGCAATATTGGATTATCCTCTAGCATTTCTTCCTTAAGTGGTCCTAATCATATCTGTTAATCTGTTAAGATAGAATTTTGAGGAAAAGGTTTTTGACTAAACAATGTTTAATCACTTCTGTTCATTTCACTGCTAGTGATAGCAATTCTTGTTGGCTAGTTCCTCCCTCCCTCTGATAATTTCCAATCGAGCGCTCAAACGCCACACTGTCTTTACAAAAAATGATTTTTGGATCTTTTATGGCAAGAAACATGATAGAATATGATACTAGAAAATAAAACAACAACAAAATAAGCCGAGAATCTAGAGTTGCCAAAATATCGTTTGAAATTTGAATTATATACTCTGTTCCAAAAGAAAGCGTACCCTTTTTAATTTTAAAATATTTCAATATTAAGCAAACATATCAGTTTCAATTTTCGCACAAAATATCTTGTGTGTATTTGTCATCAATCTAGCTCAAAATCTTTTCATGCTCTTTAAAGGCAAAAGAAACTCTGAATTTATTTAGAGCCAAATTTGCTAAACATATACATGTATATATACATATTATTGTTTTTCAAGATTTTGGAGACAGCGGGGCTATTTGATACACTGAAAATATGTACCCATATTAAAAACGATTCTAAAAAATATCAACATCACTTGACTCCATTTTAATGTACATGAAAGCATGTTTTCCGTTAGCTTTATTTATCAAAACTTAAAAAAAAGAAGCTTAAATTATCCGAAAAAAAATACCCTCAATAATTTTGCTGTTTCTTGAATGTAAACGTTGAGATTTGGGTCCTTACTTTCTGTGTGTTTGTATCTTTGCTTTACTTCATAAAAGGCAATTTATATTTGCTGATTTATGCCAATAAACTTTAAACTTGTTAAAACATCAGTGTTTTAAACCGACCAACTCTGATTTTTATGGGTAAAAAATCCCAAGGTGTATCCTATGACCAGACCAAAATAAGGCAAAGAATACCATTCCCCTAAAAATGTTATTTATGACAAATCTGAAATATGAGGAAAACCATAATAGATGTACAAAAATAAAAAAAAATTAGAGAAGCGAAATGGAAAAATCAAATTACGGTCGATTCACGCGACCTTTATTATTGTATTGATACATGAACAGACAATAATTTACATGGGTTAAATACATATTTATTTTATGCTAACCGGTGAAATACTGTGTTCTGTCAATGAGATAAAATCCATATCTCACTTTGTGGGTAATATATATTTGCCGGGACTACTTATAAATGGTATGTACATCCAGCAGCAGTTAACAATAAATAAAAAGAAAATTTGTTTGTTTTGAGTGCATATGGGATATATCTCATCTCGAAGTGATACAATTTTTACTCTTGATGCGCGATCGTGAAAATATGGAATTGTATCACTTCCCTCTATATTCAATCAAATAATATCCTCTATATTTTGGCGTTCCTTTTGTTAGAATGAGTAGCTATATTTTTGTACTTCCAGAGAAAATATTCCAATATACGGACATTTTTGTTTCTTCTTAATTCTAAATTATCATTAATTAATTATGAGACTCATATATGTTTAATAATAATATCTTTATACCTTTTGTATATTCTGTTTTTCGGTAATTTAACCTTTTTGCAACAGTGTGAAATACTGACCATCAGTTTTATTATATGTATGTATATATGTATAGTATTGCAGACAACGCAAATGTTTTTCTTCTTCACGTGACATTGCGGCAGGTAAAACATTTTGCCTGTCTCAATGTTTTAACAGTATTTAGTAAGTTACTCGAAATCTTTATTGTCATTGTTTTATTACAAATATATATGTGTATCAAAATTAAACAAACCATATACATATATAGCTATATCGAAGACAAAAATTAATTGTATCAGCTTCCATCTCAGTAAATAAAATCTCAATGTGCATCAAAATCACCGAAGACTTGGTGAAAATACACAGAACATGTCATTCGCACTGACTGTTTAATTAAATATTTATATTCATGAAATGCTTATAAAATACTTGATGTCGTTTTGATTTGTCGTCATTTCGTCCATTAGAGAGAGAGAGAGAGAGAGAGAGAAAATGAATTCATCCTTACTTGTACTCGAGT
Organism: Solen grandis; assembly: GCA_021229015.1. Lineage (NCBI taxonomy): Eukaryota > Metazoa > Mollusca > Bivalvia > Adapedonta > Solenidae > Solen > Solen grandis. The sequence goes on along the minus strand of CM037790.1, from coordinate 19,936,570 downwards.
GGTCATTGCCTTATCATAATGTTGATGAGACTTCACACTCTGGTATTCGTCGGAGAATTTTCCGCTGATTTCGACATTCTTCAGGTTAAGGCCGGCGTGAACATTCACCCCCCGTGACAGTGTACTCGTGAAGTTGTCCCAGTGACTTATCAGTTCAGCGTAGGTATCCACCTTGCTTGCTTTCGTCGGGATTACGAAAATACCGTCGGGAATAAGGTATCGACCGTCATCTGTTGTCTTACATTTTGAGTAGTTGTGAAGTGAAACCATCCCCATCGGCTTGTTTTGAAGGTTGTCCCACCCTCCGCCTGGAAGAACCTCAAATCGAATGAGACCCTTATGACCGGCGGCTATACATCGTCGGGGATCACCGGCGGGAAATGCTTCTTTCTTATCAACGACTGTTTCGTCGGCAATGGCGCCGGCGATGATAACGCCGAGGAGAAATAGAGAAGTCGTCATAGCATGCATATTGCGGAAGCTTAATCCACGGAGTGCTTTGTCAGACTGTGCATAATTGGGCGAAAGAAGGACATAAAAATCTAGTAGAAAGAAGGAATTTATAATCATGAATACAGAAATGTATCTTATTTTTGTGTCCGTATGTATTTGTTTACGAATATGGTGCGTATGACGACAGGCAACAGTCAGCATTTATTTTCCCTCTCTTACGCCAGACGACATTCTGCTTAAAAATTATTACTTTACTTCATTCGAAACTCTTACGCCAGACGACATTCTGCTTAAGAATTTCTACTTTACTTCATTCGAAACTCTTACGCAGTGGATTAGTTCCTCATCAATCATTGCCACACTGAGTTACCACGTGACCATGGTGTGTATCTCTTAATATATATTGTTTACTTGCGATGTAGCTAAAATTCAGCTATTTTCATCTCACTGTGGCAGAGAGATCTGTGTGAGATCTGATATGAATGTCGTGATGTAGATCGTCATAAATGTCGTCCCGTGACATACATAATTTTAATGTCGTGATTTTAAGTGAATGTCTCCCGTGCAAAGTATAATGTCGTGAATGTTAACATTCAGGAGTCGAACGTCAAGAATGTCGACATGTGACATTCAAAAGAATGTCATGAATGTTATCATCAAAAATTCCATTAAAAGATTGACAAAAACCCTTATTTCGAATCTCAGCCTGTGCCATTCAAGTGTAAAATGTTTACAATAAACCCGAGACTTCCAATAGTCAAATGACGTTGATGTCGTCATTTAATAGTTAAATACTGTAAATGTCGTCCTCTGATGTCGAAAATTCCGTTTCGTGACTTTCATAAGTATGTTTCAGTGTAACATTGTCTGAAGTCACTACCGTTTACAGTTCGCTTGAAGTTTGAAAAGAAGGGAAAGAAAAGAAAGATAAAAAAACCTTTGTAATATTTACATCTTAGACATTTGCACACATTGATGTGGTATAATTGTTCACAGTAAATATTCCGGTTTGATAGGAAGTGAGGCTCTGCTGACAAGCTGTTTTATTCAAATAATACATAATATTCAAATAATACATACATTTCCGTTTATGAAAATTCCAGTAAATATGGTAGTCTGGTTCCCTGGCTTGTATAAAGGTCTACTGGTTATTGTGATAATTGGCCTTGCGAGACGTCAATTCATTCATATGAGGGATGACAACTAACATTAACAACTTCTCACCAATGCGTCCCGGGTTCGATTCCTGGTCACGTACGTGAGAGGGTACAGTGGTCGCCCGTCCAGACACGTGGGTTTTCTCCGGGCTCTCCGGTTTCTTCCCATAATAATTACCACATTCGCCGCCATCAGAGCCATCGACTTGTTTCGTAATCGATGTAAAATAAATAAAGTTTAAACTTTGGAAAACAACTCGTGTGTTTTTTTTTCCTTTACAAAATTACATCATGTAAAGACAGGCACGGAGAAATGTTATTTTTGCTGATCATCAGTTGCCTGTTGAATCACATAAAACGACGGTCAAAAATGGCCGCTAAAATCGTATATGCAGGAGTTTTCGCTAGGTAAGGTCGGGTTGGCCGAAACAGATTTGAGATATAGTTCTACCTCACTGCGACGTCACGCCGTAGATTAGTGGCATGATATCACAGCCAGTAACATCACCCTGACTTTATTAAAAAAAAAAAAAAAAAAAAAAAAAAAAAAGCAGAAACAAACAAACAAACCCTTATGTGCTGAGTGCTAATCGCAAGGGAGATATACCATTTTGGTCTGTCGCGTCCGGGGATCGTACTAACATTTCTCTAATCGAAACCGGTGTAATCATAAGTCAAGTGCAGATTTTTTTATATGGTTACATCCACTTTAAACTGGGCTTGAAAGAATGTCTACTTTAAAACAGATATAGTGCTGTCACACTGCAATATCAACACAATAGACACGTGGAATGATACCACACCCAGTCACACTATCCTGACACCGGGCCATCCAGTTCTGGAACTATTCTTATATGGTAGCTGAGCGCCAAGAAAGGAAGCCAACCAGTATTTTTTCACGAATTTGGTTTGTCGCGGACGTGGATCGAACCCATTACCTACCGATTCCGGGGCGGTGGCTCTAACCATTAACGGTATTTATTTGCTTTACGTCTAACACATAATGACGGGCTTAAAAGCTGACAATTCTAATCCTGTAAACGTATACGTAATCCTATGAAGCTAGAAATAAATACTTGACACATTTTCATTTAAAAAGTATAAACACCGTTTCCACAAATATTTTTTTTTTCATTTATAGTTATCAATTTCGTTAAAGAAACAATTCAATTCTTCGTCAAGTATTTTGAATGTCATGGCCCAACTCAACGGATTACCAGCCATATATTGCAATTTATGTATTATTTTAATAAAACAGCTTGTCAGCCGGGCCTCACTTCCCATCAACCCGGAATATTTACTGTGACCAACATCTGCATTTGGTAAGATATGTTCCTGTAAAAGATAACGTCAAAAAATAAATAAAAAAATAAGGAAATAAAATATATATATAATCGGTAATGACCTCAGACATGAAACACCGGTAAAACCATTGCTATTTTTAGAACAGGCGGTTTACCAAATGATCACGCGTGTAACGAAAGCGTCACAAAATGTTTTGCTATCTTCGCGTTTTGATTACAACTTCGTGTACTTTAATACACAAAGTATGCACAGCGAGAACCCAACATCTTTTAGGCGCTCTTTTCGCACAGGCGCCCCGCTAACGCAAAATAAGGACACCTGTATCAATTTGTCGACATTGCGCAAAACAAAAAAAGGAAAACACGAAGACCCGTCATGATAGATATTTATCGCGTTTTCGCTGTACCCGGCCGGGTTCCATGGTTAAAGCAAGATGATATATGATTGCGAGTGTTTTTTTCAATATAGAAAACACACACATACACACACACACCCTTCAATCATCTACACTGTATATACAAACAAAAGTCTTAAGGTCTCATTTTGGCCTTGAGACCCGACTTTTGTATATCACAAGAATACACGACATGTTCGACATCAGACTTTTGAAGTCACGGAATGACATTTTCGACATCCTACTTTTGAAGTCACGGAATGAAATGTTCGACATCCTACTTTTGAAGTCACGGAATGACATGTTCGACATCCTACTTTTGAAGTCACGGAATGACATGTTCGACATCCTACTTTTAAGTCAGGAATGACATGTTCGACATCCTACTTTTGAAGTCACGGAATGACATGTTCGACATCCTACTTTTGAAGTCACGGAATGACATGTTCGACATCCTACTTTTGAAGTCACGGAATGACATGTTCGACATCCTACTTTTGAAGTCACGGAATGACATGTTCGACATCCTACTTTTGAAGTCACGGAATGACATGTTCGACATCCTACTTTTGAAGTCACGGAATGACATGTTCGACATCCTACTTTTGAAGTCACGGAATGACATGTTCGACATCCTACTTTAGAAGTCACGGAATGACATGTTCGACATCCTACTTTTGAAGTCACGGAATGACATGTTCGACATCCTACTTTTGAAGTCACGGAATGACATGTTCGACATCCTACTTTTGAAGTCACGGAATGACTTGTTCGACATCCTACTTTTGAAGTCACGGAATGACATGTTCGACATCCTACTTTTGAAGTCACGGAATGACATTTTCGACATCAGACTTTTGAAGTAACGGAATGACTTGTTCGACATCCTACTTTTGAAGTCACGGAATGACATGTTCGACATTCACTTTTGAAGTCACGGAATGACATGTTCGACATCCTACTTTTGAATCACGGAAGACATTTCACATACTTTTGAAGTCACGGAATGACATTTCGACATACTTTTGAAGTACGGAATGACATGTTCGACATCAACTTTTGAAGTCACGGAATGACATTTTCGACATCACTTTTGAAGTAACGGAATGACTTTTCGACATCCTACTTTTTTTTAAAATTTACTTTTGAATGTCAAAGGATGACATTCAAAATATCTAACTTTGAAAAGGGACTTTTGAAAGCATGGATGACATTGCATCCTACTTTTGAATGTCACGGGTCGACATTCACGGCATCCTACTTTTGAATGTCACGGGTCGACATTCACGGCATCCTACTTTTGAATGTCACGGGTCGACATTCACGACACGACATTCGACTTTAAGAATGTTATGGGTCGACATTCATGACGCGACATTCAATTCTAGAATGTCAAAGATTGATTTTGCTATACCGGTAAAATATTTCTCATATTTTACCAGTAGCTTTGTAATTTCAACTGTTACAATTATTTGTTTTTCTATAATTAAAATTCGGAAAGGAATATTGATATTTTATATGATGCAATAATTAAGCATTTCTTTATTCATACTTTCTTTCTTTCAACATTTCGTCTCAGCCACGTGATACATTCTTTGTCTATCTGTCATAGATAAGTGTTATAAAAACGCTAGGGTATCATGGCATGTTTAGCGTGTCTGCAATTCACACATTGCGCAATTAATCGCTAATCGCATTAAACTGGTCACGTGGCTTGTCTGTCACCCCCGTCCCGGGTAGACGAAACTTTTCTTTGTGAAAAGTTAAGGATTCGAATTTTGGCTTTTAAAGAGGAAGGACCTCTGTTTAGGATTTCCTAACGAAAATCATTGACGAAAATTATTAATGAAAATTACTAACTGATATTTGATATTGATTTTTACTGTGATTTCACGGACATTTATGTGGATAATCATCATTATTATTATTATATACTACTGTGTTTTCACGGACTATATTATTGTTGTTATTTGAATTTGTGGATTGCCACAGAAAGAAAAGAAAAGAAGAAAATAAAATCTCATTAATCACAAAAAGGACTAATTCATCATTGTGTGAGAGTTCCTACAGTTCCTCAACATAATTAACCAGATACCGGGGCACAGTTGGACAATCAAAATTAAATCTACAGATTCCCAGTATTACTTCACCGACAGGATATTTTAAGCTGTTAGCAATTTTCGCGACAATCTTTTTTTGAATGTCACGGGACGACATTCACGACATTATACGTTTGGATGTCACGGGACGACATTCACGACATTGCCACTGGTTCACAATCACGACATTAAATTTATGAATTTCACGGGACGACATTTATGACAATTTACATCACGACATTCACGTCAATCTCAACGCAGGAGATCTCACACAGATCTTTCTGCCACAGTGAGTTGAAAATAGCTGAATTTCAACTATATCGCAAGTAAAAATATAGATTTTGTCGTTCGGCAAAAGGTACACACCATGGTCACGTGGTAACTCAGTGTGGCAGTGACTGATGCGGAGACAATCCACCGCGACGGAGGTACGAATGAAGTAGAGTAATGAATCTTAAACATAATGTCGTATGGCGTAGGAAAAGGAAGTAAATATTGTGTGTTGCATGTCGTCAACCGCCCCATATTCGTCAACAAATACATACCGAAACAATGAACCCACTTGTGTAAATACTTAAAAAAATGAGAGTCATCTCTCTTCTCACTATCACATGATCGTAAACCGGAAAATACCTTCTTTCTACTGAAGTTTTAACTTCCTTCTTCGCCCAATCTCGCGCAGTCTGACATAGCACTCCGTGGGTTAAAGTCCCGCAATGACTTGTTTATTTCTTCTAGGCGTTATCATCGCCGGCGCCATTGCCGACGAAACAGTCGTTGATAAGAAAGAAACATTTCCCGTCGGTGATCCCCGACGATGTATCGCCGCCGGTAATAAAGGTCTCATTCGATTTGAGGTTCTTCCAGGCGGAGGGTGGGACAACCTTCAAAACAAGCCGATGGGGATGATTTCACTTCACAACTACTCAAAATGTCAGACAACAGACGACGGTCGATACCTTATTCCCGACGGTATTTACATAATCCCGACGAAAGCAAGCAAGGTGGATACCTACGCTGAACTGATAAGTCACTGGGACAACTTCACGAGTACACTGTCACGGGGGGTAAATGTTCACGCCGGCCTTAGCCTGAAGAATGTCGGAATCAGCGGAAAATTCTCCGACGAATACCAGAGTGTGAAGTCTCATCAACATTATGATAAGGCAATGACCACTCGAGTACAGGTAAGGATGAATTCTCTCTCTCTCTCTCTCTACTCTCTCTCTCTCTCTCTCTCTCTCTCTCTGACTCTGTCTGTGTATTTTTATTTGAAATATTCTGTTTTGTCGGACACCAAATCATCGGTTGGTTATTGATTATAAAGTATATTCAGTGAGTTTATGTACTGAAATGAAGAGCAGGTACAATTAATTTGTCTCTTCGATATAACTACAGTTGAGCCTGTATAAGTGGTCACCTGTACTAAGCGGTCAATCTGTATTTAGCGGTCAATTTTAATATTATCAAACTGATATATATACTTCATTTAGCGGTCACTTCTGTTAAGCGTCCACTTCCTCTTGTTCCTTTGAATGACCGCTTAATACATGTTTGACTATATATGGTCTGTCAAATTTTAATACACATATTTATTTGTAATAAAACGGCGAAGGCCTGTTTGGGGTCAATATCTCTCTCCTTTTTTCACAAAGCCTAATTACACTATTTCCAAAAAAAAAAAAAAAAGGTTAAATTACCGGAAACAGATTATATAGAAGGGCATAAAAGTAATTAAATAATACACATTCAGAACAGGTGTTTGTTGGAAATGTGGAGCGATAGAAATGAAGAAAAAAAAGAGATAGAGATAGAGGGGAGAGGGATGGAAAGAGAGAAAGCAGAAAGTGCGAAAACATGAACAGTAAGGCGGTGATAAAGTAAAGATTAAATAATTATGGGAGTGGTGTAGAGGAAGGGGTATGAGGGGAGAACATTAAAGAAGAGAGAGAGAGAGGGGGGCGCTGCCCACAAAAGATAAACACCGCAGACGGCTTTTGGCCACCGGAAGACGATTTTTGCTGAGTTCAGAAGCTTCCATAATGGTCGTTAAAAATAATCTGCGACTTTAACTACACTCGTATAGTAGAATATATGTTTCAAAATTGAATTGTCTATTTGAATTGAACTTTTAGTCTATAAAAATACAACATATGCACCAGACAATTTTGCAACGCCCATTTATACAAAAGAAGTTTCCACACAAAATCAATGGATCAGTCTGAGAGTATTACAGGACCTCTTGGTTGGAAGTTGGAAATAAAACCTAATACAAATGTAAAGATTAGTTCAGGTAACATTTAAAACTCGTACATTATGGTTATATTGTACATGTATATGCAATTCGAAATAAACATTGAGTTCATCAGGGATTAGAAATCAACTGCAGTAAAATGGAAATACATGTATAGTCCAAGGAGTGATACTCCGAAAAGGCTGACTAAATCTAGACATATTCCTTGTCTGTTACCTTTTCAAGACTTGACTTGACTAACTGAGTTTACCGTCGCTTCGACAGTATTTCAGTCATATAGCGACGTCCAGCTAAATGTTACTTTTCAAGTATTAAGGAAAGTGTTAATGATCCAAACAGCCGATTTTTTTTACTCCATATGATGATGTGATATATTTTGTTGAAAGGTACGAAAAAAAATGAAGTTAGTGTCATGTTCAGGAAATGAATTCGTCAATCACTATTAATGATATTTTAAAAGCTATTATAGAATTAGACAATAATAACAGTAGTGGTCCAGATTTAAATATAAATTAATTCTTTATACACGGAAAAACATATACTTGCTCCTTATTTGCTACGGTTATTCAATAAAATATTTCATATTGGATACTTTCCAGGCAGTTGGTCTGAAGGGTATATAATATCTTTTAATATGTCTTTATTTAATTCTTTGACTTATACAATCATGTACATCGTCAATACATAATAAATATACTACACAAATTACACACGTGAAACAAAACAACACTCTCTCTCCGACTCACTCTCTCATCTACTACATCATACCACTTTTACCTTCATCATTAGTTTCTCGTAAATTGTTGATACCTTGTTTATGAATATTATATTTCAGTAATGTGGAGAATGGATCATCACTGATATCTCTATTATTTACATGATAATCATTTCGTTTTCAGTTTTTGTCGTAAATTGTATCTAGTGATCAAACTTAATACCTTGCTTATAATTTAATATTTAATATTAATGATAGGATAATGCGGAGAATGGATCCTCACTGCTATCTCTATTATGCATACATTTTTAATGATTTTTAATCTTGTATATGTAAAACTTTTATCATCATCGATATGCCTATGGTACTAACTTATACATATATAAATGCATACACCCAATGTGTAAAGTTGTCAGTAAAAGCTACAATATACTGCTTTTGTTTACGAAATACAAAAGATCCCTGTCCCGATATCAAAACATAAGAATGGTAGTTTAAAAGGCGAGAATAACGCTTCTCGGTACACCGGTTAAACTTTTTACAGGTGTGCTTAATAATTGATAGATTTGTTGAGTGGGCAGAGCGGTGCAATGTTTATATAGAGGCGCAAGCGGGGTTTGGAACAGTCGATAAAATTTTTGTTCTACATTGATTAATTACACATTTATTAAATCAAAGAAAGCAATTGTATTGCACATTTATAGACTTCACAACTGCATTTGATTACATTGTAAGGGATCAATTATGGGACAAATTTATCAAATGGGTGTTAGGGGGAATATTAGAATATTAAATCGATGTATAGTTCTGTTAAATCAAGAATTAAGCAATCAATTTAATTGTATACTCGGTGTTCGTCAAGGAGAGTGTTTATCGCCTTTTTATTTGCCATGTTCTTGAATGATATTGAAAATAAATTTATAGAAAATTGATGTTGAAACATTTAAGATATGTTTGACTCTGTACGCTGATGATATGGTAATATTTGCAAATAATAGAGATGAGTTGCAAGCAAGTTTGAATTTATTATCAGATTATTTTAAACGTTGGTAATTAATAATTAATAATTAATACCAATAAAACAAATATTATGATTTTTAGGAGGGCGTTTGTCGATGGATGATAATTTCTTTTTTGACGGTCAAAGTGTAGAAGTAGTTAGTAATTTAAATTATCTTGGGTCATTTTTTTCAGCAGGTGGTTCTTTCTCTAACGCACAAAACACAATCACTGAACAAGCGCTAAAAACAATTTTTAAAATGAATAAATATTTATATAAATTCACATATATTTCTCTTAGTCAAAAGCTCAATCTTTTCGATAAAATTTTATTTATTAAATACTGAATATTTTGATTTTTAAAATGGGGTTTGTAAGGAAATGTATTGAAAAAAGAATACTAGGCGTTAAAAGAAATACCAAAATGACTTTATTTATGGGGAACTGGGGGGGGGGGGGACAAATTATCAATTTATACGTTATACGAATATAATTAAATACTGGGTAAAATTATTACATCTAGATGATAACAAGTTTATCTGATGCTTAAAACTGATAGTGATTTATATCCTGGTAAGAAAAAAATTATTATGTGAACTTGG
>CM037790.1:19876492-19926492 GCA_021229015.1 Solen grandis | reverse complement strand
TTCAAAATAACAATTGTGAATATAAAGTGATAAGAAATAAAGAAGGATTTATAGATACGCTTGTGGCCATCATGTGAGCAAAAAATATAAATTGTATAAACACCCAAAACAACAACAGCAATAAAACGGTGGCTTTCGAGTAAAAACGCCTTTAGTAATAAAGAAGTCCAATACCAAACTTTTCGCCAAAGAATTCTTAAAATTTTAAGCATGCTTTTTTACATTACATTATTGTTTTAGGAAAACAAATATTATTAAATTTGTCTCTTAATGTTACTTATCGCTAAGTATAGTGTGTGAAATCAACACATGGTTCCAGTTCCACTAACACTTAGCGCTAAGTACTGTAAAACTGAAATGCAAATTTCATCATTCTTTTTCCTTTTACAAAAATACTAAAGACATTTTTTTTTCATAATAAATATTGTAAGATATTAAGGTAAATATTTATGTCAACTTAGATTTAGTAAAACAGGAATTGTGCAGTGCGTTTCTTCCTAAATTAAAAACTTAAGTGCTACGTAGCGCTTAGTATTGTTGAAGTAATAATTATGTACTTTAATAATAACTTCTTGTCTATTTTCGAACACGGGCAAAATGTTATTAGAAGTCATGTATCGAATAGAATTGATGTGTAAAACATCCATGCAAACTGACCTATATACAAAAAAATCCTATTCTTATCCATAAAAAAGTCTAATTCAATATATACAAATACCTGGTACCAATTCCACTAACTGTACTTAACACAAATATATGAAAAACTATTGAGTAACAAGAAAACATGAAAACATAGTCCAAAATAATAGTCAATTTCTATCACAAGTATTTAAGTACAATTAAAAAAATGATATCATATATCTTAAGCTTAATAAATAAGAAGTCAAGCTACATTTTGTACTGTTATTTCTTTTACAAAACAAAAAACGTTTTAATCTATAACCTCATTTAGTGATTACTATAAACAAATGAAAGAAAATGGCATTTGCATTATGCACAACAACATAAATATGAAATATACCATTTGGTATACGAATGGTGAAAGAGGACACACACACACACACACACACACACACACACACATCCCTTGGTACTATACCTAACTAGGTACTGTAATCTTATAGTACTGATTGTTAAACCTCTACTTACAAAGGTCCTATAATTTAAAAACAACAAATGGTTAAAAAAATAAGCATGAGACGTAGAACCTCATTCATAATCAAATCAAAGAAAATGGCATTGACATTATATACAACAACAACATCAATATGAAATATACCATTTGTAATACTAATGATGAAAGAGGGACGCACACACAAACACACACACGGAAATGGAACATTACCATGGGTAAAGTCTTCAGGATTTTTTTTCCTGAATTTCTGGATTGTCAGATTGCTAAATAACTTCTTATTCTATATCAAGATTTCCATTTCCTTTTTAAATTTCCAACTTTTACCCATGTATTACTTAATATAAGGAAAACCTACAGTTTCCACCTTAGAACAATCGGATGGCAAAAGAACTATCTGGGGTGGTTAAAGCAGGCTGCAAGGGGCCCCGACCTCGCAGGCATTTCTTTGAGACAGAATAAATAAAATATCCCATCAAAGTGAGGAAACTAACAGTAAGCACACGGACAAAAATCAAATTAATCCACTATAAACTCAGGAGCATAAGCGAAGTATTTACAAGTCTCTTACACTTATGTGTGATAACATGGTCGCCGTGCTCAAAAACTATTTCTTATTTACAATGGCTTCCAATATAAGTACCTTATAAATATGTAAAAAAAATTATAGCCATCTTGTATTCTCTTATATTTGCTAGATTTTATGTGATGTCCTTACACCATATCGTTCCTCTAAATATGCTTATGGTATAGTTTTCAAAATATTTACATTATGCATCAATACATTATCAATATAATGTGAATGTAAATACGATTCAAGTGTCTGGCTATACCTTATCAATTAAGAAATTTCAACGAGGAATAGAAGATTTCATTTTCATCAAAAATACATATCAAACACAATGAAATAGGGCCAAAATGACCCATGTTAACTATAATTAATATAAACATTTGAACTGGTGGACATTGCTAGTTTTTATAGCATAATAGTAACTAAACTTACTATGACATAATAAAATTATGACTAGCCATCATTTACAAGTCCACGTGTTCAAGGAATATTTCACTAATAACATATATATAAATTATATATCAAAACATCAAAGTTTTCTCTCCACTGATATAAGACAAATACTTCAAAATAACAATTATGAATATAAAGTGATAAGAAATAAAGAAGAATTTATAAATAAGTTGGTGGCCATCGTGTGAGCACAAATATAATTTGTAAAAACACACCAAAAAGAGTGACTTTCGAGTACAAACGCTTTTAGTTATAAATAAGCCCAATAACAAAACTTTGCATTGAATAATACTGAAAACGTCATGCATGCTTTTATATATAACGTTTTAGTTATTGTATTAGGAAAACAAAGATTATAAACCTTGTTCCAAAGTATTACTTAGCGCTAAATATTGTTTGTGAAAGGCTCGAATTCCACTAACACTTAGCGCTAAGTAATACTTTAAAACTTAAATGCAATTTCTTCATTCTTTTTCCTCTAACAAAAGAACCAAAAGATTTTTTCTTATCAAATAACGTAAGATATTAAGGTAATTATTTATGTCAATTAAGTTTAGTAATTAAATATTTCATAAAACAGGAATTGTGGAATGCGTTTCTACCTTATTTAAGAACTAAAGTGCTCCGCAGCGCTAAGTATTGTTGGTGGGAAAATTAATTACGCGAAGAAATAATTATATACTTCTTGCTTATTTTCGTAAATGGGCAAAATGTTATTAGATATCACTAATAATGACGAAGTCATGTATTGAATAGAATAAGTGTTGATAATATATAAAACATCTAAGTAAACTGACCTATATTCTGTTGTATACACACTATACAAAAAAGCATATTCTTATTCATCAAAAATAATTCGAATTCAATATATACAAATACCTGGCACCAATTCTACTAACCGTACTTAACACAAATGGATGCTTAATCACTTATGGGCGAATTTCATCATTCCCGTTTTTCGTATAAATATAAATCACTATATTACATGCTCATAAACAAATATTGCTGGTTATTAAAGTAATAATTCATATCATCTTAATCAACTTGAATACTTCATAAAACAGGAATGGCTGAATGCGTTTTACTTCAGGTAAGAAGTAAGCATCACTAAGTGTTTTTCTTTTTTTTTTGGGGGGGGGGGGAGGTTGGAGCCAGGGTTTCTATAAAGGTCTTACAAAAGATGAATGATGTTTGAACAAATAATTATTAACAAGAAAATATAATGCCTGTTTCAAGACAAGCAACTAAATGGGGACCATAGTCCAATGTAAATGAACATGACTATGGATCGAAATAATATGGGATGAAATGGTCTTCAATGCTATCTCTAGGCATAACGTATTAGTCCAACACAGGAACTGCTGAGAAGTATTGATACTAGTTTTAGAAACGTCTCCAAATCAACTTACGTAGTTTAAAATAATAGTCAATTTCTATCATAAGTGTTTAACTAAAAATAAGAAAGACTCATATATCTATTGCTTAATAAATAAGAAGTCAAACTCCATTTTGTACAGTTATTATTTTTTTTTACAAAACAAAAACATTTCGACCTAAAAGTAATTAATGTACAGTAGAACCTCGTTAAACCGAAGTCCTTTGGACCAAGATGAAAACTTGGAAAAAAGGATTATTCGGATTAAAATCCGATGGAAATTTCAGCTTGAGCACGTGTGTTTCTGTGTTTTCATTACCGAAGCATATCATGGAAATCGTAATGCCCTTAAAACCACGAATAAGGTGTGCGTATATACTATTTGCAAGTTATGAGAAATAATAAAAATATTTCATGCTTCTGATTAACATAATAGTTCAAACAGGTCAACGTAGTGACATATATTTTTGTTGTCGATCTGCTGCTTCACATGCCGGTTACGAACGCGATGATGTGGAATGTACTCAAGATCTGACACCTGGGTTTATCGGCTGACACGTGCATTATGCAACCTGTCAGATATCGATTAGGAATAATCAACATTTCCGGTCGGACACATTGACCAACCTAATCTCGAAAAGAGGTGTAAAAAACTTGCTCGAGCCATCACTCCAGATGGCGCCGCAAAATAAACTTTATTACTGACTCGGATACGATTGATGATAAGGGCGATAATTAGTCAATGAAAATTTATGAAAACTGACTTCGCAAAAAAAACTGAAAAATATGCATGAATTGCGATCTTGGGACTGGGATTTTTACTTCGAAATAGCGAAAATCGGATTAAACATATTATTTTTAGTTAAAATAAGAAGGGAAGAAATCGGGACCGAAAATAAACTTCGTAACGGCGAGGAATTCGGTTTAACGATGTTCGGTTTGTCGAAGTTCTACTGTAAACAAATTAAAGAAAGTGACATTGACATTATATACAAGGACACCATCAATATGAAATATACCATTTGGAATATTAATGATAAAAGAGGACACACACACACACACACACACACACACGTCCCTTGGCACTACACCTAATCAGGTACTGTAGTCTGATAGTACTGCTAGTTAAACCTACTACATAAACAACAAATCTGGATCATAAAAGTCATCATCAACATTCTACTATAAGATATATAAAATTAAGCCTGTGAAAAACACGTTTTTTATATTGTATCCCTCAAACAGTAATAAAGCAAACACAATTTTTAATCATTGTAAATTTATATACATCCATATTCATCATATATTTTTCAGGATATGTTTCTGTTTTCCTTTCCTTAGAAACTTTACATAAAATATTTCACTTGCATGACGAACATGTAACTGAAACTGATGCGATATCAAACAAAAAATATTTGTACTTTATATTTCAAAAGTTTCTCAAAGGTACTAATTCAGTTCTACATAAAATGATATACTTATCGATAAATTCTATACAGAACTATACGAAAAAACACAAAGTTGACTAATACATTTGGTCATTCCTGGAATCGTTGTAAAAGGAATAACTGAAATGCATACGATCAGTTTTGTCAGCATATAATAGTTATTTACTTCAGTCGTGAACACTAACAGCAGTGCTGCAAACCATACCATAAAACAGGACCTGGTCTGAACTATGTCAGGTTTAGATTATGTCAACAAATGTTTCCATAAATTTCTTTGAGATCCAATCGTGGTTTTTCAAAATCTGTAGATGGTAAGGAAAAGTGTCTACACTCACTTCATGAATATATATCAAGAACAAATGTCCCGGAATCTATGTAATTACTATAAATACTATCACTGAGCCCCGCTGTATATCACAGCACAACTGAGTAATGTTCATTTTCAGATAATTTTCTGATCCCAAAACAATGGACAATCTTTGAGTATCCTCAACTTGACTCGACACTAAAGGCATTATTCAAAAGTTATCAATTTTTCTAATTCCTGGTTTTCTTTTATAGAGTAATTGATATCAGATTTTACGCGACTTAATTCATGTGTGCAAGATGGAACAATATTAATAAAGAAGTCATTTACGCAGTCTCTTAGATCTTTCAGTTGTTTTTCAATAATTTCCGAAATCTTATACTTGTCAATTTCGTCAATCACTCTTTTTGAGGCATTTTTTAAGATATATACATGAATACTGCTCACACTTTCAAAAAAGAGCGAAAGGATAAACGTTAAAGGCATGGCAAGCAAACCAAGTGCACTAGAAATTAATATTTCTAACATCGTCTCAATGTCTAGAAAGTCTTCAAACCGACGTCTCCACACAGATGCCTTAGTAAAGGCATCTTCTCTGATGGTAAACGGTAAATTCAGACCTGCAATCTGATGAAGCACAGCTTTATGAGATTCTTTCAGAGATCCTTTAATCTCATCCGTTTCATGTTGTATAACTGAGATCATTTCTTTTCTGTAATTCTGTAGTGTCACTTTCTTATCTCGAGCTATAATATTTCCAAGTCTGCTTGTTACAACCCTGTTTACCTCATACCTCATTGTTTCTCTAGAATCAAAAATAAGACTGCAAGGGAAATCGGAATACTCCCATTCACTCATCTCTTTCCTGACAGACTGAGACTTAAGATGATCTACAATATTTTGAGCCGTGTCCATGGTTTTCCGACGAACATCCTCTTCAATAATTTGCTTTTTTTGGGTCAGATATGCGTTAAATTCGTTCTCATTTTCAGTAAGCTGTTCGACGACTTTTTCTTGGTTTTCAGTCAATTCTTTAATGCACATTTTCATCTGTGATACTCGATCATAAATCCATCTACATGAAATAATATATTACTAATTAAAATTAGAATTTGTTGACTATCCAACATAACATCAATATGTTCTATGGTAATGTATATTTTCTTGTCTTTAGACAGAATCTATTATTTTTTAACAATACTGTTCCAAATAGTTTTTTTAAACATAATATAGAGCTTGTATACATAACTTAACAAGAATGCCAGTGATGCTACAATATACGCCGCCACAAAATATAAAGACCAAAAGGGGTCTTTTAATTATTGCTTTAAACATTTCTGTAAGCATAAGCTCATAATGAAGTCTGTAAGACCAATTAATTTAGCTGAACAGAGATAGAACCCTAAAAATGCTTCCAATATGACAGTAGGTCAAATAGCAGTATCAATATGAATCCTTTTGTCTTTCTCCGCATAACTCTTGCAAAAATCACTGTACCAGAAAATTCTTGCTTTATGCACTTTTACCTGTTTAGAAACTTGAGTTGTATATTCAAGAGACCATGTTTAGAAAGGCATAACTATTGCAAATATTGATGAACATCAAAATCCCTGCTTTGTGCATCTCTACCCAGTATAGTTATGACATTGCCCAAGTATTGAAAAAAATAGGTCAGAAACATACAAGAAATTGCATTCATAAAGCTGAAATATCAATCAGCTAAAGAGACTAAGTTTCAAGGGACACAAATCTTGAAAAAATTAATGAACCGGAAAATTGCCACTTCATGCACATCTATCCATTAAAGTAATGACATTGACCAAGTTTTGAAAAGATTCATTCAGAAATGTAGGAGGAGTTGCTTTCACAAGATATGGAAGTATGGACGTACGGACGGACAGACGGAGAAGATGACGCGAATATACGACCGCCTCCGGCGGGTATAAAAAAGACATACATTTAATTGTGGTTTGTATGTGTCTCGATTTTTTTTATGGCCATAATTTCTGAAATACTAGTCCAAACAGCTTGAAATTTCACATTTTGTTTCGCATATCTAAACCACTGATTACAATATCCCTAAAATCTAAAGTCACAGTTCTGACATTTGAAAAAATCCTTTTGTATTATAAAAAAACATTATTCATATACATTTCAAAGTATTTACATTCACTGATAGAAAATTCAAAATTATATTAAAAATAGAGCTGCATATTCATTCCAAAATGTAAGCGTGAAATTGTGTGTTTTGTGAGTTTTGATTTTCATCCTCTTAGTTTTATGACCAAACTATTGAAATGTTGAGTTTTACCTTGGTAAATTAATGTTTAATAACTTCATGTTCTAAAGTAATACAAATGCTGTTTTGGTACTACTTTTTGATCTGAGAACCAATCACGTGGATATACCTGTACCATTTTTAACAAACTTGATAAGTCGCGGACGGGGAACGAACTTATGAAGCCCGGTTACATAAAATATATTATGTATGACATAAAACTGTATCCTTCTTTAAAGTTCACTTATTACCATACCAAAATAAGATTATAAGATTCAATACATACATATGTTTGGAAAAACACGAACAATGATTCTAGTTCAGCAATAGTACAACATAAAATGGTAAAAAAGGTTCATAGTGTTGACCTGGAATGTTTGTTTTTCAATATGCAAGTCCAACAATGTGCGAAAACAAAGACTATAGGTTCCCTCACTAGCATGAAGATTAGTTGGGTAGATTTGAGACAGACCTCGATAAAGCAGATATAAATTATATAAGACATTATCTAGGAAGAAGTCCAGGAGCTCGAGAAATCCCTTATCGGATGTTTGAAGAAATGTCTAAATTTTTTTAAAGAAAATTAAGGGACCGAGCTCTAAGTCGAATATTATTGCCATACTGTAGATTGGGAAATGTTCGCGAGAGATTTATTTTCGCTAATATTCGCGAAGCCTCAAGATCGCGAATTTAAAAAAATCGTGAATATTTACCTTTGACCTCCGTACATTTCCGGAAATGTGGCCGTAACTGCCGAGAATTTTCCGTAGAAGGCTGTTTGCAGGTAATGACTCGTGGATACTAGTAGACACGATTCTATTATAATATTACTGTAGCCATACTTTTCATAAAGGAAAAATGAACAAGTTATAAATGATATAAAGCACATGTGTATGCATATAAATAGTTTATCAAAATGCATCGGCCGCCATTAAAGCCTCGTGCCCCGAAAAAATATAAAGGGCAGCTTGACGCAGTGGCAAATCCAGCTTCTCTCGCATGTTGTCAACATAGGGTATGACAATCTTCTCAACGTACCTCAAAACAATCAAGGGCTACTTCTAGTACGGATTATAATAAATGCGCTTTCAAAATTAGTCGGGACCATCGTTATTATAGGAACAGCAGTACAAAATGGCAGAACATACCAGCAGTTTGTTTTAAAAGTTTTCAAATTAATAAAAATACACAGTGACAAATTACATAAAACGCTCATTGCACAAATATAGAACATCTGTTAAATATAACAGTGACACTTATGTAGTTAACACCTATCATGAAAATTGAAAGAAATGTTTTCGCACATTGTCAGTACACAAAGCTTAAGTGTGTCGCATGTATCGTCTCAAATTATGGATAACAATGCTGCATTAAAGAGATGAAATGATCGTCATGATTCATGAATGGCCCATTAACGGATTTACATTATACAGGCATTGTGCTATTATTACATGATAAAAATATCGTCTGCTTCACTAAATACAGTAACCGTTCCGGCCTTTCGCGAAAATATTCGTCTTCGGTCGTGTTTACGGAAACGTTCGGCAATTTCCGTAAATTCTGCACATACGCTCTTCGCGAATTCATGACTTCGCGAATAAATACGGACAGGGTAAAATCGCGAAATAAAAGTGACGCGAATATTTCCCAATCTACAGTATTTCAATTGAGAAATTGCATCCATCTATCCCCGCCAAATACAATATAGGATGTTTTTTTCACGCATGCATTAAAACCGACCAAATCAAGTACAAAATGAATAAAGTCTGAAAGTATAACGACCGTTGCTTAATATGTTAAATATATATGTCTGAATTTTGCATATTCGGTTACATTAAAGAACATTCAGATTATTACCTTTTTGTCTTGTGCATTCTGTTTTCTACACTGTTTTCCATTAGGTCTTGAAGCAGTTGTTTAGCATTATATTCTTGGTTTACATCCATACCATCATATCGTCCCGTATAACCCCTGGCCTGAAGATTTTTTTTTATAAAACACGACAAACAATATATTAAAACTTTATAAATCACTTGGGTCTAAATAGACATTTTATTGCAATCTTCAATTTACATTTAATGTACATATTTCACTCCGTGTATAGTATGTCATATTTTTTTGATATGTTGTACAAATAAAGAATGCATAGAATAATAGTAATAAATAAAAACTATGATCAACTCATTTGCCAAATATCAATTGAAAATCCTGGTAATTATTGTAACTCAATTCAATAATACTCGTTTATAGAAGAAATGTCAATAGTGGAAAAAAAAAAAAATGATTTACGTTTATATTTTTTTATTCAAAAGTATCGTATATCAAATTGACTATATTTAAACTATGATCGTCCTTTTTTATTTAATGTTCTGGAACTGTAACGCATGATATAAAAAATCATATATATATACCGAAAATGGCAAAGTTTTAATGATTTTTACAATCTGTAACTTGAGTTATGTTATTGTTTATAATTTTTAACTATCAATATCCAGTACGACACTGAAAAGTAAATGGGTCTAAAAGTACAAAATGCATCTTTTTATTATGAAATGTGTAAAATATTAAACAAAACTTTGCTAAACATTTTATATACTATACAGAAACAACACTAAGAAGAAACACTTTTATTATATTTTTTTTAAATACTCGTAGCTAAAATGTGTTTTCTTTAACAATGTCTATAAACAATACGAATCTTCAAAAGTATACTGTCTGTAACATATTGCAATACCTATCATGGAATTGACTTCACAATTGGCAGTACTTTATTGTTGTATAGATATGTAGAACATATAAACTTTAACCACGGCGTTCAGTGAGAGAAGCAAGAACCTAACCAAACTTCATTTTACCTTGGTACATGAACCTAAATACTACAGTACAACAATTACACCATTTTAAACAATAATTTTTGTAACTAATACATAGATATAAATTTAACAATAAATAACATGTAATTATTTTTTTTAATTCTGATTATATAAAAACCCAACGATGTTATTGTGTTAAGGTAGTGAGAGCCTGATAATCACTATAAAGAACATTAAAAATGAACATTGTTGTATGCTTAAAAGGACATCTGTTTATATAAATGATAGACATATTTCACAGTTAAAGGCGTATTTCACAATATCAGATTTTTACTATATAGACAAAGAAGAAAAATCAAAACTAGCGCACAGATTTTTTAAATCTTTAATGATAGAGAATCACACCATAAACATATATGACAGAAATAAGGGTCTCCACGCTACTTTTTGAGTAACCTGCTTCTGAATGTGAGTTTTTGTTATTTTCTGTCATTTCCAATCACTGTTTGTGCTTTGAGATAAATGATAATCACGCTCTTACGTTAGTATATATAACGAATGTTGTGTACATCATACACAAATCGGCAAAATGTTATATACTCAGTTTTCTGCCAAATAAATATACTTTTACAACTGACTGTGGTACGTGCATACGTTTGTTACCATTGTATTTGTTTTATTCCTGTTAAAGGCAGAATATGAGGAATTTAATTTAATAATTTTAACTTTTATCATATTTATATTACCTGCATGACACTGAACCTTTGTGTTCGGCCTTCATTAATATCTGGAAAGAACCGGCAAAGGTGGCTTATAATGTGCTTTATTATTTCCTCTTTGTTCCTGGAAAAAAATTAAGCAATAATCAGTTTTCATTGTTGTCACATTTTTCATCTATTTTGCAAATAATTTATATATAAAATTCACAAAGAAAGAGAAAAAAGTCACACGAAATCGCGATATTTATTTCACTGTTGGGATTCGTATATATAGATATGTTATATCATATTCCAGTGCCAAATTACAGGATAGGTACCATGGATTCCACATAAATAAACCAGCCTTGGTTGCGCTTGGCTATGAAGCCAAGAGTTGTTGTAAAGGTGTTTGTTTTAATTTCAAAAGGGTGGATAATAGTTGCAGCATTAGAATATAATACAGAATCAACAAAATAATTGATTTTGAGTCAACCGTCGCTGTGACAGTATTTCGGTCATAAAGTGAGGTTCAGCTAATTACATGTGGAGGTAGACCCCGAATGCATTTTGGATTCCGGGTAGAACCACCGACTTCCAGTAAGCCAGCTTGAATGCTTTCCCAAGTGAAATTCCGAATGAACATGCCGGGACTCGAGCCCCACTTAATACTGTACACAGCTTTTCACGTGTACCTTATGCTATATGAATACGTGAACATCGTGGTTTATTCGCACGCCAGACAACAGCGTCTTCCTTCAGAGCGTTTGTATAAGCTTGTATAAAAAATGGATAACTCTCAAATATAAATAAGAGGACCCATGTAGTTAAAATAGGGACATAGAACCGATTTCGTTTCTTTTTAACACTCTTTTTTTACGTGGCTGCGAGGCTAGTCGGGGTTTCCCCAAAAGAGTAGACGTATTTTTGAACAATACGAAGGGCACACTATACCAAATGGTGTTCCCTAGAATTGTTTCTATTTTTAGATTTTTCCAATTTCGATGGATTCACCATTAATTCTCGCAAACTGTGTAATTTTATTCATTTCTATATACAAATAACACAACTACTGAATGATAGTCAGCACATGACATCTGGACACTGCAATACATTCATGGATGAAAAATAACCTTTTTGCTCCTATACATTTAAGTTTCTGTCGAAACCAAAATATGAATTACCTGGACCTGGCTTCCGCGTAAAAACTGTAATCCGCATGATCCCATTTGTTCAAAATAACGGCCACTGGACACTTTTGTAACGTAGATATCTTCCTCAGCTGTAATAGATATTGTTCCTCTCCGTTAAAGTTGACACACACACACACACACACACACACACACACACACACACAACGGTAAAATTATTAGGGCTAGCACTGAGATCCTGCACACCATATATGCGGGTCAGTATCTCACTATTTCAATGCATGTACCTAAAATCGGACCCTTTATATGTACATATTTTTGAATAAAAAGAACCTGTTATCTTTTTAAAGTATCCAATGATGTACCACAATTTATATTTCTTATAACGAAAATAACAAACTAAAAAGAAAATGTCTAAGCAAGGCTTAAGAACGCATAAAAACCTTCTCTTTGTCAAGTCCAGAAGTGTTTCCAGAATTAACAATGTAAAGAAGGCCATCTGCATCACTCAGTTTTCCTTCAACTGTGTCAATATTTTCCCATGATTCAGGGAGTACGACCCACTCAATTTCTTCCTGTAATATACAATAATCGCTTATAAAAAGAAAAATGTGCTTTTTAAAGTTAAGTCGAACATTTTACCTGAATGAGTTTGTTAATAATTACATTTATATACTTAATGTCAATGTAAGAATTTATGATAAGGGAGAAAACAATGTTCAACACTTTTATCATATAAAATTTCTTGCGTGTTTCTACCTGTAGCAGTTCACATGGGTATGGCAATTCGACGAAAATATCGCCTGTGCCCTCCAACTCTCCCTGATCGATATCAGTAAAACTTGATAATCCCCTATTTACTTCTTTTTTCAAAATTATTGCGTTCTTTGTGGCAGAAGAGGCTGGAAATATGTTTTTTCCAATCATGAAGTTCAGGAAGGAGTATGCCCCGCTGTCTTTTTCTCCTAAAAGTAGGATACAAAACATGAACACAATTAAGAAGAAGGTATGCTTATGGCTTACTTCAAGACTGATAGACTATGTACCGGAATACTCGAGCTGTTCCTTTAATAACCCTTCTTTTTACAAGATGCTCAAACAATACAGTAGATCAAGGCTTGATGTAATATATTACTGAGTTCAAAGAGATATAAATTAATACACGGTTTATCAGGAAATAGTGTTCATTTTTGTCTGGTCTTATGCCCCTATCGGGTCACTCGGATATTTCATGTTAGAAAACCTACAAGCTAGCTTTCGGCTGTTCAGTGGTTTCATCCGGACAATTCAATGCACTCCGGGTATTTATCCAGCTATATGACTATATCACTGAAATACTATTGCAGCGACGGTTAACTCGAAAAACAATGGCCAATAAAACAGTGCAATAGAAATCCTGACAGTCAACCTTATAAAATCCCAAATCAATTCGTTTCGTAATTTTTCTATGGTGAAGAAGATTTTACGATGGTTGCTTAAAAATATTACCTCAAGAAAGTATATTGAATGATATAAGAACACAAAGCAATCAACACAGCAAAGAACCTAGTGATATTTATTATTAAAATTAAAAAAAGTACAAAGTATGTACAGTTTAGTCATGTCATATGAATCAAACTACACTCACAATAAACATACATGCTTAAAATTAGAACAACTCGAGTTACCGATGTTCGCTCGAATTTTACTAGAACAATAACTTAGTCGAAATCTAATGAAACAGTATCCCACATATCCCACATAAGTTATTAAAATACACAAATGAATTGCCTGGCAATCCATACATTTAACTGGGTGAGGTTAATTTTCATTTAAGTTGTTTGTAAAGGTAGTGTTATTAATTAGGTGTTTGCGGATAAATGTTTACGACCACCCGAAAAATAAACATGCTGTTTTCTAAATATGTATCATATTTTACAATTTCAGGGATTTTAACGAAACGCGTTTTAAATGAGAACTTAACAACAACAACAACAACAACAACAACAACAAACAAAAACAATCAAACATATGTGTACATATACGTATTGATAATTGCACACACATGTGAACAACAACGTTTTAAAATATGTTCCACTTACAAAATGCTCCGTAGACAATATGCAATGTATTTACATCAAAATTCAAATAAACAAACGAAAGAAATAAAATTATACTACCTATGACGAATATCTTTACTCTCCTTAATTTTTGCTGTTCCAGACTGATCCCTCTTCGAATGTTTGCAATTAAATCTATTAGTTTTTTCCAAAGTTCAGGTTTTCTCCATGCTTTATCTGAAGCCTGCTCAAGTTTGTTCAACCAACTTTCCAAAGTTCTCTTCTTATCGTTAAAAGATCTGATGCTAAATTAGAAACAAAAATATGAAAGTCTGATACATAACTAATTGGAAGAGGTAATGTTTTTTTTTCTAATTCAAAACAATAGAATTAAGTAATGAATTTGATTTTGTTATCATATCTTGACAATCTAATAAAATAACTATAAAAACCAGTTGTAGATATCAAAACGTTTAACAAAGTTATAACTAAACCTTACCTGATATGTTTTTCTCCACTCCGATTCAGCTGATATTTTATATGAAATAGATAAAACAAAATAAGCATTTGCCATGCCCTTGAATGTATTTATAGTTTTTTACCAAATATTATAAAAAAATAAATAGATAAAACATTAAATTGAATCAGTTCTTATTTTAACGTCTCTAGTATTTTAAGAAAACAGATCTTGTAAGTTATAGTGAAGTGAAGTGTTTATAAGAACTTTAAAGTATTACTTACTGCTATTTGTCCCAGCAATGCAGCAAACAAAAGAAAGATACATTTAAAAAAAATAATACTAAAAATATAATAATACTTAAAATAAAACATATCCATATGCTAACTGAAATTAGATGTCACAAGTATTTTCAAGATTTTAGCAATTAAAATTTAACAGTCCCATGTCTTGTCTATATTTTCTTTTAATTGTCAACATTTCAAACATATCACTAGCAAAATGTGTATTAATTTAAGAAATTGTTTCTTATTTTCAAAAGTTTCGTTTTGACCAGACATCACCATAAACAAGAATTAACGATGAATTTGATGTTCTGTTTTCATAATGTAAAATATACATATATCTCTCAGATGAAAAGATACCACTTAAGTATTGACCTGATACAAAGGTGAAAAGTTGCATATATATATATATATATATATATATATATATATATGTATATATATATAGTTTCATAAATTATGTTACAAATACACAAATGTTTATGTTACAGGTTTTAGAAACATATTATACTAGTTTTTCAACCCAGAAATGAAAGTTTAGCATTCACACATCTCAAAATCTAACATAGACAGAAGGAATGATATTTCACTGAGCTGGGTCAACTTAGAGATGACTTTTTAATTTTAAAGGAACAAAGAACACTCGGACGAAATGGACGAAATTTACGAAAATCATATCAATGTCTGATCTAAACATTGTGTGTAAAACAGGTAAGTCACAAATATAATTTCTTTAGAAGAAATTGCGTCAAAGAGATTTACGTAAAAAAGAACATTAAGTTAAAAGAAAAATTTAAGTATATCATATGAATTTTCTTCCTAAATTGAATGGAAATGTATGTGAGTATGTGTGTGATGAAAATTCCTAACAGTGTCCCTAAATATAATAATATAAAGTCCATAATTAAGTAACTTAAAGTAAGGCCTAATAGACAGTAATGGCCATGCAAAAATCAATTCAGTGTATATATATATATATATATATATATATATATATATATATACTCACTAGTTTTCCCATCAGCTCCAAGTTTCTTTGGACTGGAAACCACGTGTATTGCTTCAAGGTG
Source organism: Solen grandis (assembly GCA_021229015.1). Classification (NCBI taxonomy): domain Eukaryota; kingdom Metazoa; phylum Mollusca; class Bivalvia; order Adapedonta; family Solenidae; genus Solen; species Solen grandis. The sequence goes on along the minus strand of CM037790.1, from coordinate 19,910,419 downwards.
AATGCTTATTCTCTTACCACTGTATTCTGACATCTCGGATTCGAGTTCCTTTATGTATTTGTCGATATATCCTTCTGTAATCAGTTTAAAGAGTTTGAAACAGTCCTCTGATGACGAAACTCTGAACTCCAACAGCAATGATTGTGTTTCTGTATTTGAATATTTGGCGCCTGTGGTTTCAATAACCTTAATGACATTTTGAAGGGCATTGCTTAATTCTCCATTTTCTGTTTGACCGTTCCATTTATCCTGAATGCTTTTGTCGGAGGTTTCAAAATATAAGATAGCTGAAAAAGAAACAGACATGGGTTCAGACAGTCTGGCGGTAAACCGCTTTGCTTTAAATATACGGGACACAAGTTAGATAACCGCCAGCATATGAAGAATCTTATAATAATATTTTTTTCAAAGTCAAAGACCGCGCCAGCGAAATGGTTTGTCGCATTCGATGTAAAATAAAAAAAAAGCATAAATAATTAACTGAAGTCATGTTACAGACATTTTCGTAGATAGAGGCTGATTTTTATCAAATCCACACAAGTGTATGTGAATGCGGTGTGATACTTTTGTACAAAATGTCTTACACTTACATATTCTAACTGATAATAATGAAAATGAAATATTTGTTGTTGATCTTTAAGCCTTTTAACTAACAATTCTAATATTTTTTAACATTCTGAAAGTGTACAATATAATTAAAAGAAGCTGAATGTTTTGTTGTATTTTCTAAAAACTGACAACATTTTAGATTAAAAATTTAGCCGAAATTCCACTTTATAATTTCCTATATGTCCTTCAAAATGTTATCATGGTTAAAAGCCATAAACTAACATTATGTCGTGGCACAGCTATACTGTTTGTTGTTCGTAGTAAATTACTCAATTTGTTTTCTGAATCCTAAGCTGCGAATATTTTTTTTTTCTTGACGTGATTTTGGAAACGAACCAGTTTTATTGCATGTATTTGTCTATAAGATTCATACCAATTAAACGTCCACCAGCTTCAATCCTCACAGTTATTTTTTCCATTGTTCCTGAAACAATTAAAATGCCTTTATATGTAACACATTCATTTACTTTTCAGTTTTTAGACATATATTGTGATTTCTTTTCATTATGAGTATTTTACTAAAAAGGAATACAGTACTTAAAGTTTACATAAATGACCAGTATGAAAAGTATCGGGTAGCGAAGTATATAAAAAACAATTATACTGTTGTCAAAAGCACGAAGTTACACACTGTTATATATTCTAGAAAACCTGTGGAAAATAATTGGAAGTTTCATACTACAATTTTTGACAGTATTTCACGGGTGGAACAAGAGATATTGTAAATGAAGGCTAATAAATTCTGTTATTGCGTTTGTACTGAATCCAAAAGTAGGTACTACACGAACATTTATTATGAAATCATGTCTGCTTAATTACATTTATGGCGTAGTTGCGAAAGCGTTCGATTATCATAAACCGGGTACTCGCCTGATCTTTAAACGTTGAAAAGCAATAACATATCTTTATACTTAATTGACTTATAGCGACTTAAGTACATGGAAGTATACGCATGCGTGTATAAACGATGTAGAAAAGGTTAATGTCATTTGGGATCATCTTTCATAATTTGACCGTTGCTTTATTTCAAATTTTTATTTTTAATAGTAGAAGTAATTAAATTAATAAAAACTGAAACAAGTGTATTACTTTGTCTCTCATCCTCTGACAATGATTTAAATTCCTGTACATCAATGGAGGTTCCAACATCCTGGCACTTTTTATTTGTTTTAATTGCCTCAATATAGTCTTTCAAATCCTTAACAAACTCGTCATCGAGACTATTAATAGCTTCATTTAGTATAATTTCAAAAGCTGTCAAAAATGCATTATAATCGCTATCGGTTACTTCAGTTTTCTTTAAATGAGATAAATAATTTCTTTCTTCTTTTAGGAACGATACAATTTTAACAATTTCACTTTTAAAGCTCAGTTCCTTTTGCATCTGTTTAAACACTTTATGAAGGTCCGACAAATCCATTTCATCTATATCTATCGTTTTGTTATTTTTTCTATTTTGTCTCCGCAAGAATATTTCCAGATCTGGGTCCTTCAACTTATGAGACTCAGTTTTTATGACATAGCGCAGTACTCTCATCCCAGTCTCTAACACAATGCGAAGTTTTCGGTCGTAGTTGATGCGTTCCATTTCTAGTCTATACCTGAAAAAGAAACGAAACAGAATAAATGGGATTTTGACTGATGGTCATCAATGATTTTGGTACTTTAATAGCATCATTAGTTCATAATTACTACTACCATTACGCAACGAAAAGATAAGCCATATTTTTAAAGATGAATATTTACAGCTAAGAGATGAATATTAATCAAATGATATGAAATGGAGATTGTTTCTGATACACATGTGGTTGATCATAATATTTTGAAATATATGTCAAAACACACACACAGCTTTTTCACGAAACACACGCTAGGAGAAACAAAATGGACTTCATGTAAGCTATTCCTTCGATAGAATTATAGATACAAAGATTCTAATGTCTATGATAATAAATTAAATCAATTATATCAAAACAAAAATCATATTATGAGATTTTCCGATTAAGAGATGATAGAATTATTTTCTAAAAATCTAACTATCCGAAACAAATTCGAATACATTGAAAATGGTGCTGAAGAAAGGGAGGTTTTGATACAGTATCGCGAAAAAGTAAAATAGAAACCTTGTGATCATAGATGCATGTGCGTGCATGATAACGAATAGCACATTTATTTTACTTTATGAACTAAAAAGAGATCAGTAGATAAATTCTGGAAAATACGGTTTTAAAATGTAGGGATAACGGCAACCAAACAACAAATAAAACGACAAGGGAGATGTTCGTCGATCTTTCCCACGACATTTTGCAGGCCATTGTGATTTTGTTAAAGACAAAGATTGTTCAGCAATGATCTGCGTGCGCGCACTATTCCTTGTAAATCATGCCGTGAGGAAACTTTAAGAGCCTATGAGACACAGAACATAGATGACACACATGGCTATTTTCGCTGGAGGATGGAGCAAGAGGATTCACTGCGAACTCCCTTTGAATAACTTCCATAGTCCTTAGTGTGACAGACAAAAAAAGTCACACTACAATGATCAGGTTAGGCTAGGCAAAATCAAGATAACGAAAACCAACTACTAAAACAGTGAACAGATTAATTCTGTGCTTGACACGAGTCATCAGACGAGTGTTTTGATTAGTGAGAATTGATTGAGAATGACAGTAACTGATGAAATACAGTGTTCTAGTGAAATGGACATATGCTATATGCTAAATGTAAAAACTCATTCTGTTAAAAACTGAAACAAGAGAGAGAGAGAGAGAGAGAGAGAGAGAGAGAAGTTATGAAATGATATAAAAGTTAGTACTTGATCAAGTGCAAACATTTCCTAACAGTATGAAGAAAGCTATGAAAATATGAATTTATCGTGACAATGTGAACAAAATAGGACATGACTGAAAACATTTAGTAATAGTATTAAACCGTTTGTTCACCATTGTATTGTATTCCATATTTGATGTGGAATATGAACAACATATTTTTAGAAAGGAAAACATTGAAGAAAGCCTTAGAACGAAAGAAACCAGAAATGGTGCCACTAAGATGTAATAATATAGGCACTTTAAAAAAAGAACACTTATTCGAAATTGTTTGATTAAAAACATATGAGACACGATAAAGAGTTTCTGCGTATAGAGCAAAAGGTGAGTAAAATAGCACGATTTATTATCAGTACCATTTTGTTATACCCCGGTATGTCACCTTTTACAAGAAAGTCAATTATATACTGATAAAAGAAATGATATAAGAGTATCTTCTTTTAAAAAAATAATCCTTAAATACCTTAATTCATTAATCAAATCAAATAGAATAGAAATATGTTATTAATATCTTGCTTTATTAATTGTAAACTAAAGAAACAATGAAATACGATTAGATTAAAAACAAAGAATACATGTATACCTATACTCCATTATATCTTTGTGACTAAAGTAATTGTAATGTGTGGAATGAAGATGTATAATACATACATATGTGAGCATATATATGTACAATGTCATTGAAAATGTGACACATAATTCTATTATTTATCACTGTATACTTTATATAATCTTTATACTACATTGCCTATGTTCAATACATATTAACTATGAAAACTAGTCAGATGTGGAAAGATATCACCACGAAATTTGCATACCATAACATTCGGCATGTATTGCATACAAACTTATTATTGTTGATCCTTAGTTTTCACTTTTAAATTTCAGGAACCCGACGGGTTTTATATTTTCTTATTAATCCATAACTTGAAAGATTTACATATGTACAGTGCATTATATGATGGTTTATTATAAAAATATTAGGGGTAGGAGGTACCAATTCGTTTATTTACCATTCTTGAACAAATACAATTTACCTCTTTTTTACCAAATCTAGTCGCGGTTTGAACTAATTACACAATATACAGAAAGAAAAATATCATATAACCATAACTAATTGGATTATTTCTGTTTGAAAGCTGTCATAGTCTAATCCATCACTGACACCATATTTATAAATACGAACAATCCATAGACAATCTTTGACATAAAAAATAAAAGATTTGAAGGACTTTCTCTTAGTTCGTTCACATAATTCTATTATTTATCATTGTATACTTTATATAATCTTTATACTATATTGCCTATGTTTCATACATATTAACTATGAAAACTAGTCAGATGTGAAAAGGTATCACCACGAAATCAATGACGACAGTACTAAAACTCAAGGGCGTCAGTGGAAACATTCATCATTCCGAATTAAAGATTGGGGGTTCGAACACCGTTGGGGCTTCTTTTTATAGCCTGTAGAGCATGTACTAGTCTAAACCTATACCGTCGAAAGAGATAGTGATAGATATAAATTGTAAGAACCTGTTTCCCTATCGATGTAAAATAGATGCGTCTAGGCTAACATGTAAATAAAAATGTAAAGAAAAAATGTAAGTTTAGAAAAAATAGAATCCTACCACTGTTAGATGTATGAGATATCATTTTCTTATGAACAATATTGAACGACATAAAAATTCTTCCTTCTGGTGACGCTGGCCCTGTACTTCACAATGTTAACATGCATTTGGATCAATATTGCAAAGCAACTAATGCAAATCAATATAAAAACGTGCATACGAGTTTAATGATGTTTACTTATGTAAAGACTTAAAACAATATTTGGGTTCTCATTGTTTGATTTTAAAAGATTTAAATCTTGATAAAACTACTTTGTTTTCAACATCATATGGAAAACATGCATATTAATCATACTGATTTACGTAATATAGTTCATAATTTGAGATGGGATTGTTTTTTTTTCAGTGATCTTTTTTTAATCGGTACAATATTTTTAAGTTTTCATACCTTTGGCGTCAGCTTTATTTGCTTAATAAATCATATATAGTTCCACCCGGGCACGGGTGATAACAGAATGAGACGAAGGTGTATAAAACATATCGTCAGCCGTGTATTGGTCGATTCCCGATAACAATCTTAACAATCATTAGGCATATTATTTAGTATCACTAGACTAGGTTTGTCATCAGTTGAATTCCTATATTAAGGTTGCCTCCACCTTCATTTTTTTGTTTCTGGTTTCTGTCATTAAGCCAGAACGAGCCCCTCAGAGGAAATACGCTACAGTATATAAATGTCAATTTGATTGTTGTTAGAGAAAATGTAAACGACATTTTTGGTACACTCTTTGTATATCTATTGAATGATGCGTGGTTACCATTAACCATTTCTATATACAAATGATCTCACATGAAGGTTCCCTTGTTCTTTTGCACTGGTTTACAAACACTCGAACAAACACTCCAGTCCATTCAATCCCTAGAATGAAAGACGTCTTTGTATATATTTCAAAAGGTTAACTGCAAGCCAATACCAGTCAGCTAGACTGCAGACGTGCCTATAAACATGTAATGTAGTACACACATGGTGTACACACATTTACTATGGTATGTATGCAAACTGCAACAAGTTGATTGCAAACATCAATGAAATCCAATACACGAAAAGTATTAAACTCATTTTTGATTTGTTTTAAACTCACTTATTATGCTTAGCTTGACTTGACCATGAAGAACATTATATCATCACATTAAAATATGGCGAGCTGCAAATACATACGGTATGAAATGCCTTAAACTTTAAATGATTAAAACAACATATTTATTGAAGCTTATGTACAAATAAAAATATTTTTTGCACAAAATAAGATTTACTTTTATAGTTTTTCAATGTATATCCTGGTTAAATATTATTGTCCAGTCACGAAAACAAGACCTGCAAAGTTGTTAGGTAGTGTTGCAATAACCAAGAATGTTCAGGTACTTGCTATTGTGCATAAAGCGATACTAGTACTTCATGCAAAGATATTAATATTATGACTCAAAACATTTCTTTGTTTCTTTTGTTTAAACAAAACAAATACATCATAGCTGTACTGATAGATTTATAAAGCCAAGTTAAACGATCTCAATGATAACAATGGTAGTTCAATGTCTTGTAAGCTTTGTGGTAGGAAGGTTTGATTTAACCATTTACTTCATATAGACGCATTGACAAACAAAGTAGATCCAGATATGTGTATCTGTATCTGAAGTATACTGGAAATGAACCCCCAAGTAGAGCTTATTACGCTTATTTTACTCAGTAGCCCGAGATAGCACTTCTGAAGCTACTGTTTACTTCGCTTTCATATAATGATTTCCAGTCTTTCAGAGTCCTTGGTATAAGGAGTACATAAGTAGTCACAATGTTTATTTTATATTGTTTTGTATGCTCTTTCATTGAAGCTTTTTTATTTAGTGTGATGTATGGATCGGTAGGGATGTCCACCAGGCAGTTGACGATATTGTATTAGTCGGTTGTTCTCTTCTCCTTTCTGCAAGAGGTTTCCAGTGGAAATCCTTCATCTTTTCTGAAACACTATTTGTTAATTTATAATCATTTAACATACATCTTATTCCCATTCACTGAATTTTTTCCAAAATATCGATATCTTTTTGTTAATTAGAGTCTCATTCTTTATCCGAATGATCTAAAACTGATCGGACTAAGGATGATTCAAGTACAGAGTTTGCCTTGTTACAGAATTTGTTTATGTGTGTAGACCATTTCATGTCGTCACTTAGGATAACACCAAGATATGGGTTAGGATTTCAATTCATTAAATTTCATTCCCCATTTTTGACCAATTTTCCAGGGACTTTAAGTCTTCCTGGAGCTTGATTTGTTCTTGTATTATCTTTACTGAGCGATATATTAAACACTCGTCGGCAAAAAGTATGATTTTAGATTAAAAACGACTAGGAAACTCGTTTATGTGACACAAGAAAAGTAGCGATCCTAACACTGTTCCCCGTGGCACTCCCGAATAGACAGTATATGGATCTGAATATTCTGTCTCTATTCCTACCCATTAGAAATGATTCGACTTAAGTATTTATTTTACCATTTATACAATAATGTTTTAATTCACGTAATAATTTCTTATGAGGGACAGTGTCAAATGTTTTGCTGAAATTAAGTATGGCGCTATCAAATTGATGCTTAGTATAATAACGTTCCATTATATCATTCATTATAATTATTAATTGACTTTCACATTCTTTCAAGATGGTAGGTTGTTATTTATATTTTTACAATCCATGGGGTTTCAATTTTTATGTCTTGTATGTTTAGATATTTTTTGCCTTCTATATCAGGCGCATTTGTTCGAGTACATCTTTTTAAGTGAAGACAGATTAAAATGTTCATTTAGGATGTTAGCTTTGGCTTTACTCTCTTGGTACATGACGCCACAGCTCTTGATCCTAGAAACCCCAACCTTGTCAGTTCTTTTTTATTTCAAATAACTCTATAACAGTGTATTTTTCCCTTTTTCAAAAGAGGTGTTTAAGATTGAATTTACATAATTCCAGTGAGCTTTTCTAACCGCCCGTTGCGTGTCTCGTTTTTGCTGATTATATTTCCCAGTTCTTTAGTTCCCAAGATGTTTTAGCTTGCTGGAATAGTTTGGGTCTTATAGAGATAATTTTCCTTTCTCTTTTACCAATTCATGGGAGGTTAATTCTTTTGGTTGTAAGCCGTTTTTAGCTAAAATTATTTACGCTTTCGTTTATGCAGTTTTTTTTACCATTTCACGTCTACTTGGACATTTAATAATTACCTCTCCAGTTTCGATGATAAGGGACTAGATTTTTGACCAATGTGCTTTCTTGCAATCTCTCTACGTCTCTACGTCTAGGTCTACTATATTGAGGTTTTAGCGCAATGTCAATGACAACCATGTTATGATCTGAGATTCCTGGTAGCGTATTACTGGCATTGATTAGGCTAAGGTGATTGTGAAGAACAGATCCAATACGTTTTTTTTCTCGTTTTCTCGAGGTTTTCTTTGCATTCGTTCCAAACCAAATTATTCTGAAAGTTCTAAATGTCCTTGATTATGTTTACTTAACCCGCCTGGAATTATGCTATTTGTTTCTCACTTTATATGTATAAGTTTAAAGTCTCCTGCTAAGGCAAATGATTTACTTTGGTTTACTTTGGCAATTAATATTTTCAGGTCGTGTAACAAATAACTATAGTTATATTTGTCCAAACCATTTAACATGTAAACCTTTCGATGAACGGATGTTTGTCTATCAAACAGTGGGTACATCCGGCCACTGTTTGCTTCAGTTTTACGTAACGCCTCAAAATAAACGTGTAGCACGATTTTCCCGTGCACTGTCTGAATAAATATGAAATAAGTTAAAAGTGTCTCAATACTTTCTTTTAAGTCCAAAGAGAAAGAAAAACACAAAGCATTTTGATTTTGTTCAAAACTTGCAATGCCAGGACTTTCTGAACGTCAACGTATTAAAATGCTTAATTGAGATGATTCTGTCGATGTTGTCATACTGACATTTAATTGCCACAGAAACACTGTAAATAATCTTCGTTTAAGGTATTTAGAACTAACGCATACAAGACGTCGTTTCCAAACCGCTCCTGCTACAGCGAGACAGTACGGTATAAGTAGAGATACCGTTCTTAGGCGTATGCGTCTCTTTGTGCGAACGCTAAGACCTACGTGGGAGCAACATTCCTCCACGTGTTGTGCAACGCTACGTCGATTCCATGAGACATCGTATTTACACGTAATACGACAAGGGCTCATACTCGATATTATTGAAAAAGCAAGCCAAAAATCGTAATTCAATCACAAGTAAAATCTATTAACACAGTTTGCTTATTTTTTCATTTTGACCCCTACCACTTTTATTCGAGTAACACGTTTCTACAGAAACCGTTATCGTTATTTTTTTTAAATAAAATACGTCATTTTGTAGGAAATGGAATAAAAATCGTACCAAACATAAAGAACTTCCTATGAAGAAAATCTGACAAAATTAATCTAAACATTCTGTAAAGTTTCTTTTGCGTTTTATTACATATCAAAATTGAAAAAAGTCAATATGTTTCTAATAACAGCATCTTATTAACCATATCAAACGACAAATTTCATTCCGATGACACGACACTGGCCTTGTATTTCACAATGTTAATTGCATTTGGATCAATATTGCGCAACATTTAATACAAATCAATAAGAATGCGTTTACGAGTTTAATGATGTTACTTGCTATGCCAATGCGTAATAAATTTGTTGACACTTTATATCTAGCAAAGTCTCTCAATGCACTTGAGACGCCAAGCACATATGAAGTCATCAATATACCTGGGTTCTCATTGTCAGGTATTAAAAGTTTGAAATCTTGATAAAACTACTTTGTTTCAACATCATATTGAAGACATGTATATTATCTATACTGGTATACGTAACATAGGCCTTAATTTGAGGAGGAGGGATTTGATTTGCCATACCTTTAGCCTCAAATTTATTTACTTAATAATCCAAATACAGTTCCGCCCGAGTGATAACGGAATGATACGAAGGTTTGCCATTACCTGTATAAAACACATCGTCAGCCATGTATTGATCGATTCACCAGGTATCTCAGTAATCATGTTATTGGTCTATTGGTAGATATATTAGGATTTTAAAGGCAGAAAAGAAAATGCAGAACTACAAATTTGATACCGTTTACTGTGATGGCGTAAAATGTCAAGCAACTTTAAATATAAAAATATTCCAAAATGTGTGTATATGAAGTTGCATACTTACATTTCGCTTTCGGAAGTACTTCTTTCATTTGTAGCTTTGTTATAAAATACAGCAAACATGAAAAAGTTATTTTCACCTTAATGATGGTGCTTTGGCCATTTTGAATTGCTAGTCTAATTAATGCCTATGTTAACAAATCATCGCTCAAAACTTTTCTAAATTTATTGCCATCCCGAGAGAAAAATGAATTACCAAATGCTAACTATATTTCAGGGCAGTAAAATATGGCCATCTTTTATAATCATGACTTTATCACTGTTTTACAGACAGTTTTATTTCACGTAAATGCTTTAGAATTTTAATCGAAGACAAATTCAAACCTGAATCGACATTTGAAAACAAGTTTTGTTATTTAATCTTATTGAAAAATAAAAATGCAATACCATAGTAATTGACTTCATGATTGCAAAGTACTCTGAAATGGGTATTGAAAAACAATACTGACCTGTAAACTGCATTATGGAAAAAATCCTTGCCACATGCATTTTTCTTTTTTAGGTTTCACCACATTACGAAATCTCCAATGAAATACTGTCGTGCAGTCCCGCTGCGTAATATATACTACTTCTATGATGCGCACGCATCTATTCATTCCCACACGCATACGTGCGTTTTCAAATAAATTAAATATATCCTGCATTGTATACAACTGTTTGTATTGAATTGAATCAGTAAACCACAGACAATACAATTTGATTAAATTTACCTACAACTAGAGAACGAGAGATCGTAATTTTAACTGCAAACGCTATTGAATATAATGCAATATAAGTATCGAATTTTTAAGTGTATTTTTAGAATTTGTTGAATTCAGTAAAACAAAAATTATAAGATACAAAATATAACTCTTTGTGCTTTTCTTTATTTTTTGTGTGTTAAATTGTAACTTTTATGAAACTTGTTAACTAGTTGTTGTAAGCTTATGATGCGACACAAGATTATATTAATTATATAAGATTATATTAATGGATTCCAAGAATTAATCTGTTTAATGTTAATACGTTTTAACTTTTAAAAAGACTGAATTCATAATGCCTTGTTCTAACAATAATCATAGCCCAGCAAAATGAATCTATTGCAAAAAGAAAAGTTGTTCTCGCCTCTCCCGTGATGATATTAAAATACATGATAATCTATATTTTTGTTGCAATCATCAACAATTTTACATTTTACAAAAGTACAATAGTTGTGGAAAAGCGATATGCATTTCAGTAGCTGAATTTAGCGTCAAACATGATAAATAATATTCATAGTCATCCGCAAAACTATATATTTACAGGCATTAGATTAATTTTGATGCAAATGTAGTGGGATGTATTGCCATCTGCGTGTATAAGTATATAAGTATAGTTGCATACCCGTATTTCGCTTCGATTGGACTGCTTTCATTTGTACCTGAAATAAAAATACACTAAATATTACACAAACAATTGTGTGTTGATTTTACCGAGAAAACTTAATTATAAACGCTTTTCGTGATCATTTCATTTATTCGGTTGTTAGGATATCATGCCTTTAATTTTACATAAGTATTATATGTGTTAAATGTACACGAATGTCCAGTTGCGTCAATATCGATTTTGAGAAATAAAAAATGTCTTGGTGAACGGCAGGATTCGATTGTGTTTATGTAACATCTATCTTTTATTTATTTTTTAATAATTATTGCTCATTCTTCTTCATTTATATTCCAAATACCAATCATTTGTTGAAGCAATTATTTCTGAATCGATTGTCTTTATTTATTTCATAGCTGTGATCTCGTTCCTTATCACTCTACAGGAATGTCACAGATAAATTTCGATAAGTAAGGTAAGCTCAACCATAATCTTTCTCTCTGACTGCTATCGTTAAGCCTGAACGAACCACACAGAGAAAAATTTCGCTGTTCTATGAAATTTTCATTTTTTTCATTTCCTTTAGAGAAAATTGCCTACGACTTTTTAGTAGAGCCCTTGTACAACATTGTGTGCTCAATGTTGATTACTTCTATTTACAAATCAGCTAGGTTGAAGGTTGTCTTGTTTATGTGCATTTGATTACATACACTCTAGTCTGTTCAAGTCTGTTAGAATTTCAGGAGTAGCTATTCATAAATTTGAATTAGCTCCAGATAAGGTAAGTTATCAGAGAACCAACCTGCCTACCTTCGAAATAACAATTAACAATGTCGAAAAACAACAACAACAAAAAAACAAAACAAAACAACAACAACAACAAAACAACGACAACAAAAAACACATATATACAAACCAATGCAATGCGTAGGATTTAAAGAAAAAAAATCACAGAAAACAGACTAAAGCAAAGTGCAAGCGAGCCCACACAACAATGTACGTTCTGGATGTTTTTGATAAAAGATTGACCAGTCACGATAAACATCCGTGCACTGCTGTTACGTACTTTTGCAATAGCAATGCAGGTATTTCTTACTGCGCATTAGTTGATACCCCATACAAAGGTTTATCTTTACCTCCCTGAATTGATATAAAAATATGACTTAACATATCCTTATTTTTCTTGTAGTGTAGGGCAACCAAACAAATCATAGCTGCCAGGGCAATGTTCCACAAATAGGTTAGTACATCCCAGTTTTAGTTGGCTGAGTTCCAGTATAATGTAACAAAATGTAGAATAACAACACCTATCTACAGTGTGATATCGCATTAAGATAACACTTAACACGACTGAAATTTCTTCGACGCACAATAACCCTAGTTATTACAATGAAGCATACAATTTGCGATCAAGGACATATGAGTATACAAAATACAGAAATGGAAAGATCCAAAGACCTTAAAAAGAAAGCCGATCATTTGACTCAGGATGTATAACAAGGGGAAACAATGATATAGGTAGATATATAAGTATTTGTCATTTTCTTCAGGTTTGCAGAAAGCCGTGATAGCAAATGCAATAAGTTATCCGTATAGGTTTTTCACGAATCAGACGATTAGGTCTGTTCTCACCTATTTCACATAACACCAATGCTTATTTAGATTCTGTTTCGTCAAAACATATAAATGAACACTAATTCTTTAGCATGCACTTTGTAATGGTAGTCATATTCAGAAAAGTGTCAAACGATAGAGGTAGGATATACGTAGATGTCAAGATGACACAATTTAGACACTAATGTTAACAAACCGAAATTACTTGAATAAAGGAGTAGTATACGTAATGGTATAAAAAAGTAGAAAGTGCACCTCACCATACACACCAAAGGGAGAGAACCAGCTAGATTGGCAAAATAAAAACCCCAACCCCAATTCCGCCAGACCACAATACTGCAAGGTGTCGCGAGAAGCCTACGCCGAAATACGAAAAGGAGAGTAGCACATTGCCCAAAGGAGATACTATCGAATTCGCGGCGGTAACAGTCAAACTTCCATTTGGAGAAACACGGATACATACCCATACACCAGTTCCGTGAGGAAAAGGAGAGTAAAACATCGCCCAAAGGAGATACTATCGAATTCGCGGCGGTACCAGCCGAACTACCATTTAGAAAAACACGGATACATACCCATATACCAAAGAGTGGATATGCCAGGTGAAACTCTATCGCGAGAAGCCTACGACGTAATACGGTCCGGTAGGTTGTCTATACGGGAGGCAAAGGAGAAGTACCACATCTCCCGAAGTAGATACTATCGAATTCGTGGCCACGACCAGACCGCCGAACTTGTAGAAACACCCAAAGAGTGATATACCAGGTACAATTCTATCGCGATATATATATTTATTTTAGATCATGTTTGGTTAAATTAATTACATCATAATTCATAATGACAACAGGTGGGCAATCGCCTAATAGCTTTTTCACACGATTTCTACGATCGAGATCGGACGGGATCTGCTTAAAAAAATCGAAGAATCGCCATATTCGAGGAATCATTTATGTGTCAAAAATCAATACATTTACATTTGTTGATACCTTAACGCCATCTCTTCATTAATTATTTTGTTACGTTTAGCCTTTAATAATGCTTTATAAACATAAAATATGTTTAAAAATACAAAAATAACACGATAATAACATTCATTGTGAGAATTAAGTCAGATATAAGTTCTTTTTTACCGATAATTTGATTGAAACCCTTTGTTTTAGTTTGTGTATATGGCGGCGTTGCGTATTTTTTACATTTTTGTAGAGAACACTTAAAATTATTCCGTGGTTCTTCAAATTAATGATTACAGAGAAAAGGAACAACCCACAAACAAACAAAATCGGACAAATGATTAATCATGCAGACCAGTCACAGTTTGTAACATGATCAGTAGGTGTGAAATTACTTTCTATATTGCCGTGTTGATATAACGACTCACCAATATACTCTAATGAAAACCATCTCGACCAAGGTGTTAATTACAGGGACAGGTAGTATGGTTGTCAAGGATATCGACTTCGAGGAATCGCATAGAACTCATATAGGATATATTATCTAGGGACCAAGGACTAAGCTCAAGGAATCCAAAATCGCATGTTTGAAGAATCGCCCACAAATTTATATAGAATAAGAAGGGCTTAATCAAGGGACCGGGCTTATAGCTCGAGTCATCACCGGTATTCAATGAATCGCCACATTGAGGAATCGCGGGACCATTGTATGAGAAATCTAAAATATATACAATGCATGGTTTATTTTGCGTTTAAGCATACGTTTATGCCGCTTGAAGATATGATAGTGACATCTTTTTATAATTATTTAGAAGACATCGTTTTTCCTTTAATTTTTCATTTATATAGATTACCAGGTACCATTCTTTCTGTCAAATTCCCGCCTGTGGAGAATAGTCCTCTGTCAAAAGCCTTATGTATGTCCCCCGCCCCCACTCCGGAGACAAAATATTGATAGGCGCATGAGAAATGATAATATACTGTGAATGTACGGTCGATTAATGTTTTAGTCTCGGGAGAAGGAAGAGAATTGGTCATCGGTGTTACTTTTTTTATTTGCCATCCCTGATTGTTTAAGTCGACGGTCCCACTATCACGGTACTAGTACGATGGAGGCCGATAGACCCCGATTGCAGACATCGGGATGGATCGTGTGCGAACGGGCTCACAAAACATATTTTCATATTTCTAGTCACACATACACGTTTTAATAACGATTACTGTACGATTCAATATGACAACTTGCCCCCGATTCAACACGATACACTTTTTTAGAGCACGATGTCACCCGACATAGTTAAGATGTATGCCGATAGAGTCCCGATCGAAACACGTTCGACACTAGGAAGGGTAACGATAGAATAGCCGATTGTATCACGATTGCACTCGATAGAGTAACGAATGCCTAACGATTATACACGTTCATATTGGATTGCTTAATGATAGAGCCACGATTGCTTCCCGATCACGCACGGTTGACCCCGGTAGGTGGCGAGGGCGTTTGTGTATTTATTGGCCTGGTTTTCTATTCAGAGTCAGTTCACTCTCAATCGCTACCTTGGAAACAGCTCTTTAAACTTACCTGATTATACTTATTTGACCATTAAACTGTTTGCCTTTTTATCCGTTTTTGTTCTTCACCATGGGTTGCAAGAAGGTGATGAAGAAGTCCCGAGTGCTCAATGCCCCAACTGCCGAGGAAGCAGTTAGTGAACCAAGCGCCATGTTGTGGTCCACATCTTTGCGGTCAATTTCCATGTTTTGTTGTCCGGAGTTTCGGAGCATTTTCATATTGTGGAGGCACACGCAGGCAAGCACTATAGATTCAACAGTTTTAGGTGTCTGCTTCAGGGTTGTCAATAGGCACTGGAACCGGTGGGCTAAAATCCCAAATGCATTTTCCACTATTCTCCGTGCCCTGGAGAGTCTGTAGTTGAAAATCCGCTCTGGATCAGTCAGGTGGCACTTGGAATACGGCTTCATCATCCATGTGCGTAGCGCGAAGGCATCGTCCCCAACTATAAAGTAAGGCATATCTTGGTCATCGTGGGGCAGTGGCTCAGCTGGTGGAAATCCTATGGTGTTGTTGTCGATGCAGCCCCTCAGCTCAGGGTGATTGAAGACGTTGGCATCACCTGCTGATCCCATGCTACCGACGTCCACCCATAAGAACTTGTAGTCTGCGTCCACCAATGCTATCAGGATGATCGAGTGGAAGTGTTTGTAATTGTAGTAATTGGAACCGGCATGCTTGGGACAGGTGATGGCAATATGCTTTCCATCTATGGCTCCAACGGTATGATGGAAGTTCCAGCGTCGAGTGAATTGTTCAGCTATTGGTCTCCATTCAGCGGGTGTGGTAGGGCAGGCGATGACCTCTGGGCTGTATTCTGCAACTATGGCCTCACACACTTCGGGGACGAATTTACAGATGGTGTTGCTTGGTACACGGAAGCCATACATCAAAGAATGGTAGCTGTCACCAGTGGCTAAGTGTCTCAGCGTCAGGGCAACCTTCAGTCCTGGATCTAGAGCCTTCCGGTATGATGTGTCTTGCTTCCATATTCTGTGGCTTACACGCTCAACGATTTCAGCAAACATCTTAGATTCGACCCTTGTAAAGTTTCTGAAAGCAGTTATATCTTCCATGCGAAGTTCTTCCATCAGACGACTGTACTGGCCTAACTCTAGCCTTCTTTGAACCCAGGGTTTCACCCAAACAGCTCTTTTACGATTTTTTCTTCGATGCTTTTCTGGTAGTGTTCTCAGCATCACTAGATTATTATTATTTTCCTGATTGCTTAGCTGTAATTGCCAGTTGAGCAGCTGGAGTCTTTTTCTTCTCTTGTTTATCAAAAGGTCCATCCTGTACCAAGTCTTGAGATAAACTGGTGCTGATCCCATATTTCAGTCCCTATTTATACCAAAATGCCAAGACCGAGAGTATTCCGTGCTGATATTGGGCTCCCATCGGGCCTCTATCGGCATTCAACGGTGTAGATCGTATTTCTATCGGCTACAACCAGTTTATCGTAACATCATCGGTAAGACTCGTGTCGACTCCGTATTGACATCATGGTCTATCGTAACGCTTTCTTTAAGAGATCGGGGGTCTTCCATGGTTTGATGTTTCCCGATTACAACACGATGGACCACGGAAGACTAACGATGTCATACGATGGCTTTACGATTCTGGCCCGATTCAAAATGGGCCCGATGCAGCACGATCGAGCCCGAAAAGAAGAAGCATGTTTGTTAAAGTCGGGGCCGTATGCCGATTGATGCCGACCAATACCGATGGCCCAAGGAAGACTAACTATCGTACACGATGGAGTTACGTTTCATCGCGATGTCTTTATGATGTTTCCCGATCCCTCGAATCGGGGTCGATCGGGCTCACAA
This sequence comes from Solen grandis, assembly GCA_021229015.1. Classification (NCBI taxonomy): domain Eukaryota; kingdom Metazoa; phylum Mollusca; class Bivalvia; order Adapedonta; family Solenidae; genus Solen; species Solen grandis. The sequence goes on along the minus strand of CM037790.1, from coordinate 19,892,841 downwards.
TCGGGATAGTTGGACCGTCGACTAAAGGGGTCTGGTTTAGGGTTTAGTGTCAAAATAATTATTCTAATCACTTGTTGGGCCTCCGTGGTCGAGAGGGTAAAGTCGCTGACTTTAACACACACTCACCCCTCAACGCGTGGGTTCGAATCCTGGCAGGGTTATTCGGATTTTCATGTGAGGAAAAAGGACAGTGTAGGAATGAAAACATGGGTCGTAATCTCAAAAACCTTTGGTCATTTGAAGCACAGCTTCTTTGATAGAGAGCCAAGCTATCGTGTGTGCGGTGGACAGGATTACAGTGGTTTCTGCTTTATGGTGTTTGAAGGTATTGTTTCAGCTCTGAGTTTTTTGGGGTCATAAATGTCCGCATACTCTAAAGCCCAGCTATTTAGTAACATTGAGTTGTTAGTTCTAGCTTGTTGTACGGCAGGATTTGTTCGTGTTTACATTTTATGTATACCTTTCAGATAATTCTCACTCATTCCTCCTCAGTGATAATTAAGTTGCCAGTCATGTGCTGTTGCAAATATTTTTGAATCGGCTTCGTACATGTTTTTCATAGCGTTAATTTTATTATTATCTCCTAACTAGGGGTGCCATAGGTTAAATTCTAGTATTTAGTTTAGCGTCACCTTCAGTCTTTGTTTCATGACAGAACGAATCACTCGGGTAACCTAATCATTTCGATTTATAAATGAGTTTGAAAATTCAACACCTAGAATGACAGGTGTTTGTCATTATCAGGTTATAAACCTCCATGCAAACATGTAATGTAGTACAAAATTCTTCTGTGGTATGTATGTAGGATTTGATTAAAAGAAAACACGCTTTAGGAATTGGTTAGTTAGGGCAACAATACAGGAAATTTATGAAACTATTTTTGTTGCAAATTCACTTGATATACATTACTGTACTTTCACAAATTATAAAGGACAATATATAATCATAATTAAGCACAGCGCTTTGCAAATACATACGGTACGACATGCCTTATACTGAATGATTTAAAAATGAATTGTTGAAGGTCATAAATGCATAAAAAACCCATCAAACCTGCATATCAATACTATATTACAAACCTCCCTGGTTTGCACACGTGCCAACAAACTTGTAATGCTCTATCTGCTTTTGTGTGAACGTTTATTTGTAATGTTAAAAAACAACACTTATATGCTAACTAATGAAAAAGCATAGGGTTTTGAGAACATACTGAATTAAACTGCAACCAATTAATTGTAAACATCAATGAAACAATACAGGAAAATCATTTTGGACTTTTTGTAAATTCCCTTATATCTTTTGTCTTCTTATTTATTTTGTCATACTTTTGCCATAAACATTTAAAGGATTTAAACACAAATATATTTGAAATATATTTGTTGAAACTAATGAATGCACACATTAGAAAATCTAACTCTGCACTTGCTTTCTTTTTGCAAAATAAAAGAGTTACTTTAAAAATTTGCAGTGTAAATCAGTTAACGTTTGCAAACAGTGTAACGTATATATCTTACCGAGGCTTTACTGTTATTCCAATTAGTTTACTGTTATAGCACAAATTGAAGAACGAAATATATGTAAACATAATTTTATTTGAACACTCTTGAACATGGAAAAACAAGAAACTTAAACTTTGGACTTTTAACTATGTCATATAATGTTAAAAATTAAATGCTTCAATAAAAAGCAATTCAGCTGGTCATTTTTTAGGATATGACAGTAACATTGTGTGTTTAAAAAAATCAGGGGTATGTGAAAAAACACCTATGGTCATGTGACCTTTATTGACCAATCGCATAGCGGCATTTTCTTCAGGATGTTGAAGGCGATACTCCTTGCAAAGATATTGATACATATGACTCAACATATTTCTTTGTTTCTTTTTTGTTTAAACAAACCATGGCTGTACAGCGAATTTGCCACAAATAGGATTATACAACCTCGGTCTAATTAATGCGATAACTATCATGTTACTTCAATGCATTGTTGGCTTTGTGTTAGGATAATCTGACTTAATCATTTACTTCATAAAGACTCTTGTTCACGCAATGGCGAACAGAGCAGACCCAGACATGGATCTCCTTGTTTGCTTATTTGATATTAAGGCTAAGATTTTAGATAGTTTGCACGGCAAAGAAAACTCCATTGTTGAATATACCTTTTAAAGTTCAGTCAATTGATATTAATCAAGGCATACATTTGAACATTAAAAACATTAGGGAAAGATTAATTGTAAATTCATACCATTTATCTACAGCGTGATATTGCAGTAAGACAACACTGACCGTAATACTATCGACAGTACGTTCAATCTAAGGACATCCTAATTATAGCGTCTTCCCTTCAATGGTCACATACATTTTACTATCACATAACTAATAAGTAAACTGCGGAGACATGACATAACATAAAATAGAGAAATACAGTTACCGCCTTGAAACGGTCCGTTGGCAAAAGGACAAACTGGGGTGCATAAGCAGAATAAAAGGGGCCCCAACCTGGCAATTCCCGAAGTTCTTTCTCTGAGACGAACAGTAAAATTAAAAATATCCCATCAAAATGAGACAATTAACGGTAAGCACCTGCATCGAAATAATAATTTTCTACAGTATGATAAAGCCAATAGTAAAGAAATATATTGTTATATCATTGCATAGAAATGAAAGCAACGGCAATAAGTTAACGCCAACAAAAACATTGAAAAGAAAATTGATCATTTGATTCAGGGTGTATTAAAGATATCTGTGTCCTCACGACAATCACTCAATTTTAATATTAGCCTCGATGCTTAGTTTATTTATATTTTATCACATTGCTTGTTGACTGATATTTTATCAGTACATATTTAGGATGGCAACGAATACTTTATTTGATAATCGAATGTTCGGTTCAAATTGAAATACTTAATCTAAGCTAGTTTGTTCTCCGTAATACTAGAGTACTGTAGTTTAGAGTGGTTTTTTACACTCTATACGATATATTTTGCATAGTGTGTTTGAATACCTTGATATTATTGATTTCTTTGTACTTGCCTTAGCACACAGTGGATCTTATTCTTTTGTTTTCCACAAAAGTATACCGGTATATCATTATATCATGTTTGTTTGTGCAAGCAATAATATTTTGAAGGCCTCTCTTAGATATGCACACATACCAAAATAATTAGCATAACCAAATCATTATTACTAGTCGTTAACGACCTGATTAAAAATTTGCATACTTGCCAAAAAACTACGACCTTGCCTAGTAATATGAGATATGGTGGCTTTGCAAATTTGCTGTCCTTTTTGACAACCATTTCTAAAATGCGTATTCTGGAGCTAACTGACAAGTGTCCAGTGCCCTGTTTGTGTAATTGTTTGCTTTACTTTCTCAAAATAATATCACTGTGTTGGATATAGAATATTGTTCGGTAAAAATGATTTTCCCTATTTAATATGTTACAGAAAGGTGTTTCGCTTTGACCATTAGACGCTTCTGTTTTATGAATTATATAGGCTAATTACAGGAAAATAGAAACCTCGGTTTGCGGGATGTTCCATTATAATGCATTTTTTAGACAAAAACAAAGAAATAAAAATCTCCATTGGCTAGACCTTTCTGTTTTATGAATTATAAAGGAATATTTAAGGTAAATAGAAACCTCGCTTTGCGGAATGTTCCGTTTTAATGCATTTTATAGACTGAAGACACATAAATTAAAACCTCCATTGGCCAGATGTTTCTTTTTTATTAATTATATAAGCTTATTTAAGGAAAATAAAAACATCGGTTTGCGGGATGTTCCGTTATAATGCATTATATATAACAAATAAATCGATTTCAAGCCTTCGTTATGCGAGATGCTCCCTTATTATTTGTTTTACCCATAAATTTCAACAAAATAAAAACATTGTTTTTCGAGATGTTCCTTATTTTTGCCTGAATAGATTTTATACACAGAAACAAGACCCTCGTTTTGCAAGATGTTCCCATTTTATTTGATATAAATACCTTTTACAGAAAAATGAAACCCTCAGTTTACGGGAGGTTTCATAATAATGCAAATATATAGACTAAATACACCGAAACAAGCACTCAACACGTTTTCAGTCCTATTAACATTCCTTTAACTGTCTTAAAAAGATTATTTTATTCGAAAGCTTAAGTTCGAGACGACAACAATGTAAACGTTGAATGCTTAGTCAACTGTCAATCATTTAGACTCATGAATATTAATTTCTCGTTTCGCGGGATGTACTCGTTTTAAGAGTTACATTTTAGTCTCGCCCTTCATACATATTAACTATGAAAACTAGTCAGATGTGAAAAGATATCACCACGAAATCAATGACGACAGTACTAAAACTCAAGGGCGTCAGTGGAAACATTCATCATTGCGAATACAAGATTGGGGGCTCGAACACCGTTGGTGGATCTTTTTATAGCATGTAGAGCATCTACTGGTCTAAACCTATACCGTCGAGAGAGAAATTGTAAGAACCTGTTTCCCAATCGATGTAAATTAGATGCGTTTAGACTAAAATGTAAATTAAAATGTAGAGAAAAAATGTAAGTTTAGAAAAAATAGAATCCTACCACTGCTTAGATGTACAAGATATTATTTTCTTATGAACCATATTGAACGACATATAAATTCTTCCTTCTGGTGACGCTGGCCCTGTACTTTACAATGTTAACATGCATTTGGATCAATATTGCACAGCAACTAATGCAAATCAATATGGAAACGTGTATACGAGTTTAATGATGTTAACTTATGTAAAGACTTAAAACAATATTTGGGTTCTCATTGTTTGATTTTAAAAGTTTAAAATCTTGATAAAACTACTTTGTTTTCAACATCATATGGAAAACATGTATATTATCCATACTGGTTTACGTAATATAGTTCAAAATTTGAGCAAGGATTTTTTTACATGATATTTTTTTTATTTGGTACAATATTTTTAAGTTTTCATACCTTTAGCGCCAGCTTTATTTGCTTAATAAATCATAAATGTTATAGTTCCGCCCGGGCCCGGGAGATAACAGAATGATACGAAGGTGCATAAAACATTATGTCAGCCGTGTATCAATCATTAGGGCATATACGGTCTAAAATATTCTTAATGTCGACGGCAAAACCAAATTACAATTCTTCCTACTCAAACTCGCATTTACGTATTTCGAAGTACTGAACGTACAGAGACGCAAGCTTTATGGAAAGATACTCATATATGTGCCCTTGCTCTTATCGCGAAACGTGAAACAGAAACAGGAAGCAAAAGTAGAAACGCGTCACCGGAAAAACAAACTTGAATTACAGGTCGTGAACGTATTATAGCCCCAAAAGAAAAGAAATAAAATGTCATTGAAGCTTGGGAAAGTGTCATAGATATTGCAATTCATTTTAGAGATGCATAAATGAAAGTGAAATGATATTTAATTTCACTGTGCTAAAGTTGAAAATCGTTTCAAATGTCGCACTGCAAAAAGAGGTTTGAGGATGTACACATACATACATACGCACAAAAAGACATGCTGTTCCCTTCCTCTATTTTATTTTTACCCAGCTGATCAGCCTAGATCTTTGGCAAGATATACATATTCTTGTCATGTTAACATCGGCAGCCGTTTTCCTAAATTAACCATTTTTGTTGCTTATTTTTGTTAATAAAGCTTTTTATTAAAATGTATGCTAAAAGTAGCAGAATGTTATATTTTTATCACCATTACCTGAGTATTTACAACGATTTACAAAAACACAAATAACGATTATTAAACAAAAAGGCGCGGATAAAGCTACATCCGTCGCTGACAGGAAGTCACTGTTTTCTAGAATCACTACAACCGGTATGTCTTGAAGATTGGTCGTGTTCCGATTACGGAAAATGACACACATCTATTATATATTACTAATACTTTTGACCGGTTATACGCTATAAGTATATTCGGAGTAAAATAAGTTATGTTCTCGTAATATTGGTATTTTAGCCTTCTGAATTGCCTTAATGTTATTTCCATAATCATATGTTCAGATTTGATAAACTGAAGAAATATGATTGCCTTTTATGCTATTTACACAAATCACAATTTTACTAAAATTAAAACTTTCCCAAAATAAAAATAAATTACCAAATGCTACCTGAATTACCAGGACTGTAAACAAGTGGTTATCATTTAAAAAAATGAGTATTATCACCGTTATACACTCGTTTTTCCGAAAATGATTAAAATTTTTAATCGAAAACAAATTTAAACCTGACTTGACATGTTAAAAGAAATTTTTGTTACTGTATCTAAAATAAAAATAATTGACTTCATGATTGCAACATACTTGTCTGGAATGTTTTTTTTTGACACGCGACACTAACCTGTAATCTGCATTACGAATGGTTTATCCTTATCACAAACATTCAACGCATTTAAATTTAAATATATTACGAAATTTCCAAAGAAATACTGCCGTACAGATCCGCTGCGTAATAAAAACAACATCTATGGTGCGCGCGCATCTCTTCATTCTACAGCACACGCCTACATAGGTTTTCGCATGATTTGAATGTATTCTGAATTGTTCATAACTGTAAAGTAGCACCGAGACCTATAATGAATAAGTAAACATTTACACCTGTCCTAGTACCTTAGGGTTAGAATGACCTCATAAGGGGTTGAACGTACTAGACTTTTTGGAAGTAAGAAATAATTTGAATGAATAATCATATGTATTTTTATTGTATTCATTTTTGCATGCTTGCCTTTTTATATCTTTTTATCATTCTTTACCATTTCCTTGTATGACAGGCGTCTTTTGTATATATTTCAAAAGTTTAACCTGCAAGCCAATACCATTCAGCTAGACTACAGACGTGCCTATAAACATGTAATGTAGTACACACTATTTACTATGGTATATATGCAAACTGCATCAAAGTTGTTTGCAAACATCAATGAAACCCAATACAGGAAAAGTATACAACTCATTTTTGATTTGTTGTAAAGTTACTTATTGTGCTTGACCACGAAGAACATTATATCATCACATTAAAATATGTTAAGTAAAATCGAAATGCATTTCAGTAGCTGAATTTAGCGTCTTCCATGATAATTAATATTCATAGTCATCCGCAAAACTAAATATCAACAGGCATTGAATTAATTCAATTTTAAATCAATATTGATACAAATGTAGTGGGGTATATTGCAATATGCGTGAAGAAACATAGTTGCATACCTATACTTCGCTTCGGTTGGACTGCTTTCATTTGTACTCGTATATGTGTTAAAAATACAATAAATATTACACAAACAATTGTGTGTTGATTTTATCGAGAAAACTTAATTATAAACGCTATTCATGAAAAGTTCACTTATTCAATTGTTACGATAGTTTGCCTTCAATTTTACATAAGTATTATTTGTGTTAAATGTACACGCATCCTGTTGTGTCATTATCGTTTTGAGAAATAAAAACTGTTATATCTTGGTGAACGACAGGATTCGACTGGTTTAAATAACATCTTATATTTTATTTAATACATGTATTTGTTTATTATTGCTCATTATTCTTCATTTATATTCTAAATTCAAATCATTTATTGAGCAATTATTTCTGAATCGACAGTCTTTATTTATTTCATAGCTCTGATTCCATTACTGATTACTCTACAGGATTTCACAGATAAATTACGTTAAGTAAGGTAAGCTCAACCATCACCTTTCTCTCTGACTGCTATTATTAAGCCTGAACGAACCACAGAGACAAACATTCCCTGTTCTATGAAATGTTTTTCTTTTAAATACGCTTTTCTATAAAATTGTCTTTTTTTAGAGAAAATGTCTTCGACGTTTTAGTAGAATCCTTTTACAACGATGTGTGCTCAATTTTGATCACTTCTATTTACAAATCAAGGGTGAAGGTTGCCTTGTTTATGTGCATTTAATAACATACGCTCTTGTCTATTCAATCCTTAGAATGACAGGAGTAACTATTCATAAGTTTGAATTATCTCCAGTTAAATCAAGTTATCAGATTACTAACCTGCCTACCTTCGAAATAACAATTAACAATGTCGAAATAATGATAATAATAATATATATAAAAAACATACACATATATACAAACCAGTGCAATGCATAGGATTTAAAGAAAAAAATCATAGAAAACAGACTTAAACAAAATGCACACAAAAATGTACTGGATGTCCTTGATAAAAGATTGATCAGTCACGATAAACAACCGTGCACTGTTGTTACGTACTTTTGCAATAGCAATGCAAGTATTTGTTACTGCGCATTAGGTTCTCTTTACCTCCCTGAATTGATAAAAAAATATGACTCAACATAACCTTATTTTTTTGTAGTGAAGGGCAACCAAACAAATCATAGCTGCCAAGGCATTGGGCCACAAATAGGTTAGTTCGTACTAGTTTACCTGTCCAGGTAGTCGAATAGTCTAAAAACTGGAATGTGGTGCTAGGTTAATGTGAAAACATGTTGAATGATAACACCTATTTACAGCGTGATATCGCAATAAGGTAACACTTAACATGACTGAAATTTCTTCGACGAACAATAACCCTAGTTATTACAATGAAGCATACAATTTGCGATCAAGGACATATGTGCATACAAAATACAGAAATGAAAAGATCCTCAGACCTTGAAAAGAAAGCCGTTCATTTGATTCAAGATGTATAACAAGGCAAAACAAGGACACAGGAAAGACAGGCCATGGATCAGGCGTTGAGGTCTGTGTACCTTGTCTTGCATTACGCAATACACCAATGCTAATTTATTTACAATTTCGTCAAAACGTATACATGTATATGTAAAATTATATTTCAGTATGCGCATTGTAATGGTAGTAAAAGTCAGAAAAGTGGTAAATGATTAAACATACGCACATGTCAAGATGACACATTTTAAACAGTAATGTAAACACACATAAATTGCTTACATAGAGCTTAAAGAAAGAAAATATCTTGCAAAATGAGGCTCAAATCGTGTTAGGCTTGTATTCTCAAATGATCTACATGTATATGATTACTCTGTATATACATTGTTATTTCAAAATCCTCTGAAACAAATGTCAAAATTTTATTTTGCCAAATAGAAAAATTAAGGCCTTCTTCCGTAATTGCTAAAAGAAAGATCCGTCTTATGACTTCCTAATATTACCTAAAATAGCATATTCTTGTACTTCACAGTGTATTTTTTAATCGAGGAAATGCCGAAAAACATTTTCACTTCAGAAGGTATAAGACCCGAAGACCATTTTAAAAAACGTTCAATCTGACGAACAGAGGCAAACAACAACAACAACAACAACATACAAAACAACAAAACAAAAAACTGGGTCCTCTGTCTCCATAACCACCCCAAAACTACTTTCGAAGACATCACCAGGAAGACGAAAGCAGGATCAGCTCGCTCCTGGACACAATAGAATTGTAATGAATTTCTCAAGAATTGTTAGAGGCTTTAATAGATTAAAGCTGGTATGGAGGTAAGGAGCGAAGCACAGGTACAAGGCAGCTGGATTTTGTCGTAGGATACTTCATACTCAAGAAAAAAAAAGAATAAAACTACAGTGCAAAAGGGAAGAGTACGAGTGGTGCTGGGATAACTTAACACACAAGTATACTAACGCAACTCATAAATAAAGCAAAGTCGATAAAAGGAGACATTATGGTCTTCTGGTAAGACTAAGCCAACGCATATGGAACAATCCACCACAAGCTTGAAGATCTATCGTCGAAGAGGTACCTTTTAATGTATTATATGATAAATTCAAAACGCGCCCCTCAGTGTCGGGCTACACATTGTCCTGGTAACACTTCGAGGTAGAGAAAGTGACCGGTTGTACCATCCCTGTTATACTCTTCTCTGCAGCAATGAGCCACTTGGTGAGAACAGCTGAGAAGATAAACCGTAGCCCAATCTCAATCTCGGGGTTTCGCCAGCCACCAAAAAAGGAACTTCATGGTCGGCATTACGATTACAGCATTGTCAATTCCAGAGGGGAGATATGGATGTTTGCAAACCTTGAGCGATCTCATGGCCAAGGATGAAGTTCAAACCAGCGACATCTTGAAACCTTGTCCTGAAGCAAGGAACGACACAGGACCGTTGCTGTTTCAGAACCGACGGAGAAGACCGAGCAGTCAGTGAATGCCTAGGCGGTTCCGGATCATACCCAATGTAAAAAAGAGTGATAGAAATGCCGCAGTAAAGTGACGACTGTATGAAAACTGTATGTCTCTTGTGGTCGCTTTTTATGTACGGTGTCCCAAGACATGGAAAAACATTTAATGACTTCATCAAAATATAGCTAGGAGTTCCAAGTTCTTTTTTAGGATTTAACTAAATTCAATCCGTGAAATCTCGCTGCATAATAAATACACTTTATATGATGCCAGCGCATCAATTCGTTCTACAGCACTCGCCTACGTTTTTTTTTGCGTTGGTTGAATATATCATGCATTGTGCACATCTGAAAAATGGTTGAAATGATGTTTTTGGACATGAAAACAGCATGGGACGAGAGATCGTGGTATCAAGATTCATCAAATTTAATACAGGACTGTGAAAGAGGTCATCGTTCATTTCAATCAGATCGTATTTATTTAACAACAAAGGATGTTTTCCTTCTTTATCAGGGGCCGTTCATATGTGCCCCCACCCCCTCTGAAAAATTCTTTGAATTCATGCAGTTTTCCTTAAATTTGCATCTTACTCCAAGATTTTTCTTTCCCTAATGAAAAAAAAGTGTTGTAATTTTTCCCAAAATATGATATTAAGGCCCTTTCCTTAACACCTGAAAAAAGGCCCGTAACATCTATATTTTCACGATATCTGATAAGTAAAATTCATTTTCAAAACTTTAATGATTCATAATGTATGTATCTGTGGAAACCTATATTGAAGAAGATGAAACTCGTTCCATATGCTGTATATGTTGTATAATATCATGTATATTGTACTTACAGTATTAATAAAATCAAAATGATGAAATCAATCCCAAGTTATTTTGCACAATGATGTCATATTGAATGATGTTGTGCGATTGATATATCCAATAGTTTTTAAAGCTTTTAAGTTGCTCCTATATATACAGAAGCGATTCTCGCATATACAATTGTGGCGATTTGTGCGCTGGTTATATACTTAAACTCAAACGAAACTGCGCACACTTATTTTAAGAGATCTATATTTATTGATTTATATCGTTACTTTACGACTTGTACGGTTATAAAAATCTCGGGCGTTACGGTTTATTAACACAAGATATCGTTCAAATTACTGCTAGATTTTACGAAATTGGCCGAATCGCAATTTCGCGCCATGCTCTTGACAAAAATGGGATACGAACAAACTGACAAATGAATATCCAAACATGACAACATTTCATCACCAGATTATAAGAAGATCTGAAAAATGTAAAGTACACATTTTTTGGCGTTTAAATAAACGTTTATGCCGCGAGAAAATGTAAAATTACGTGTTTTTTTTTGTAAGTATTTTGCAGACATATTTTTTACTTTTATACTTCATTTGTAAATTCTTATATAGTCAGTAACTTTTTTATTAAATGTATAATATGATTTTAATGCGATGTACTCATTTTAATGAGTTTAAATCCCAACACTAGGGCATTGGCAATTTATCAAAATCCCAACATTATATGCTTGCTAAAGACTATTTCCCTGGACCTTTCTGTCTGTAAAATACCCACCTGTTTGGGACGTTCTTCTGTCAAAACCCCCGTGTATGTCCCCTCCCTCACCCCGGGACAAAACATAGGTGCTTAGATTTAAGTTGGGGTAGAAGGAAAAGAAATGGTCACTATCATATACGCAGTTGCCGTTTTTTTTGTTTTTTTTTTTGGAGGGGGAGGGGGATCCCCGAATGTCCCAAAGGGTCTGGTTTAAAGTAAAAGCGATAGGAGCTTTGTATCAAAATATGCTATTCTCTTGTTTAGTGTTTTCATCTAAGGGTAGATATATCGAGAGGGACAAGATAAGTGTAAAAAAGCAGAACATGGGTCGTTATCTTAATGACCCTTGGCCACAAGAAGCCTAGCTTGTTGAACAGAATGCAAAATAATCTTGTATACGGGTAACATAATTGCAGATTCATGATGTTTGGCTGTATGTCTTGAAGAGGTAAGGGAAAATCTTAACCCCTTTTTTTTTTAAGGAATTTTTAAATTTTTTTTAGACTAGGGTTGTTACAAGGTAAATTCCTATATTAATGCTAGCTCCACATTCATTCTTTGTTTCAGATTTCAGTCATTAAGCCCGAATGATCCAGTCGTTGTTATATTCTATTTCCTGCAATAGGTTTCCAGTGTAAACTCCTCATCATTTCTGAAACACTACTTGTTCTTTTATAACACTGATCGGGTTAAGGATATATATGCAGTTTCTTTGACGATTTTGTCACAATCTCTCAGATTTCTCCTTATGAATCCAAGTACAGAGTTTGCCTTAACACAGATTTTGTTTATGAGTGTAGACCATTTCATGTCGTTACAGTGACCCTTATTCATTGCCCGTTGCTTCTCTCGTTTTTGCTGATTTTTTTCTCAAATATTTTAATTTCCAAGATGTTTTAGCTTGCTGGAAAAGTTTGTGTCTTTACAGATCATTTTTCTCTTTCACCAAGCCATGGGAGGTTATGTCTTTTGGATGTTAGACATTTTGGGGTAAATTTATTTAGAATTTCGTTCATGCAGTTTTCATATTTTAACAATTAACGCCTACTGGGTCATTACATCGACTAATTTCTTCTCCTGTGTCAGCGATAAGCGACTTGATTTCGAATATTCGGTTAAAGTTACAAACGAATATTCATATATTCGGATCAAATTCAGAATACTAAATTTAAGCTAGTATGTACCCCGCAATGTCACAGTAATAAATACAGTTTAGAGTTCATACTCAATACGATATATTTTGCAGTGTGTGTTTGGCTGTTTGAATACATTTTATTGGTTTATATGTATTTACTTTCGCACACAATTTTAGCATAAAGTAGACCTTATATATCATTAATTTTTTGTATACCCACAATAATAGTATATGTTATAGTATATATCACGTGTGTTTCTGTAAATGCTCCCTTTGGATGTGCGCACATAATAAAATATGTAGCGCAACCAATCATTGTTATTAATCATTAACGACCCGATTTAAAATTTGCACAGTGGCCAAGTCACAGTACCGATTACTCACAATAGAGGAGAGAGATATGTATGCGGCCGGGTAGCACAGTCGGTAGAGAATTCGCCCTGTAAGCGAAAGGCCCCAGGTTCGAGTCCCGGTCAAGCTGCATATTTTTTTCACTCTGTGACATTTGGCGCCCAACGTGGGACTATGGCATAGGTGCTAGGTCTGTCTAACGACACCTGCACATGTTTATATTTACCTTGTAACTCCTACAATTCAGGGGCGAATTCAAAATGGAGGGGGATAATGTCCCAGGACCGATTATTAAAATGAAAATAATCCACTGGTTGAATTCTAAACAGTTTTACTTAGACAATAATTATGACAATTCAAATAAAATGATTAGTCAGCGATGAGACATGTAAACAACAATAACAGCAAAACCCAACTAATTGAACAAAGAGTGGGCAAAACAATGACAAAAATCAACAAAACAACAAATAACAGAGAGAAGTTTCTTCTTTAAAAGTAACATCCTCACGTCTCAGATTTCTGAAAACAAAGAACAAACATTGTGTAACTATAGATACATTAAAAAAAAGAAAATTAATGAAATGTTTCTTGGGTTTATTTTTCATAATGGTATCAATTTCCCGGTCATATACACACGATGACAAACACGCACGTTAACAGGCACACACATACAATTATACACACCCAGAAACAATCAAACGCACATACAATATCACACACCCACATACAATCATACATTTTACGTACACAAAATACAATCATATGCACGCATATACAATTACACGCACACACTAAGCACAATCATACTACCTTAATTGCCTGTATATATGTACATGTGTATATAATAAGAGAGAGAAAGAGAGAGTATCTTATTATTTTTCTCACAACCTAAGTTAAAAATAACTTACTGTGCGTTTAGCAGTTTCTTGCATAAATGCTGAGGATACCTCCGCCGCTGTCGTCGTCATCATCATCATCATCATCATCATCATAAGCAGTTGATGTTGCAGCAGAAGCAGCAGTAGTATAGGGAACATAATCCTGTACATTTTCAGTGTTCAGTTCAAGTCCCATGCTTCCAGCATCCGTCACTGTTGTTATAAGAATTAGAACATTAATTAATAACTTTATATGTTCCATTGTTGGCATGTGAAAACGATTCTTTAAATTTAGTTGTCGTATAGTGGTCTCCCGTGATTATGTTTGATTAGAAACATATGACTTTTAAACAGATATAAGTGCACTACACTGAAGTATCACCCTAGACATGTGGCATGATACCACACCAATTCACTTTGGAGAATATGAAGACTTAAGACAGATATATAGTGCATCTACACTGAAGTATCACGCCTCAGACATGTGGCATGATACCACACCAAGTCACTTTGGAGACTATGAGACAGATATATAGTGCATCTACACTGAAGTATCACGCCTCAGACATGTGGCATGATACCACACCAAGTCACTTTGGAGACTATGAAGACTTAAGACAGATATATAGTGCATCTACACTGAAGTATCACTCCTTAGACATGTGGCATAATATCACACCCAGTCACGTTGGAGACTATGAATACTTAAGACAGATATATAGTGCAGCTACACTGAAGTATCACGCCTCAGACATGTGGCATAATATCACACCCAGTCACGTTGGAGACTATGAATACTTTAGACAGATATATAGTGCAGCTACACTGAAGTATCACGCCTCAGACATGTGGCATAATACCACACCAAGCTACTTTGGAGACTATGAAGACGTAAGACAGATATATAGTGCATCTACACCGAAGTATCACGCCTCAGACATGTGGCATGATACCACACCCAATCATTTTGGAGACTATGAAGACTTAAGACAGATATATAGTGCATCTACTCTGAAGTATCACGTCTCAGACACGTGGCATAATACCGCACCCACTTTTTTTTATCTACGCATTGCAAGGACAGGAGTTAATTCCACACTGGGGCTGACTTTCTTAAGACTTTTTCATGCGCAAAATACTTGTCCAATTCAGGAACCTCCGAAAAATATTAGTATAATTGTAAGAACTTGCCTCTCAAACGTCTCAAATAGAGAAATAGTTTAAACAGACTCAAGAACTTTATAATCATGGTTTGGGAATGTATTTCCCTCGAGACGATTTTTTTTCAGGAGGATATTGAATACGAATCGCTGTTTATAATAAAGAAGTAGATTTAACTCTACATACCTTTTCTGATCCATATCAGCTTGTGGTGCATCTCATACTGCACGTGCGGATGGATGGGATCGCCGCACGTGCAGTACCTGGGGTTTTTACCCCACGTGACCATGATGAACCTGGGTGTGGCTAGGAAAGGTCTCAGGACCAAATCAATATCAGGCGACTTCGGGAGGCCCGTATACCTGTAAGTTTTAATAGAAATGAGTGTGATGATTAAAATAGAATTACTTCTATACAAATACGAAAGTTACTTTCTTCAAATAGTGATGTTATCACTGCTAGTACTAGCACTGCTAATGGATGGGTAGATGGATTTATTCGTGCATATATTTGTCACATAACAAACAAGTGCAAACAATATCACAGATATTTTATCTAACTTTTAACTGTCGGCATTAAACTCTCAATAACTTATTGACCATTTTTTATTATCAAGATTTATTACATAATAATGAAGGGAATAAGAAAAGAGTTAATTCCAAATAAATAATTTGTATTATGAAAGAAAGGTAATATACGAAATTAAAATTGAATATAATTGTACATGATTGCATTAAGCTAACACATACCTAAAGTTGGTAACGGTGATAAAATAACTGTTTAAGGGGTTTAGCATTCAATAACAACACTTATTTCATCAAATGTCCGTGAATTTTCGCACTGTTTGATATCATTTTAAGTGTATTCTTATTTATCAACTTTAATTGCATATAGGTAAAAAATAATTGTTATTATATGTTTAAAATTCCACGGCCGATATAAGATATCGATCGATCGAACGTGTGTATCCGACGATGTGTAGCTATCAATGAAGAAATCATCTTTTTTATTTAGGGCAATCTTATTCCAATCTTTGTTTTCTCCTTTAACATTTATTTTGTAAAAGAGTTTGTCACCTCTTAAAGAGTTTAAGGGTGTCTATAGAACAGAGATCTGTCGTTTT
>CM037790.1:19821992-19871992 GCA_021229015.1 Solen grandis | reverse complement strand
TGATTCAGGGGTTTACTTAAGGATATGACTTTCACTTGCCGGGGGGGGGGGGGGGGGGGGGGGGGGGGGGGGCAAGTTACTTTGAACATCTAGTTGCCCCCCAATGAAAACAGGTTGCCCAACCTTTAAGTTGGCATTTATTAATGTTTAACATTTAATATGTGTAATATTAAGATGAATTAAAGCTAACATATATCAAACGCAATGTTCAAGCAACTTATTCCGGAAAAAAAATCTTTCATTTATGAAAATGAACTTGTCCGCCGGGCTATCTTCTTTGAAAAATCACTTGCCCGCAGTGATTTTAACCCGGCATGGGCAAGTGGGCTACCACTTAAGAAAACCCCTGTGATTTATTCACATGCTACATATGACTGACCTAGGATCAGATCTAGGTACCTCTGGTTATATTGTTGAAAGGCCAGTGCAAACCCTTTGCCTCATGAATATTCATATACAGTTTTTGACTTGATAAATATTTATTTACAGACCTTAAAAAGGTATATAAAGCATTGATTTCATCTTTGCCAGGGCTCAAAATTAACACTCGCATTTCGGCAAAATGCGAGACTGAGTAGAAAATGAAGTTTGCGAGTTGATGTTTTAAACCACTAGCATTTTTTTTTTGCGACTGAAAATTTTGGCTTAAACATTTTCTCAAACATGTCTAAAAGAGATAATTTCAATAAGATATCAATAACATCATCAAAACTAAACAATCCTGGCTTGTTTCTAATATCAAAAGTGAAAACATCTGCTGTTTTCATTTAATATTTCCCCTAATGAATATCAATACTTGATACCGCTTTATTTTTCAGTTATGATTCTAATTATTAAAGTTTCAAATTAAAATATTAATTTAACTTTCAATGAATAAAAGTTATCCACACCCTCGTAATGACCTTGGAAGCCCTTTTTACACTAGTCCCAATTGAAACGTGTCTGATGCTGATTTCGATCATCAACTGAACAATGTCAAAATGAAAGATATTCAGTTATCTATTACATTGTGATGTCAATGAACTTTGCACAGAATCTGAAATTGACAAACCAAAGAAAGCACGTAGATCTAACGCACTTGCGATACAGACTTTGAAGAAATGGGAGAAGGAGTTGGTTGTCAAACTAAAAATAGAGTCCGGGCTCAAAATTAAAACTCCCATTTTCGGCAAAATGCGAGTGAAAATAAAGTTTGCCAGTTATGTTTTAAACCACTCGCATTTTTTTGCGAGTGGAAAAGAATATTAAATTTGAGCGTTTGCTGTACAGACTGTGTAGAATTAAATGAGCAAACAGAAGAGCTGTCTGATCTGGGTCTGCTCTGTTCGTCATTGCATCAAAATGAGTCTATACAAGCTAAGGGGTTAAAAACACCATTCGGTCGGAACTTGCTAGTTCTTCATTTGAGGATTTTGATGGCAAATATACATGTATGTGTATTTGATTTAGCAGTAGGCTTACAAAACAAAGATAATTATATATTGTCATTTTCATTATCAGTCAGGATATATTGTGACTCTTGTCTACCGGATACAGATACAATGCTGCCCACACTGCAATGTCACACTTCAAATGCTCAACACTCAACACTTCTGTCACATTATCCTGACATGGTCCTACCCAATTCAAGTTTCTGATCACTTGACAATTGTAGCTGTTTAAAAGTTTTCCACTGTCTAGTTTAATAAGTACAGAATTCTGTACATGAGATACAGAACTATTGTTGATTCAAGGCAGTGTAGCAGGGTATTCATCACCTTAAATGATAGCAGTTTTACAGAACCAGGGTCTGAGGGTAAAGCATACATGATGAAAACTACAGTAAATAATTTGGTCAATGATGATAAGCTCTGACTGTCAGTTACTGTTATGCCCTGATAATTACAATAATTACAGTGGTTACTGTACCTTTGCTTCACTCTGTAAAGTGATGGATATATTGGGACCATGCGTGGTGCGTAGTCTAGTCGCTTTCCATCTGGCGCTGCTGAAAGGCAAAATTGTACTTTTAATAGCTTTCATGCTAGTCACTGTACTCCAGCAGAACTTCAAACAGGTATTCCATGTCACATTATGTGGCTGAGTTTGAGATGGATGGGGTCAAGGTCAAGGTCATTGTTACTATAAATAGCATACTGAATTTGGTGGAAGTTTGTAATATGAACTTAACAAAATGGTAATGTGGAGCTGTTAAACGCTTTCAGTGATACTCAGAGATTCAGATTGGATTGGCCCTTCGGTCCAGGGCCGATAAAAGCTACAGATGACCGGAAAAAATAAACTCAGTACGCCCATCGGGCCGATAAAAATACATTTCATCAGACAATGTGACCGACAAATGTCTGTACCGGACGGTGAAATTTCGACAATTAATCCTTTACTTCATAGAGACTCATCTGACGCATTTACCTGTTACATTTTGACTCAAATACCCGTTACTTCATGGAGACTCGAATTGACGCAGTCGGTATTTAACAGCATAAAAGTTCCTTGTCGGCAAAAAAAGACTAAATAGCATTGTTGCTGTTGAAACTTTAATCATATTACAATCTATATAAAAAATGTGTTTGTTCAGAAAATACTTACATTAGAAACGATTTTTGATACATGGGGTCACCGGTTCGTATGCGTGTTAATAGGACTCGTACGTTGTGAGAATTTCGACCTCCGGAAAGATCGATATTTTCCACAGTTTTTTACGTATAAGTATCTTTCTTTTTCATAATTACATAATTCTTTAAAATTAAATACATATATCAATCAATAAAATCAGGAATATGACTAAATAAATAGAATGATGCATGTCAGGTTTCGTTTTCTTTTCTTCATGCTATTCAAGTTCTATCCAGTGGAAAATTACTGATGCAAATTCATTCTTCTTGTGCGTCTGTCTATAAAAAGAACCAATAGCATTGTCAGATACCCTAAATCACGTGCCACAAGATGTTGTCATTTGATTGTCTAAACAATGTCGTTAAAACCGGAAAAAGCGAGTCTTCTAAGAAATAAACAAGCCGTTATAAAATGTTGGCAAGAAACTGTTAATGATGATTGAAAAACAAAGAGTAGATAAGGAATCAAAGGATGTCGATCTATTATTGGGGGAATAAAATATATATATATACTTGTAATTGATTTGTCAGCACTTTCAAATTAGATCGTATTTATAAGAACACAACTGTCGCAGAATGGAAAATCATTCTGACGAGTCTGATTTTTCGGATTTTATTTTGCCGTAGAATTTGATTAGATAGAAAGTCATATAAATTACAATTCTATGTTTATTTAATTTGATAAACAATCAAAATATCCTTATATGTCCAATCTTTCTCTCACTCATTATCTTCAAAATCCCAGAAGTATGAATGATCTCACATTTCCATTTAAAGTTAAATAATTTATTATTACCTGCTGTTTTCTTGAGTAAATAAAATTAAAAAGATATTTTTTTGCTTTTATTTGTAAGATTTTTTATGCTTAAGGGCTGGGTGGGTTCTCTTTCGTGACAAACTAATTTCATGCTGAAGAAATGCATCCCTCCAGATACTACCTTGTTAAAAATATTAATCATACAATTTTTTGAATTTTGAAACAATATTGAATGATACATTTCAAAGCAAAAAAAAAAAAAAAAAAATTGAAAGTGTCATTAAGTCTCATAAATCATTTTGCTATAACAGAATTGTCCGAAGTTTTTCTTGTAATTTAGGACAAATGACTTAAAGAAAAATGACCATTTAGGACAACTGTCCTAAGGAAAGTGGGTCCAATCTGAATCACTGGATACTGTAGCTTTTAATCCTTGACATTTTCTGAAAACGGATAAAATCAAATCTAGTACAAAAAACACTGAATAACAAGTGTTGTAATTAAATGGGATACAAATGTCAAGAAATGAGAATTTGATACACAGCAGTCTTTAAGGTGCCTGCTGGTTTTTGCATTTGTTGACAATAATGATAAATGTATATTTCGTGACAGTCAAATTGCATCACTTCTTCCCTTTAATCAACATTTCTCTAATGGCAACACTTCATTTGAAGGGCTAATGTAACTGTATCCAGATACCATGATTGGTTGCCGTTAGTCTTGATTCAGTGCTGATATCTGCTACTTAATCTGTTTTCATCTCTTTGGTCGGTGTCTTTTTCTTGCTAATTTATTTTCTATTCGTTCTTTCCCATAATTCAGCTTTGTCCATGTCTGCGTATTTTGTAAACAATCACTGCTGTTATTACTGAACCTCTGCAAGAAAGACATATCTAGGACAGTTGGTATCAAAAGATACTGTATTTTACCAATAAGAAAAGTACTTGTTTAATTCTGGAACAAACAAAGCCAGTGTAAAGAATGAGCGCTAATTTGTGGAAATAGTAGTGTGTGGTTACTGAATTTAAGCATCTTAATAACAGATGGTGTGAATTATAGCAGGTGCTATATTACTAAAGGGTTTTTGATCTGATTATCAAACACAATTATCCTCCAAATATGGTGCCACTGATGTGCTAAACTATGACTTTGACCATCTAGGTCCATGTATAAGTCAGTTGCCAAAAAGTACAGCAGTTTTTATGACTCAGTATGTCTGTGGTTGTCTGATTATGTACATACTCACGCCTCGTATTTCAGCAGTTTTCCTGTCTCCATGGAAATTCACATTTCTGTTGCAACAATTCTGTGCCACCTGCTGATTGCATGACATCTCACATTTTTGCTTTCAGTTAATGATTTCTTTAATATTTTTTGCCAAAAATTGCCAACAGCTTGGTAAGTCTGATCCACTTACCATGTTGCACAGAAATGTCCATTCTGAAAAGGGGTAGCTTGTTTCAAGGTCCATTGTTGTCTATAAATAAGTACTCAGTTAGAATATACTTCAATATACTGACAGATTTTACAAAAAGATTTAAAGAAAAAGGAATGGCAATTTTTATAACATGATTTTAATGATAACTGTAAAAACATGAGAAATGACTTGAAAGGATGATTATGAGCAGTATGGTAGGGTGACAGTGAGTGAAAAAGTTGCTTAAAATATGGGTAGGTGGGACAGATATTGCAACAAGCATTGTTATATATTAAAATGTTCGTCAGAGTTTGTAGTTAGCATAAATTGGCATAAGTGGTGGTGTTCTGAGAAATCCAAGATGGCTGCCTATAAAAAATGGAAGCTAAAATATGTTAGTAGTTGTCTTTTTACACATTTTAATAACAGGGAAAAAGAAATAATAATAACTTCTTTGAAATGAGATCTCATGGTGATATTGATTATTTAACCCTTTCTCTCATATAGACTCATTTTGACGCACTCAGTAGGTACCACATAAAGCCTGATCTGCAGAAAATCACAGTTAAACCTTTCCAAATTTAATTACAAAATCCTCATTACCAGACCACTGAGGAGCAGCGAACAGCATAAAACCTGATCAGCCTGCGAGTTACTCGCAGGCTGATCTGGTTTTATGCTGTTCGCATAGGTCTTTTCATGGTATCCTCTAGAGAAACAATAATAAATCTAAATCAGAATTTCGGATTTATGAAAAAATTTAAAATTTCAAGGTCAAAGGTCAAAAGGCAAAAAAATACAATTTTGACCTTAATTTAAAAATTTTTGAAAAAAAAATTTCATTTAGATAACGCTGAACATATTTAGTGAATTTAAACAATGACATTTGTCGTAATAAAATACATAATTTTATCATATATATATCTGTGATCTATTTTGAAATATTATGGATTATTAGGCTATTTTCTTTGTAGTTTTAAACATTAATAAAAAACATCAATTGGTATATTCATGGATGCTAAAAATGATTGTGATATTGTATAATAAAGTAAAAAGGTATATATTATTCAACAAAGGTCAAGGTCAAAAGGAATATAGAGTAAGAGGATAAACTTTGTTAGTGTAAAAATCATAGTTCTTTCTTAAGTAAATATATGGATTAAGATGTTTTGTGTAGAAAGATCTTGTATATAATAATGTAATATTTAAGATTAAATATAGAACTAGTTAATTCATATAAAGTATTGGATGGTATGTATATTATAGTATATTAGTATGTACATGCATTTAACATAGGTCAAGTAGAAATAATTCTAAAAAAAAAATGTGTATGTTTCTATATTTTCTCAGAAATCAATACATATTGTATATTGGAATTAGACCTATGCTTTTTTTCAACCAGAACACAATTCTTAAATACTTTGAAGGTTTTGAGGATGATATTGTTTTACTATAGGCTTTTCAAACAAATATGTAACTCTATGTGTAGAAAAAATAATGTACTCTTGACATTCAAAATTCAAGCCTGATTTAAGGGCCTGATTTGGTGGTATAAAATAGATGATCTTAAAATGTTGAAAAATATGAAATCTAATATTCAATGTTGGTATTAAATTTAAATGTCTCTAAAAAAGCATTCAATTAAAACAATTTCTTATATCAAAAAAAAAAAAAAAAAAAAAAAAAAAAAAAAAAAATGTATCCCCTGCTGTCTTTCGTGTTGCGACAAAGGCTGTGGTGAGTCAGGAAATTAAATGCAAAATAGTACCAGTTTATAATACCGTCAGTCAAAACTTTTTTTCATATCTTTCAAAGAGTTACTACATTAGATGGTGAATGCTTAAATTAGTGTTCGCTATGAGACAGTGGTCCTCAGTTATCGCAAACTTGGATTAAGCAAACACTAGGTTATAAGGAACAGTCTTCCGCTAGGTCCTGATTTCCTCTTTCTTTATCTTCATTGAAAATCTTTGTTTATAGTGTGCTTGCTTATAATCTCAGTTAATAGGAACATCTTTTCTTGTCCCAAAGCAGCATTTGTAAATGTAATTTAGATGTTTAAAGCAAACTGAAAAAAATCGATATTTTTTTTCTGTCCATATTTGATCGCTAGCTTAATATTGCAACAGTTAGGTCAAAAGGTGGATTGATGCATACTGTTTTATGGCAAAAGTGAAAGTAGTGTTTTTTTCACAATAGATATTTACTTGAAGGGCTATTAAAAATATGTATGAAATTATGATAAATGAATTATAAATCATCAGAATGTACATACACAATTTAGAATTTGTCAGTTTAAACTTAGGATTTAATAATAAATTCATGATAATAAGAATAAATCACAATTCTATCAATCCACTCGTTGACTATTTAAAATGTTTGCTATGGAAATCTGTTTGCTATTTTAAGGTTGTTTATGAGATAATTATTCCTCATGTAGGTTACAAGGAACCTTGAATTTAGTGAACAAAAAGCCTTGGTCCTGAAAAGTTCACTATGAAAGAGTTTTACTGCACATATATTGTGATTTATTATTGTCTAAAACCTTAAGTGAGTACTAAGAGGGGTCAGATGTTTGCATTTCTTCAAGCAAATACTTTACATGCAGAGCCTTTACATTATTTTATCATGGTAGGTCGATAAAGTGTTGATTTTTAGCTCGACTTTTCAAAGAAAATGAGAGCTTATACTGTCACTCGGGCGTCGGTGTCGGCGTCGGCATTGCAACACAAGGTTAAAGTTTTTTTCAAACATCAATAACTTAAATACTATCAAAGGTATTCCACCCAAACTTAAAATACTTATTCACCATCATCACTTCTACCTTACTTCTAAGGCCCATAAACCTGGCTATCCTATTTTTGGAGTTATGCCCCTTTCATACTTACAAAACAGCCAAAATCAAGGTTTAAGTTTTAACAAAGTTGTATATCTTCAATACTATCAAAGGTATTCAACTGAAACTTCAAGTACATATTCACCATCATTACCTATACCTTACTAACAAGGCCCATAACTCTTGCTGTACTACTTCTTAAGTTATGCCACTTTCATACTTAGAAAACAGCCAAAATCATGGTAATTTTTTTACATTGTTGTACTATCACATGTATTTGACTGAAACTTCAAGTACTTATTCACCATCACTACCTCTGCCTTACTAGCAAGGCCCATAACCCTGGCTGTACTACTTCTTGAATTATGCCCCTTTCATACTTAGAAAACCGCCGAAATCATGGTTAATTTTTTTACAAAGTTGTATATTTTCAATACTATCACAGGTATTCCACCATAACTTGGAATACTTATTTATTGTTTACCCACACAACCTCAACTTTACTGGCAGGGCCCATAATCCTATATGCAGTGTATTTTCAATTTTACCCTTTTATACTTAGATATTTTTTGGCTGTATTTACAAATAGCAAATAGGTTGGGCAACAACCTCAAATAACATCAAAGATTGGCCCTTTCTTTAATGGCATTAGTATGTTTTGTTTTGCAGTTGGTGAATCAGCAGTCCACATTCTCAAATTGATTCTGCAATGCTAATTTCACCAATTAAAAATGTCATATTTGTTTATTGGAGGTGATAGAATAATTTCTACTATAACTAGAACATATCATCATTGATATGTACCATACTATTAAAATCCATAAAACTGTGTCTTAGCAACTGAGAAAAGTCGAGCGCGCTGTCTTATGGACAGCTCTTGTTTGTCTTTAAAATCACTTCCTATATTAACCAAGTAAACTAAACCAATAAAATGAAAATCATTAGAGAAGTTTGAACATCTTGATTCATATTTTAAATGGCATGTCATCAGATACCAATGAGTCTTTCAGATTCATTTTAACAATTAACCCTTTCCCTCTTAGAGGACACCATGAAAAGACCTATGCGAACAGCATAAAACCAGATCAGCCTGCGAGTAACTCGCAGGCTGATCAGGTTTTATGCTGTTTGTTGCTCCTCAGTGATTATTTTGTAATTAAATTTGGTAAGGTTTAACTGTGGTTTTCTGCAGATCAGGCTTTATATGATACCTTTTGAGGGCGTCAAAATGAGTCTATATGAAGGAAAGGGTTAAGAAAAGTTGCTTCACAGAAACCTCAGCATCAAAGTCTTCATCATATAAAGGCAGAACACTCACTTCCTGCTAGACGTATGACTGCAAACTCATCAACCCAAAACATAGTTCAACCAGAAACCAAACTGACTTACGCTTCCAATATGCTTAACCTTCCAAAAGTTCCTTCCAGAACATTTCTTAACGTAAGCTTACTAATACCTTGACTCATCAATGACATTGTATAACTTCTGCATGTTATCACCACAGATAGAATCTACATCAAAGCACAAAGTACTAAAATAATGTCATAACATAACTATGCAGCTTATAAATGAAATCAAGGAAAATGACCAGATCAGGTTTCTTTATTACAGGCTTCACAAACTACAAGTCCTGTTAAACAGTTTGATATACAACACTGCTTATTTCAGTAACTGTCCTACATACCCCTATTTTTTATCACTTTTATTAGCTCACCTGAGCACGTGTGCTCAGGATGAGCTTTTAGGATCGATGAATGTCCGTCGTCCGTCTGTCCGTCCGTCCGTCCGTCCGTCGTCCACAATTTGTTCGTTTGCACTCTAGCATCTTCATTTTATGAGCAATTATCTTCAAACTTTAAAACAATGTTTATAACCATAAAATCTCGGCCAAGTTCGATTATGGCTTATATCGAAACATTAGGTCAGGAGTTATGCCCCTTTTAAAATTAAAAAAAGCCAGATTTCACATTGTTTGCACTCTAGCATCTTCATTTCATGAGCAACTATCTTCAAACTTGATAACAATGTTTATAACCATAAAATCTCGGCCAAGTTCGATTATGGCTGATATCATACCGTTAGGTCAGGAGTTATGCCCCTTCTAAAATTGAAAAAAAGCCAGATTTCACTTTGTTTGCCCTCTAGGTCACCAGGTCAAATCTTAGAAAAACCTTGTGAAACTCTAAAGCCACAGTTTTGGCCCAATCTTCATGAAACTTGGTCAGGATGTTTGTCTACATGATATCTCGATGGTTGAAATTGGGTCATGTGGGGTCAAAAACTAGGTCACCAGGTCAAATCTTAGAAAAACCTTGTGAAACTCTAGAGACCACAGTTTTAACCCAATCTTCATGAAACTTGGTCAGGATGTTTGTCTACATGGTATCTCGGATGAGTTCGAAATTGGGTCATGTTGGGTCAAAAACTAGGTCACCAGGTAAATTCAGGTAGGATCAAAATGTAGGCCACTTAGTCAAATGTTAGAAAAACACTTTAGATGCCAGATTTTTTGTCCTTTTGCCTAACACAGCCATCTTAATCAGGTGAGCGACACAGGGCCATCTTGGCCCTCTTGTCTTTCCTAATAACCCTACCATTATGTACCGGTATATACTTTATCCTAATAACCCTACCATTATGTATGTACTTTATACTAATGTCAAGGTATTCAATAAATAGGTCCAGGTTTATTTAAAAAGGCTTTGAAAATGCTAATTTTCGATAAATATGTTTCACTTGAAATCATTTCTATAAATAAATGTAATAGTTAACGATTTTATATCAGAATGGTATTTTTCTCAAACTTTGACCTTTGACCTTGACCTTAACTTTTATTAGAATACATTTCTGTGAAGAACTTATACAATCTTATATTTTTCTAGCATTTCAAATAAGTAATGAGATGTTATGTTTACATATATCAATTCTCCTTTTTTATTTGGCGACCATCTTGGTGGCCATCATGGATTTCTTGGCATGCCACCATTTATGCCAATTTATACCGGCAGTTTCATGAACTACAAACTATGGCAAACATTTTGGTATAAACCATTGCTTGTTGCAATACCTGTCCCGGTTCATCAGTTTTTAGACCTTGATTGTCACCCTACCAGTAGGTTAACTGATGCTAGAAGCATTTCAGTTTTGGATCTTTTAGATAAATTATTTAAGGAACTTAATCTTTATCATATTTTTTTAAAGAATAATAAAGAAGATATGTCATAATATTGTAGAAATTTTACTGATTTGTACCGCAGAAATATGAGGCGCCGGTATATTTTTAAAAAAAAAATAAATTGTTTTTAAACATTTTAATTGTGGCACTAGCTTCACAATCTTTATCTTCTACATAGTTTTGTAACTTGATATTCTTGTACTCAGGAGCAGAAGAAGAACTATCGAAGTCAGAAGAAGCAGGCAGCGCGGGAGCTGTTGAGCACACTGAAAGATCCATCAGTAATAGTATTGGCAGACTGGCTGAAGGTGCGCGGCACGCTGAAGAGTTGGACCAAGCTGTGGTGTGTCCTGAAACCTGGCCTATTGGTATTGTACAAGAGTGAGAAACAGAAGGTACCAGCCATGTTGTAGATTGTGATTTAACCCTTTCCCTCATAGAGGATACCATGAAAAGACCTATGCGAACAGCATAAAACCAGATCAGCCTGTGAGTAACATGCAGGCTGATCAGGTTTTATGCTGTTCGCTGCTCCTCAGTGGTCTGGTAATGAGGATTTTACAATTAAATTTGGTCAGGTTTGAGTTTGGCTTTCTGCAGATCAGGCTTTATGTGGTACCTATTGAGTGCGTCAAAATGAGTCAATATGAGGGAAAGGGTTAAATGCTCTTGAATTATACCCCTCTTCCCAGAGGTATTGACTGTATGGAATCAAGCTTGTTGCATCCCATCATGTCCCTATCTGGTCATATTTATGTCCTGTCTTACAATCTCCTTACATGAAGACAAGTATGGGTGGGGGGGAGGTATTGATTGTTGAAGTTTTCATTGCAAATAAATATTCTTAGGACTTGCACTAAATCCATTGTGTTAGGTTCTTAGCTTCATTTTTATGTCAAATATGACCCTTGAGTTACTAATACTATATACAACCCTGGCTTTATACAGCCATGGTATGTATGTAAGATAGATTGCAAAAGTAATGGACTCCTAGTCTATGTAAGGTTGATGTAAATTTAGTTGGTATTGTACTACCACAGCTTCAGTGTTATAAAAATAATGGTAGATATTGACCCTTAAATGTTCATTTTATATATTCATAGAAACTTGCTTTAATATTGTAGCCTTAAATCTACTTTTTATGGTCATGAAAAATCCCTTAAAGGGGTCTATTACATATTAAATGTTTGTTTATGAACCATGACAGAGTAGCCACTGGGTGGGGACGGTACTCCTCAACACCTGCCGGCTGATTGAGAGACCTTCCAAGAAGGATGGCTTCTGTTTCAAGCTCTTTCACCCTTTGGACCAATCGCTATGGGCAACAAAGGTAGGTTTATATAATCTTCTGTTTTTAAGGAGGGCTTAGTTGTGTCATATGGAACCAAAGAAATTAAACTTTTTATGTTTTACAAAGATTGGACAAAAGGTAACATCTATTATGAAGATCTATTTGTTGACACAGATGGTTGCTTTGCGATCACATCAATCCTGTGAGAAGAAACTGGCATACCCAGAGAATATCTGTGTGTCAGAGCAACCAAATATCTTCACATACAATGTTAGACCAATTTGGCATTGAACCTGGGTTGCTTTGGATGTTTGAATATCCAGACAATATCCTACAAAGTTTGTAGATCTAATAATTAATGTGCAGTCTGTAAGGTGGTATCCTTTTTTGCTCTCCAAAAGGAGAGCATATAGTTGCCGCTTTTCCGTCCGTCCGCCGTCCATCATAATTATACCCCCCCGCAACGAAGTTAGGGGGGGGTATACTGGAATCAGGTTGTCCGTCCGTCCGTCCGTCCGTCCGTCTGTCCGTCCGTCTGTCCGTCCGTCTGTCCGTCCGTCCGTCTGTAGACACAAAATTCTGCGGACTACTCCTCCTAAACTTCTGGAAGGATTTTGATGAAACTTGCTGGCAATGATCCTTAGACATTGTATTAGCGCGTTATCTATATAGCATTGAGTTACCTCCCCTATTTACCAAGTTATGCCCCTTTGATGATTTTTGCATTACAAACTTCTGCGGACTACTCCGCCTAAACTACTGGAAGGATTTTAATGATACTTGCTGTCAATGATCCTTAGACATTGTAGCAGCGCGTTATCTATATAGCATTGAGTTACCTCCCCTATTTACCAAGTTATGCCCCTTTGATGATTTTTGCATTACAAACTTCTGCGGACTACTCCTACTAAACTACTGGAAGGATTTTGATGAAACTTGCTGGCAATGATCCTTAGACATTGTAAGCGCGTTATCTATATACATTTGGTTACCTCCCCTATTTACCAATTTATGCCCCTTTGATGATTTTTGCATTACAAACTTCTGCGGACTACTCCGCCTAAACTACTGGAAGGATTTTAATGATACTTGCTGTCAATGATCCTTAGACATTGTAGCAGCGCGTTATCTATATAGCATTGAGTTACCTCCCCTATTCACCAAGTTATGCCCCTTTGATGATTTTTGCATTACAAACTTCTGCGGACTACTCCGCCTAAACTACTGGAAGGATTTTAATGAAACTTACTGGCAATGATCCTTAGACATCTATATAGCATTGAGTTACCTCCCCTATTTACCAAGTTATGCCCCTTTGATGATTTTTGCATTACAAACTTCTGCGGACTACTCCTTCTAAACTACTGGAAGGATTTTGATGAAACTTGCTGCCATTCATCCTTAGACATTGTAGAAGCATGTGTTAGTCTATATATCATTTGGTTACCTCCCCTATTTTCCAAGTTATGCCCCTTTGATGATTTTTGCATTACAAACTTCTGCGGACTACTTCGCCTAAACTACTGGAAGGATTTTGATGAAACTTGCTGCCATTCATCCTTAGACATTGTAGAAGCATGTGTTAGTTATATAACATTGGATTACCTCCCTTTATTATAGTTATGCCCCTTTGATGATTTTTGCTTTACAATTTTCTGCAGACTACTCCTCCCATTGGATTACCTC
The DNA here is from genome assembly GCA_021229015.1 of Solen grandis. Taxonomy (NCBI): domain Eukaryota; kingdom Metazoa; phylum Mollusca; class Bivalvia; order Adapedonta; family Solenidae; genus Solen; species Solen grandis. The sequence goes on along the minus strand of CM037790.1, from coordinate 19,858,218 downwards.
CCTTTTTTATAGTTATGCCCCTTTGATGATTTTTGCTTTACAATTTTCTGCAGACTACTCCTCCTAAACTACTGGAGGGATTTCAATGAAACTTGCTGTCATTCAACCTTAGACATTGTAGTAGCGCTTTTTCTATATAACATTGGGTTACCCCCCCCCCCCTCCCCCCTGTTTTAAAGATATGTCCCTTTGATGGTATTTGTTTTACAATTTTCTTCCATTGATAGATTTCAGTGAATTTAATGATATTTATCCATAGACATAGGATAGGTATGTGTTACAAAGGATCACTAGATTTCCATGTAGTTGGCACATATGTCCTCTGTATATTAAGATGGAGTGTTGCATACAAGAATTCTGATTTCATGCTCCAAAGCCATGTTTGACAAAAACACTTGCGGGGGGGTATTAGTAAGCCCTTAGGCGACAGTTCTAGTTTTGTCCAGAGCATAACACAAAAAGTATAAGAGGTATCAACATGAAAGTTCATAGGAAGATAGATCTCAATGAGGAGAAGTGTAGTGTACAATATCCATAATTCTGTATTGAATAATTATGGAGCTATTGCCCTTTGTTATTTTTCATATGTAAATTTTGTCCGGAGCTCATATAGTATAATAAAGAACCCATCAAGTGACAAAGCGCTGTTCGGGAGCATCCACCGGTTCTACTGGCACTTGTTCTACTCTAATGTTATTGCATGATTTGTTACATTTTAAACTACTTTGAGATTGAATTGTTCATTTATCCAAGGTATTTTTGTCATAAGTTATTTACAAAGAAGGTGTATAATTTAAGACCTTATTGATCCTGAATAACTTTTTTCTTTTTAAATTTTTTTTAAAAATATGATTGTGAAACTTTATTACGCAGCAAATTCAAGCTTTTCTGAGGGTAAATCACACAGCCTGTAGATATTTGCTAGATCAGTTTCACATCTTTATTTAACTGATTCAGGTATTTGAACTGTTGTTTTAAATATTAAATCTCATGAAAAGGAGTATAGATTTTAAAATTACTTTGTAAATGAAGTGTGTTTATATTTCATATTTAATGTTACTATTCATGACACATTCTTATTTTAAGTTGATTTGTTTCCATAATTATTTTAATTTTAACTTTTTGCTTTTTTCACACAGTTTACACCAATAGGCATACATTTTACTTTTTTAAACAGTAATGTGTTCAATTACTGAGTTTTGAAAGGCTCAAGACTTGGCATGGCGTCTATCATTAATGATGTTCTAAATTTCCTCACTTAAACTTAAGAATGCAAAATTTTCTCTGTTTGACCATTTCAGGGAAACAAGAATAGATGAATAGTGAAAAGCAAAACCAGAAAATGATTTTCTGAGTAGTTGATTGTATTTTTTTAATGTATAATTACATTTATTTCACTGGTAATGTCTATGAAAAAAACAACAAACTATATCTCACTAGTAAACTGATTTATTTTTTCAGTCAGTGCATTGTTGATTTGCACTTTTTATTACTTGGCATGTAAGGCATGGGTACTGTAGGGTTCATATACAAGTGTTCAGGTAGGTTTGTACCCAGGATTAACACACAGATCAGAATCGGGATCTGAATAAGATCCCTTGCAGATCTCAATGGTGTGTCTTATACATCAGGGATAGATTGTTGACTATGTTGACATAATGGGACAGAATTCTGTGACTATATACTCTGTGGAAAGTATTTGGTCCATGTCTATTATGTAGATGGGTTGTAGCTCACATTCAATAATATCAGTGAATGATTAATATCATTTTGTAAAAATGGTAAAGATAAATTATTAAGCAATATTTGTTCCTGTAATATTTGTTGATTAAAACAACATGAAGAATATTTTTTTGAGTTTTAAGTGCCTTATTTAACCAAGTAAAATTCCTACTTCTCCAAGCTGGAATCCTTGATTTGCCAGTTTGACACTCTTAACATGTCGCAATAGAAGCTAACTCCTTGACAAGCGAGTAAAAGTCCCATTTTATACCTCTTCTTCACATATATATTATGATAGCGATTTATAATGTTCCACTGTCCATTCATCGGTCAGCTATTGCATGTCAGATCTTCAAACCTGAATAAGCTCGAAGGAATATAAAAAAATGTTACCATACTGAGATGATACGCAGAGTTAAGGTTTTGGTTGGCTCTGGACATGGTCTAGGTCACATGTAGAGCCCACATGTCATACCAAAATATTGTGAGAATATTTCATGTCCTTCTTTATCTACTGATCACCTTAAAGGACCTTGAAACAATTTTGCAAAAATGTGTACCATATTGAGACATCCTCTTGGTATATATATTGCTCCACTATCAGCCGGATCTTGTGTATCACATTAACCCTTACCCTGCTGGAACCTAAGTGCTAACCTTTGCCACCAGTAAAGAGCCAGGCCAGCCTGCACATCTGTGCAGGCTGACCTGGCTCTTTACTGTTGGCTGACCAACTACAAGGTTTCATCTTGTTACCCTTAAAATGATAATGGACAGTCCCAAAAAAGGTGCTGGCTAAGTCCATTTGAGAAATTCAGCAGGTTAAGGGATAACTTTTGATGGTATGATTTTCCTCTGTATGTTGATTTATAGTAGCAGTGTAACATTAGTTGTTGACTGTAATGAATGAGCCACCCATTATTAGTGTGATTTCAGTGATGTAGAAAATGATATTTATGTCCAGTATACAATGTTTGGTAAAGATCTGTTCAGATGATGAAATATATGTGATTTTATGAGCTCATTCTCTTAAACAGTAGCAAGTACAGTCAAAGTACAGTTGTTAAATCTAGATTATCTCGATTATATATTTCAAAACCGATGACAGGTATATTATGACATAAAAGAATAGTATTGCTTTCTGAAATGTAAGTAAACTTGAAATGGTTTTGAAATTTAGCTGTAAATTTCTCTGTTTTTTTATTGCTTCTCTTAATTGGAATAGGTCCATATAGTAGGCTGCGGTCATTGATCGTTTAGATTCTGTTATTAACCGTGTGTTTCATTTCTCCCTCTGTGATGTCACTCAATTGATCTCACTTAATTTTTGTCCAGTGTTTAACTTTGCTATTTACAGACAGCAAATGTAGCATATGTCAGGCATTCCTTGTAGAAATAAATCAAAGTTAAAGAAGAGTATTGAAAACACAACCATTGGCTATTACAGGGACCCAAGGGGGAGACAATTGGTGCTATTGTCCAACCTCTGCCATATTCATACCTGATATTCCGTGCCCCATCAGAGGCAGCAGGAAAATGTTGGATGGACGCTCTAGAGCTGTCCCTTCGGTGCACCAACCTCCTGATGAAATCCATGAAGAAGGATAGTACAGGCAGCATGGAGGGTGCTGAAGGACAGAGGTGGCCGCTGAGCAGGAGCTGTCTGATTCATCCTTCCATCTTAATAACCATGATCAGGATCCGACAGAGAGCATGGATGAGAGTGATTGCGAGAAGCACTTCGCTAACCAAGGTTCGGCTTCCTTTTCTTAGAGTTTTATTTTGCAAGTGACTTATTATACAGATTTCAATAACACATGTGGCTGTGACATGCATAATTATTTATTCTTGAATGATTTATCTTTAACATTGATTACAGTTAACCCTTTCCCTCATAGAGGACACCATGAAAATATGCAGGACTCTGGAATAAAAGAGTTTTTTTTTTTTTTAATCAAACTCATTCAACCATAAACCTGTTATGTTTTACATAAATAACACTGTGTTTAAAGACAATGAAAATGCCTTTGTGTTTAACCCTTTCCCTCAGAGGAAACCATGAAAAAACATATGCGAACAGCATAAAACCAGATCAGCCTGCGAGTAAATTTCAAGAACACAAATCCATGACTTCATATTACGAGTTAGTGAAAACCCTGGTTTAAGTAAGATCATTTTCACGCTGACCATGTTTTACAGTGTTACATTCTCATCTCCCTAATATTGATGAACAGGGAAGACATTTAAAACCTGATCAGCATGTAAGACACTAGGAGGACAATCTTAGTTAACCCTTTCCCTCATAGTGGACACCATGAAAGGACCTATGCGAACAGCATAAAACCAGATCAGCCTGCGAGGAACTCGCAGGCTGATCAGGTTTTATGCTGTTCGCTGCTCCTCAGTGGTCTGGAAATGAGGATTTTGTAATTAAATTTGGTAAGGTTTAACTGTGGTTTTCTGCAGATCAGGCTTTATGTGATACCTATTGAGGACGTCAAAATGAATTATATGAGGGAAAGGGTTAAACCATAGATTTTCTGCAACATTGATTACAGTGAAACCTTGGATATCTCTTTATAACAAGTATATCAGTAATTCCACTTCACTAGGGACCAATTTTCTCTTCCTTGGTTAAATGATTTCTGCAAAAGTAGATATTTTTCTTCCATAAAAAATATTTCCCCAAATATTGCAGGTTCAGTATTGTCTTGCTAAAATGTAATTTAAAATATTGGATTTAATGTGTTTAACATGCATGCCTTGGTTGAAGCTGTAAACTTGTTTGTGTAATTGATAAAAGAAATATAAAAAAAGACTTTGTATGGGTGAAAGGTTTTGCAAAACAGAGGCACATTGTAAGGTGAGGATAACTATACTTGCAGGCCTTGATGAAGATTACAAAACTGATAGGGAAGAGATTTTATCTGACTCTAGTCAGTCTGAGGAGGAAGATGATCGGGTGTTTGATGAGACACTAGCGCCCTCGGAGACGCCGTATGTCCAGAATGCTGTAGAGGAGCTAGGGCAGGTAAGGGAGACAACTGTCTTAGTATTTAACAGTTTATTTTAAGAATAAAGTAGAGGGGTTTCTATTCCCGTGTGGTGTTGTCAGCATTTGAGGATAATAAACTTTATTTTATGTCCCCTCCAGGTGGTAATGTTAACCTTGTCTGTCGTTTTTAATGTAATAGTTTTCCAGATTTCTCCTTCATCCTATTGTCTGACATGAAAATTCAGTGAGGCAGCACTATATTTGTCACAAGTAGACAAAGGTAATCACCAGATTACTTAAGATACTGTTCATGTTAACCCAAGTAAGCATTGTAAGACTTGGAATCCCAGGTTTTAATGTGTTTTGTATTCCAGCAAGGAGACTCGTGTCAAACAGAGGAAGTGAACGATGAGAACAAGAGTATCATCTGGACCCTGTTAAAACAGGTAGGCTAGTGACTGGCATCCATTAGTGGGTCTTAGTTCTAGGGAAAAAGTTTGGGGCCTTTTGAATATTTAAAGAAATGCTGTTTGTTAAGGGCAACCTGCACTAGCAGCCAATCTGTTTTAAGTAGCCAGTTTAATGATTCTGGACAACAGACTCAATTAAGACTCCATTTAGTAGCCACCTGCTGTAAGTGGTCACTTTGCTTGTTTCCTTGACCTTTGGCTTAAGACTGATGTGATGTATTTGTTTCTGATACTGCTTGTGTTCAGATGACCAAATAATGACAGGAAAACAGGTAGTTAACAGTGGGTAATGATTAAGCTTAAATTTTCACAAAAGCTTGAAAGGTTCCATTGTAATCTATTTCTTGGATTCAGACAAAAAATGGGTATAGCTTTATTTATCATGACAATTTTATACATAAAAATATAAGGTTTTCATAGCTTCTTATAAAACTGGTTTAGAGATCTTTAGTTTGTTCACATCACATGATTACTTCATAAAATGTGTATTTGGTTTTAAAAAGAAATTATATTTAGAAAATTTGTTTTATTATCACATATTTGAATATTTTCCAAAGCCACAGGATCAGGTTTATTTCATGCAAATATGTGAACCTATTTAAATCCAGCAGGGAGACTCATGTCTCAAGTCTCCCATTGTTTCAGGTACGACCTGGTATGGATCTCTCCAAAGTTGTTCTGCCGACATTTATCCTAGAGCCGCGGTCCTTCCTAGATAAGCTGACGGACTACTACTATCACTGTGATATTTTATCAGAGTAGGTCCCCTCTCTTGTTATATCCCAGCTTAACAAAGTGAAATGTGGGTTTTATAGGAATCACTGTGTTGTCCTGTCGTATCTGTTATGTTTTACAAAAAACTTAAATATTTATCTTCTCTGTTGTTGAGACCAGGCATAGTGGCTGGGGTATTCATCATCTTCGGTAATAGTTATATAGTTGGGATCACACTTGTCATGTGTCATTGTCCTTCAGTCACATTACATGAAGACAAGGTGTGATGCAGGAGAATTAATCAGTCAGGATTTAGCAAAACAGCATGCATAGAATTTAAGGTTTTAATACAGACTTCAAGAATCTGAATATATTTTGTAGACAAGCTGTAAGATTTTTGTGTCTCCCCACCCCTCACAAAGTGGAATGGGATGTGTAGGAGCCCAGCTCTTTTGTCCTGTTATGTCAAGGCTTGTTCATAAAAAGTCCAATCCCCTTTCATGTTAAGTTCAGTCTAAGACTGTTTGCTAAGTGTCCAATATCAATACAGGACCAAAAACACAAATATTTATTTATGAATGTAAAGAGAAAATCATAACATAACCAAAATTGCATTATTTTTAACATTAACATATAAACTCAGATATTCCATTAGAGGATTTGAAAAAAGTAACAATATTTGAAGTTTTAACATTTGAGGGAAGGTTGTCAGTTATTTGCGTAAGCTGCATATGTTGATGGGTATATTACAGGGCAATACTGCAGGAGGACCCTTACACCAGGATGAAAGGAGTGGTCAGATGGTACCTGTCGGGCTTCTACAAGAAACCTAAGGTGAGCTTGGCAGAGTGTTTGATGCATACCCTAATCACTGCTGCATTTTTCTCACAAATGGATTATTTTAGTGGGATGGCTCAGAAATGAGGCTATATTATTATAATTCAATGGAATGGTGTACAAGTCCCTAATTATACACCTGCTAAACAGGAATCACACTTGTCATGTCTTATTCCTCCCTACACTCATATAACATGAAAACAAGGGATTCAGGGGTATTAATCGCCATATGTGATAGTTCCTTTCACACGATATTGACCTTGACATTTCACAAACAAATCCCCCAGTTGTTGCTGGATTTTCTTTAGACAGCTCATGTATAATACCAACGTGAAAAACGTCTAAAATTTGAACCATGTTTAAAGCTTTTGACTGACAAACGTTGAATAGTGCTTAATCAATCATGATGTCAATTCCCTGAACATTCCTGATCAGGTCATGCATCTGAGTAATCAGGAATTGAAATGCTATCAAAAATACAAAATAATCTAATTCAGCTTCATTAACTAAACCTGTTGCAATCAGTTGGATCATGCAGGACTGATGTAATTAATTACAATTCATTTCATCTGTTGCTCTTAGATTGTATTCATTTATAACCATTTAGTATTATTTTACGATAAATGTGATGTATATATGTTACATTAATTTATGTGTCAGCGATACTTCCAGTAATTGCGTCTTAACTACATTTAAGGGCCTGAAAAAACCCTACAACCCTATCATCGGTGAGACCTTCCGTTGTTACTGGGACCACCCAAACACAGGGAGTCGAACCTTCTACATCGCAGAGCAGCTGTCTCACCATCCGCCAGTCACGGGATTCCATGTGACTAACCGCAAGGATGGGTTCAACATATCTGGCAGCATTCTGGCCAAGTCCAAATTCTATGGTGTGTATTTCATCCCATCAATATTTCATTTGAGAACATGCCCTCAATCCAGGTCATTGAAATCATGTTATGTCCATTGCCCACCGTTATACCCTCACTTCACCAAGAGAAGTGGAAGGATTCGCTAACATTCTTCAGTTGTGCTCCATTTTACAAAAAGTGGAATAACATGGTATTGCTAGTTGAGGCAGTGTGGGAGAGATAATCGTCACCTTCAGTGATAGCTCATATTGCCCATTGTTTTAAAGTATCAGATGGCATCTCTGAGACCTGTAGCAGAAGTGGCATAATGGCTTTGACTTCTTATATAGATGATAGTATCATTTCAATGGTGAGTTGTTAGGGGTGTATGCTTACTTTATTAGACCCCCATTTCACAAAGTGAGGTGGGATCTATATAGTAAATGCACATTTTCCCATCCTTTCAACCAGTCAGTTCAGTTACTCTTTATATTGTCAAGTCAGTGCAGTGCAGCAGAGATGTTAATCCCTTTCAGTGATAGCACTATTGTATTACTTGATTGAAAGAGCAGTTACAATGAGTTACTAGAGATTCAATATAATATAGTGTTTTGACTTGAATTACTTGTTAATAATGAAAACGAATATTTTGAACAAATCCAAATTCTGATTTTTCTGTAATGTTTGATATGATTTGCTTCATGCCCTGCATATAAGATAATAAAATTTAACAAGCCTAAACACAATAGGCTGTTGGGTTGATGATAAGCGTGTGGTGATGTTGATCACTGTATTGTTTTTTTCTCCTGTGCAGGCAACTCACTATCCGCTATCCTGGATGGCGCGGGAAAACTGACGTTCCTTAAGCGGGGGGAAGACTACTACATCACTATGCCTTATGCACACTGTAAAGGTATGTACACAGCACTCCGGCAGAAGTCAGTCTGAGTTTATGTTCACACGGAAACAGTGGTTTGATAGATCTTACATTGCCAGGTTAGGGACAGAATTTGACCCCTGATGGAAACTAAAATTAGAAGGGGGTGGGAGATGTTAATGAGATGACAGTAAAAAGGTGGAGCAATTACAGTGGAGGAATGAGTTTGAGCAGTAGCTGATGTTGAGATAAAGGTTTTACAAACACCTTTACTGTTTATACACAGGTGGCCATTGATACCTACTCAGATTTGATATCTTGGGAATTATAAAATAATAAATGATTGCCCCTCTTATAAATGCAGTAATTAATTGTATTAGCCAAAGGTACAAAGTGATAAAGGAATCATTTAAGCAATAGAACTGTTTTTGAGATGGGCAGTGGTGTCTTGAGATTCAAACTCCCCAGTGACTGAGAAATTGTATGCTTCATGCAGAATGGTAATCTCCAGAGATACTCATAGTTGTAAAATGAATTATGTATAGATATTTGACATCACAACCCCTATCAAACAAAAAACATATTCCCAAAACTAGGATTTTGTCTGACATTTATGCTATGATTAAGTATGTTGGATGGATGACAATGCCTAAGGGTGGACCGAGTACATTAAGTCTTTCCCTCATAGAGGAAACCATGAAAAGACCTATGTGAACAACATAAAACCAGATCAGCCTGCGAGTAACTCGCAGGCTGATCAGGTTTTATGCTGTTAGCTGCTCCTCAGTGGTCTGGAAATGAGGACTTTATAATTAAATTTGGTAATTTTGAACTGTGGTTTTCTGCAGATCAGGCTTTATGTGGTACCTATTGAGTGCGTCAAAATGAGTCTATATGAGGGAAAGGGTTAATGGAAGAAAAATGGCAGTCTTGATGGGTGATATCATCCAGATCAATCTTGAGCAGCCAGTATGTAATGTCTGTACATTTGCCATGTGATATGTGCAGGTATCCTGATTGGAACCCTGACCATGGAGATGGGAGGGAAGGTGACAATCAACTGTCCCAAGACAGGCTACAAGTGTGAACTTGAGTTTAAATTGAAGGTAAACATATGGTCTTTTTCTTCTGTTCTCATATACTCATCTTTAAATAATGAATACAGGGAAGTTTTGGATTTTCAGTGCTTATTATATACCAACAACAACAACAAAAAAGAAAGAAAACAGACCCACTAACGAAGTTCAAATTTGTGAATCAGCCTCTGGAACTAACTGGTACTTTTTATGAATGTAGCAGTATTCAATGTTTTTTTTTTGTGTGTAGAAAATAATATCAATACTTTATGGTTCCTAAGTTTGTTTTTTTCCCAATTGAAACATCAGATACATTGATTACAATGTGAGGACAATGGACAGATGTTAGTGTTTTTAATTGGTTAAGTTTTGAAAAACACAAGTAGATAGGTAAAGGCTGGACATACTTTGGGGTTATATGAGTCAAGACTAAGATAGTTGCTGAAAATAGAGGACTGGATTCTTTGTGAGTGTAAGTGTGTTTGTTTTAATTTCCTGGCTTGTTTTTAGCTCACCTGAGCACAACGTGCTCAAGGTGAGCTTTTCTGATCGCCTTTTGTCCGGCGTCCATCGTCCGTGCGTGCGTGCGTGCGTCTGTGCGTCCGGCGTCAACAATTGCTTCAAACAACATCTCCTCCTAAACGGCTTGGCCAATTTGAAAAATATTTTGCAGGAATGTTCCTTGGATGAAGCTCTACTAAAGTTGTATAAATGGTTCTGGTCCATTGCATAATTAGGTCACAGGAGCTAAAAATAGATTTTAAAAATGAAAATTTAAAAAATCTTCTTCTCTGAAACCACAAGGCCTAGCCTTTTGATTTTTGGTATGTAGCATGATCTTATGACTCTCTACCAAGATTGTACAAATTATGACCCTGGGGTCAAAATTGGCCCCACCCCAGGGGTCACTTGATTTCACATAGGCTAATATAGAAAAAAAACTTGAAAAATCTTCTTCTCAGAAACCACAAGGCCTCGAGTTTAGATATTTGGTATGTAGCATGGTCTTATGACTCTCTACCAAGATTGTTAAAATTATGACCCTGGGGTCAAAATTGGCCCCGCCCCAGGGGTCACTTTATTTAACATAGGCTGATATAGGAAAAGAACTTGAAAAATCTTCTTCTCAGAAACCACAAGGCGTAGAGTTAAGATATTTGGTATGTAGCATTGTCTAGTTGATCTCTACCAAGTTGGTTCAAATCATGAGCCTGGGGTCAAAATTGGCCCCGCCCCAGGGGTCACTTGATTTAACATAGGCTAATATAGAAAAAAACTTGAAAAATCTTCTTCTCAGAAACCACAAGGCCTGGGGTTTAGATATTTGGTGTGCAGCATTGTCTAGTAGATCACAACCAAGTTTGTTCAAATCATGGCCCTGGGATCAAATTTGGCCCCACCAAGGGGTCACCTGATTTTACATAGGCTAATATAGAAAAAACTTGAAAAATCTTCTTCTCTGAAACCACAAGGCCTAGCCTTTTGATTTTTAATGTGTAGCATGATCTTATGACTCTCTACCAAGATTGTTCAAATTATGACCCTGGGGTCAAAATTGGCCCCGCTCCAGGGATCACTTGATTTTACATAGACTTATATTGGAAAAAAAACTAGAAAAATCTTCAAGGTCTGGAGTTTGTAACATGGGCTAATAGACCTCTACCAAGTAGAGTGTGGTAGTGTGTAGCATTGTCTAGTCGATTCTTACCAACTTTGTTCAAATCATGACCCTGGGGTCAAAATTGGCTCTGCCCCAGGGGTCACTTGATTTTACATAGCCTAATGATATCAGGTGAGCGATCCAGGGCCATCATGGCCCTCTTGTTTGATTAAATGGTTTGCCTTCATTGTTCTACCACTGTTTGTGTTGTGCTACAGCCATTCCTAGGTATTGGAGAGGCGTCCAACAAGATCACGGGTAAGATCCGGATGGGTGGAGATACACTGGCCACACTAGAGGGACACTGGGACCAGGACATCTACATTAAGGACAAGGCCACTGGGGTAAGCAAGAGGGCTCAGTTAGGTCACACAAAGAAAGAACTCATGAGGATAGGGAAATGAAAATACTAGCTACCTCGATAGAAATGAGCTGTTTCTTTGTTAAATCTGTACAGAATGTAGATTTCTAGGGAGTTCTACAACAGGAGTCATCAGTGGTCCTCCTTTTTTGTCTGTGAGCAGATCTTGTCTGGACTTTCATCCAGTAAGAATATGGTTGAAGTAGTCCTGTCAAATATCATTATAGACTGTTGTCATGCATGTGTTGTTTCAGTAATGTGCATTTAATAGGTCTTTATAGTACTTATACATGGTAAAACATTGATAAAAGTACAGTAATGTATAGTCCTATGTCTAGAAATCCATGGACTCCCAGAACACTCTGGAGATGGGGTTGTGGCAGTATGCAGAGAGAGAAAAAAAGAATTTTGTTTGCAATGAAAATATGACGAGCAAATATACATGCACAAAAGTCAGTTTCTGAAATATTTAAGACTGGTTTTTTTTTTGTCAGTCTTTTTGTAGACCTGTTTTTTTTGTCAGTCTTTGTATAGTCACGGGCATTACAGGCTCTTTCCTTTTACCTAGGAGACGTCAGTGTTTTTCCAGCCATCTCCGGAGGTGAAGGCCGCGAGGCTTAAACGGTATACAGTCCCAATAGAGCTTCAGACGGAAATGGAATCTGAGAGGTGAGCCCGTCTATATAAGACTTAATTGTACAATTTAAGTATTGGTCCTGATGGCAAAATGGAAAGGCATCCACACAGTAACTAGGAGAATGAGGCTTTGATATACTTAAGTCATTACAAATGGTCTCATGTTCATGCTCAGGGTATAAAGGTAGCGAATGGCTGGTGCAAGGCTAATGTGATTGAGTGTGGTATTTTGCACTTGTCATGATATCATTTTGAAGCAGCGCTATAACAGGGAGGTTATGGGAGAGCAGTTCTAGGACTGGTTGAGCATTTCAGAGAGCAGTTTTAGGACTGGTTGAGCATTTCAGAGGGCAGTTTTAGGACTGGTTGAGCATTTAAGAGGGCAGTTTTAGGACTGGTTGAGCATTTAAGAGAGCAGTTTTAGGACTAGTTTTAGGACTGGTTGAGCATTTAAGAGGGCAGTTTTAGGACTGGTTGAGCATTTAAGAGGGCAGTTTTAGGACTGGTTGAGCATTTAAGAGAGCAGTTTTAGGACTGGTTGAGCATTTAAGAGGGCAGTTTTAGGACTGGTTGAGCATTTAAGAGGGCAGTTCTAGGACTGGTTGAGCATTTAAGAGGGCAGTTCTAGGACTGGTTGAGCATTTCAGAGGGCAGTTTTAGGACTGGTTGAGCATTTAAGAGAGCAGTTTTAGGACTGGTTGAGCTTTTAAGAGAGCAGTTTTAGGACTGGTTGAGCATTTAAGAGGGCAGTTCTAGGACTGGTTGAGCATTTAAGAGGGCAGTTTTAGGACTGGTTGAGCATTTAAGAGGGCAGTTTTAGAACAGGTTGAGCATTTAAGAGAGTAGTTTTAGGACTGGTTGAGCATTTAAGAGAGCAGTTTTAGGACTGGTTGAGCATTTAAGAGAGCAGTTTTAGGACTGGTTGAGCATTTAAGAGGGCAGTTTTAGGACTAGTTGAGCATTTAAGAGAGCAGTTTTAGGACTGGTTGAGCTTTTAAGAGAGCAGTTTTAGGACTGGTTGAGCATTTAAGAGGGCAGTTCTAGGACTGGTTTAGCATTTAAGAGAGCAGTTCTAGGACTGGTTGTCCATGTCAGGATAATAGGATTTGATGAAGTATTATGCCAATTGTGATGTGATATCTTGGTACTGCAGCACTACATATGTCTCTCAGCCTCCAAATGACTGAACTGTAGAAATATCTAATTTGGTTACATATTTGTAAGACTGCATCATGCTGAACAATTAAAATTAAGAATTTCAAAAATAATTGTTTGCCATGGCGACAGGTTATGGCGTCACGTGAGTGAAGCTATCGTGACGAGTGACATGCATCAGGCGACCCATGAGAAGTACATACTGGAGGAGAGACAGAGACAGGAGGCCCGGGAACGTAAGGCCCAGATGTTGGACTGGGTGCCTCGCCTCTTTGAGAGGGACACCATCACTGGAGAGTGGATATACAAGTATTGTGAGTGAGTATGGAGACAGGGATGTGTACCATTACTATTTAACATAGGAAGTTTGTAATGGTGTCATTATAAGTTGATACTTGATTTGGTCAGGTAACCTGTCTTAAAATAATATAAAAAAAAAGAAACAAAGCATAATAGCATTCCATCTTAAGACCACACCTCTCTTGACTGATTCCCTCCTTTAACTGACAGTGCCCATGCAGTTAGTCTAGCTACTGGAAAATAATAAAACGGAATTGTTGATTAAAGAATTGAATAAGTAATTGTGGCATGTAAGGTACTGAGTTTTATGTTAGTTTCTGAATCATTTGAATTGTAGATTACAGACTAGGTTTCACATATATGAACACCACCACATCATTCCATTTTGCTTTCTGAAAGTAGTCTAAGTCATGTTTAGTACCTTCTCAGGTGAAGAGTGTCTAATCCAGGAACTTTTGAGCTGAACTTAGTATAATTTTTAAAAAACTTGATTTTCACTCATCATGATAGAGATAAGAGATAATCAAAAGTTGATGTCAAAAGATGTCATGCAAAAGCTTTTTGTTTGTTATTGATTATGTGTCTGTGAGTTTGAAACTTGAGTAAACACCAGTAAATTTTTCAATGTTACTATTGCAGCATGAGACCCTGGGACATAACCAATGACCGATTGCAGTACGAATCTGACTACATCGTGACAACCTGGACCAAACACAAGACGCCTGTGGTGCGCACACTCAGCATAACCAGCCTTGAGCAGAAACCGGATTTGCCAGCCACAAACGCGCAGCGTCACTCCACACGGCAGATACAGCGGCCGGCAGTGAAGCGACTAAAGGTGGTCGGGGAAGAAAGCGGCAGCTCGACAGCAGAGATAGACCTGAAGCATGATAGTGACTCATCGGAGCAGGGGCCCAGTATGTATCTGTCCTCCCTTTATCATGCACTCTCCTATCCAACACTTAAGTTATCAATACTGTTCTTCCCCCTACAAAGTTGAAGTGGAGACTATATAGGAATCTTGTGCATTCTACTATCCCATCTTGTCCCGCTTTTCATGAGTTCAGTATTGTTTCATGTTGTTAAGTCAAGGCTGTGCAGTGAGGTATTCATCTTCATCAGTGAAAGCTATGGGTATTTAAAGGATGGAAAGTCCATGGAATATCCAGTGAAATTGGTGTTGAATACTTTATTTAAATACATTTTTATTTTTACAAGAATTTCTTATATATTAGAGTAAGATTAGTGAAACTATCTTCGACAGAGACACAAGTCTTGACAAGGAATGATGTTGCTGTAATGCTAATAATCTTTTAGTTTCATGCTCTGATTTGTATTAAGATTAAACATAACAACAAAAAAGACAACATTAAACCACTTACATAGTTGCAGTAGATATACAGAGCAGATATGGGAATAATTGATATACAGGATATAGATTTACAAATTTATTAGTGTTTATCCTCACAGATAGTAGAATAATTTTGATAGAAAGTTTGAAAAAAAAAGTTTAAACCATCATGTTAAGTGGATATGATGATGATCACACTATTGTAGGGGCTGGTAAACGGGTAACTCGGTCAGCTTCCAACTCACGGACAGCCAAGTATTCAGAGGATTCGCTGAACCGGATATTGGAGCCGCTAATGAGCCTTCAGCAGGACACCAACCGGATTGTGAAGTGCCTCCAGAACCAGCTCGTCGACCTCCAGATGGCACAGCAGCAGCAGACGGCCCAGAGATTCCCGCTGCAGCCACAACACTGGCTCATCCTGGGCGTTCTCCTGGTGGTCAACACGCTGCTGCAGTGGCTGCTGAGATGATGTCATCACACAGGAGTCTCTGTCTCGGGAATTTATACTATATCTTTATGTGGTGTAAGTGGAGACTTAGCCCTCTGGACTTTGTTATACTTTCATATGGTAAAAGGGGGGATTTAGTCCTTTGGACTTTGTTATACCTTCCTTTGGTGGAAGCAGTGATTTAGTCCACTGAACGTTATAACACCTCCATCTGTTGTAAGTGGAGGCCTGGTGGATTCTGTTATGCAGATCAGTGGTGTATGTAAGGATTTTGTCCTCTGGCATAGTTTTGAGACACAAGTACACTCTTGGTTATCTGGACTTCGTTAGAGAGGATTTAGTCCAATAGAAACAACATGATTTGAAGACATGAGATAGGAATTAAAAAGTTAATAATTCAAAATGATACATGCAGGATTAGGATACAAAAAAGCCTAAGAAGGTTAAGTTAAATTTGTTTGATACTTTAGTAAAAGACATTAATACAAAAGCAGAATATTCTATTCACAAATTTCACAGTTTGCTACTAACATTTAGATATAGGACTTTTTTCTAGATAATAGGGGTAATACTACGTCTTTGGAGGTTGATGTGCAATTTCCTTGATTATGAGAGAAAAAAATCCTGGGATAAATAGGAAATGTTGGTAGAACTGCTTGAATTTAAAGAAATTTCGCGGGAAAGATCCTGATAAAGAAGGAGAAGTAAAAACTGACACTAAGGTATGCATGTATCATCCCTAAAATAGAGCTTTTGTCTTAATCAGGGATGGCAGGCCCCACCCTCTTCAGCAGAACTGACAGTGGTACACTAGTATCATACCCTATCAACAGTACATCTACAGTTATTTTGAATTTAATAATCTAAATTAACTACTATTAATGAAATAACCTATTTAATTTGAGAAGAAAAGGGGAGAATCGCAGCTGTGGTATTGATAGGATGTAATACTTTCTTGCAGGAAAATCAATCTTTTATGGTTCAATTTCTTGATAGGTCAGATCAGCTCTGTAGGTGTTCTTTTTACCCTAGTGACAATCAGTTTGGTTATAGATATAGATAGGTGTAGAGAAAGAGAAGTTGATATGTGTTCATTATGAATTTCCTTGGACAGCATGCATAATCTGGCCAGTTGTCTCCCCTTTGAATTACACTTCAAATTACTTTGTTACTTCAGATTTTCAGAAGGTTTGATAATAAAACATATTTGAAATATGTGATAAAAATCATAGAATATTCTCTCAGGAGGGGGAAAAAATCCTTTTTTGTCCAGAAATTATTCAGTCTGGAGGAGTTTCTTTTTACTGTCGTAAATGTTAGAAGAACTTATAAACATTTGAAGAACATTTACATCAAACACTGTTTGTAAATACTAGTGTATTTAATTGAAAATGTGCAGAAAAATTATATGAGTATTACATTTAAAAGATATATAATTTTAGTGATTAAAGAGATAACTTAAATTTGAAGTATAGACTTTAATGTTATAGCTTATTGCGCATTGACAATGCTTTCCTATTACATTAATCCTTTCCCTCATAGAGGACACCATGAAAAGACCTATGCGAACAACATAAAACCAGATCAGCCTGCGAGTAACTTGCAGGCTGATCAGGTTTTATGCTGTTCACTGCTCCTCAGTGGTCTGGAAATGAGGATTTTGTAAATAAATTTGGTAAGGTTTAACTGTGGTTTTCTGCAGATCAGGCTTTATGTGATACCTATTGAGGCGTCAAAATGAGTCTATATGAGGGAAAGGGTTAAGTTCAGTCAACCAATATACTGAGATTTTTGTTCCTTTATAAATGAATCTGAAGGAGGTATAGAGGGTCATCATTAACTTTTTGATTAACCAGTCCAGTTGGTTGCTTGTTTTTATTAAACACAGTTTTTACACCATCCTAGAGGGTAAAAGTTACTTGCAAGGAATACAGATGTGCACAATGCATTTATGTGAAGATATTGTAGGGTTCTACAGTGCTAATTATTAATGTATGTTAGTGGTGTCAACTTTTAACAGTAAAAATAGATGTTTAGTGAAACTTGCTTGACAGTTTGGCTTGATTAATGAGATTCTGTCCAAATATTGCAGTCATGAATCATTGGGGACCCACTCGCTGATGTTTTTTTTTTTGATATTTCATAATTTGCTAAAGAAATGGTGTACCGGTATATTGACCAAATACAAGAATATTGGTGAGAACCTTACAACAAAGTGACTTGAAGTCACTTTTGATAACCATTTCATCATCAGAAATCAAAGGCAAAATTTCTAGTTAGAATTTACACCAGTTTCTTGATTCGGAATCTCATTAGGGTTTGGTTTAACTGTGGATAAACTGAACTGGAAAGTCTTGTGTTATGAGATGTTGGCAGTCAGTAAGCTTTAACATTGCTGTGTGATGTATTCCTGCATTGGATATCAAATATATGCAAACTTATATGTTTGTGTTAAGTACATGTTGCTTTTGTTTGTACCAATTTTTATTGACTAAAAGTTGTCAAATCAACACTTGATGTAAAGCAGATTGGCATTTCATGAAATATCGGAAATTAAGATTTTACTTAACTCAGAAATATGAAAAATTGTATCACTAGTTTTTTAAAAACCACAGTCAAAGATTATTTTCTGGACGAACATATCAAAAAGAAATATGCATCTAATTTAAGTTTTTTTCTGGAGTAATTTATTTTACAGTTCTAAATAACAAAAATTTAAAGTTGAGGAATATCTTTAAATCGAGGTGTTTCATTAAATGTAGGCTTGGCCACATTGTCATGAAACTCCTTGACTATTGATTTCCTGCAGATTTAAGTTTTGAAGAACCATTGCCCCTGAATTTTTTTGTACATATATAAGGTAACTTAAAGCTTTTTTTCAAACTACAGTGTAACACTGCTATATTGCGGACTGCTATTTTGCGTTGACCATTATATTGCGATTGATCAAAGCACCCCAAAAATATATTGCGTCATTGCATTTTCTGGTGCTTAAGGCTTTCTGCGAAACTAATCCATCTCCTTCTATATATATATGTACTAAGAAGAGTTATGCAGTCAGCACTCAACAATAAGTACACCTCAGCTGAATTTTAAATATTGATAAATTGTAATCGAAGGGCAATTTTCCTACCAACATTATTTTAACCCTTTCCCTCATAGAGGATACCATGAAAAGACCTATGCGAACAGCATAAAACCAGATCAGCCTGCGAGTAACTCCCAGGCTGATTAGGTTTTATTCTGTTCGCTGCTCTAGGTTTTTACAATTAAATTTGGTAAGGATTGAGTTTGGCTTTCTGCAGATCAGGCTTTATGTGGTACCTATTGAGTGCGTCAAAATGAGTCTATATGAGGGAAAGGGTTAATAAACAATGGATACTGTATAAATAATTATGATATGTGCTGAAGAGTTAAGTAACCATTTCACATCATCATACTGTACACAATGCTTCCGGAATCAGAATCAAAGACAATTAAAGTAAGAAAAAAGAAAACAGAGAATGGTGATTGAATTATTTAATATAACTAAATAACTTTGTAACACAATTACTCTTATTGCTTTATATTAGCTGGGATAAAGAATTAACGACTATCACTTAGACACATAGCATTCTTGATCTACTAAGTGGACCAATAGAATGTGGTATTTGAGCTTGATCCTTAAGAACCGCGATATAGTGGCGTTGCACTGTCAATGCCTTTCAATTTGAGTAAGAATTTAGACTTTCAGTGAGGGGCTTCTGTGGCCTAACGGGTAGTAACTGACTTTAACACTCACTCAGCCTCTAACCATGTGGGTTCAAATCCTGGCAGGGCCATGTGAGGAAGCCTTCCAGCTGGCTTGCAGTAGGTCGGTGGTTCTACCCGGATGCATCTATGCATTCGGGGTCTTCCTCCACCTGTAATTAGCTGGATAACTCTATATGACTGAAATACTGTCGAAACGACGGTAAACTCAAATAGTCAGGTCAGGTCAAGACTTGCAGTGATGCAAGATGATATTAATGTGAGGGAGATCTAATGTTCGAGATGTTTTGTGAATTACAGGTTGGGTTGTCATGATGATAAAAGCTTCATATTACAAAGAGAATATACACAGTAGGTGTTTAAATTCTTGGTTTAAAAATTCAAGAATTTCTTCTTCTGGTTAAACTGTTTTGAAATGTTTTGTGTACCCAATGCAGCACTAACAATGTTTTTTTATGAGAAATATATCTGTAGGTGTACTTAATTGTTATTTGTTGCTAGGATGTTATTTATTTATTATGCATAATTGCTGATTTTCCTTTGCATGTTAGTTATAGAAATGCTATTATTGATTTGATTATTGCTGATGTATAGAAAACTATACAGGAAAAGCCTCTAGTTTTATATACCAAATAAATAAATTATAAAAGTTTTAAAACCGTAAAATTGGCTTTAAAAAAAAAGGTTAAATTCCACCAACAATTCTTAGTGGTAAGTAATTCAGGGAAAATTTCATCAGTCTTGTTTCTCTGATAAAAATACCTAAATGTTTGATTTCTTATCAAGTATTGTTAGCTATTAAGGTATTAATTCATTTGAACTTAGTCGTGTACTTGAATATTTCATAAAATAATAATGGTAGAAAGTGTATCTACTTAGTTTAAGAATTTAAGTATTACTTAGCGCTAAGTATTGTTTGTGGAATCGATTCTGGCCCTACTGTTTCTTATGATTTTAGACTGGTGTGACAAGTGTTGTAGGGCTGAAACATTTCAGAAAATGAAAATTTTTTTTTTAGCTCACCTGAGCACAATGTGCTCAAAGTGAGCTATTGTGACCGATGAATGTCCGGTGTCTGTTGTCCTTCGTCAACATTTAACTTAAAACAACATCTCCTCCTTAACCACTGGACCAATTTTAAGGAAATTTCACAGGAATGTTCCTTGGGTGAAGCCCTATTATAGTTGTTCAAAAAATTTGATCTCATGCAGAACTCTGGTTGCCATGGCAACGGAAAGAAAAAAATATTTGAAAATCTTCTCCTCCAAAAGTACTGGCTGAATTTCAAAGTTATTTGGCATAGATGTTCCTTAGGTAAATCTCTACAAAGATTGTTCAAATTGTTTGATCCGTTGAAAAACATGGCCGCCAGGGGCTAAGCCTATTTTCCTTACAAAATTGAAAATTCTTCTTTCCTAAAGTACTCACCCGGTTTATGGCTGGAAGAGGGCAGAGCCCATTTTCCACAATATCATAAGATATTTGCTGGATTTTTTCCTCCCACTAATACCTGGTTCACAGGTGAGCAACCCAGGGCCTTTATGACCCTCTTTTTTTAATTTTTGTTTAAATCATACTTTTCTGCATGGCTGTCCTAAAACCCTGTAGGAGGACATCTCTGTGTAGGAAGTTGATGTTTGGAAAAAAACATTATTAACTTACAAGGTTTAAAAATGTTAACTAACAAAGCTTAACCTAATCTCACTTGTCCAGGCCAGTCTGGGTAACAGTAATATCAGTGTGTTTAAGTGGATCTAAATGGAGACAAGGATGGAAGAAAACAATGTATATAATTCTGATAAAACTTCTATCAATGCCAAAGAGTGAACAAATAGTGTTTATATTCATGATCAACCTCCTAATGCCTGATTTTGTTAATCTTTTGTGGATATCAATGTCAACCTGTGCTAAACTCTATTGGTTATCAACTCTGTTAAAAGTGATAAGGGATATATGAAAACTGTTAAACTGGCCTTTTTTCCAGCAATATGATTGTTTCTGTTTGAAAGGCTATCTTTCATGTGCTCATTGATTCTGTATAAACACATTGGTTATTGTTTGTTTAATATGCAATAAATGGAGAATAGTCATAGAAATAAAGTGCAATTCTTCTCCATACAACAAAGGAAAATGTTATCTCAATGAGCTGTTGTCAAGGGAACAACTGTCAGTGTTAATAAGTGATATTTGCAGGAGTTTTGAAATATTTGTATATATATATATATATATATATATATACACTTTGTTTGCATTTATACTAAAATGTGTTCAATATTACGTTACTAGTGGCTTGGTCCACTGGATAAGGACTCTACTGATTAGATTCCGGTAGAGAAGTGATAGACAGTACGATAAACTGAGGGACAATGCATTAAACAATCATTTCTTCTTTTGTAGTGTATTTGACACATATTAAATACTTTTGTGAGACCTTGTAAGGATTAAAGAAATACAAGGAAGTTGTACAGCTGTGGTTAAAGATATAGACTTCTATTCATTTGAATCTTTTACACGTACATTTGATTTGTACAAAGCAACAATGCAAAAGCAGCCATTCAATTATTTAGAAAATTAATTTCATATTGGTATTAAAATAAATAGGTATAAAAAGTCTAGTACATATAAAACTATGAGTGTAGTATATTTATATATTATATAATCTGTAAATGATATGAAGGATGATTTCTTTAGATTGATAGACAAGGCAGTTTGAGAAAGTTTGAATTGAAGATCTGAATTTGATTTTTGTTTGTTTAGGCCTGTAAGAAGTTTCATTTCTGAGGCAGTGGGTATAAACTGTGTACAATTCATAGCCACGTAATGTATACATGTAGCAGTGGATTTCTTGAAATCATTTTTAAAATATAAGGAAAAAATATGCTTATATGCTTATTGTCTTGTATTACTTTTGTAGTAAGTTTTTGAGTTGATATGGATAAATATTTTAGCATTGATATTTAGTTATGCTATTGTGTAAAAACATGAGATATTAATGTATAAGGGTAACAAGGTATTCTAGTGTTATGGTGATAAAAAACTGGCCTAAACCAAGACATGGGGCCTTTCATGAGGTATATTGAGTACTGTATACACATTGGACCAGCCCTCCGTCAGAGGGCTGTTTAGGACTTATTCATCTTTGTAAATTGTCTCTTGACATCATTTAGATGATATAGAATTTCAAAAAGCCATTGTAAAAACGACCATGAAAGCATGCTCATTATTGAAAGCTGCAAGTTTGGGTGAGGCAGCCAGGGTGATTGATCCACATCTGTGTGTTAACATGCTCTATAGTGCATTTAAATCCCATTAAGACATTCAAAAACCAATAGGTGCATTTCGATATTCATAAAGGTACACATTGGACTTTAAACATAACATACACATTTCCAGTACTTTTGATTTCACGTTTACATTCACACTTCACTGCATGCATTTTGTTTTATATTGATGCGTTTGTTTAATTAGTAGTATTATAATTGTTATATATGTAATCTATAGCTTAATTTCAGTGGGTCACTTTTGTAACATATAGTGAGGGCACAAAACAAACATAGTCTCAGATTCCAGACAGGTATCTCATGAACTTTTTTACCTGTATTTTGTCATTATTTTAAACAAACATAGACATATACTATCAATTTCACTGGACATAATTTATGTAGTATTATCAAACTAATGACATGAGTCTTGACCATTGCAAAATACCAAGGACCATTGTTCAAGGTCATATGTCAGGGTAACAATGCCATACAGTGTTAGATGTAGTTTAATTTTCAAGCTGTAGCTGATTGGTTCTCATTTTATTTCTCTGAATAAGTACCAACTCATGGAAAACATTTACTATCTTGTCGCAAACTTGATTTTCATTTCAACTTCACTGAGCTTTTACAAAACCAACATTTTGTACTAAAAGTGTCTTAAACTTTCACTATAATTATGCAATCGTGTTTAGTCGTCTGCTGTTTTTTTTTGTTGATTTCTTGTTACTCTGTGTTTTTTGTCAGCATAATAACTATTGGCAAAGGGGAATCTTTTTTCCATGATTATTGTTTAGAAAACTGCAGTCCCACCCTTTTCCATCATCTTGGTACTGGTAATACTTTAAATAAGTGCATTCATAATTTCTTTAATAATAAAACAATCAACTTTAATTGATTTTCTGGATTAAAATGATTTTATGACAGTTATTTAATCAGAAGGCCAGAATGTACATGTGTGTTCCCAGTGAAGGAATATTCAGTTGAGTCACTGTGAAAAAATTGGTTGACCTGGTTTACTCAAAAGAACATATGTTTTTTTTGTTGTTGTTGTTGCTATTTATGATGAGCCAACATCACCATGACTGGGAAATAACCCTTAAACAAAATTGTTAGATGTAACTGATGCTTAACATTTCACTGGAAAGTTCCATTTACTTATCAGTTTATTTAGTTAAGCAGTTAATTAGTACGAGACAAGTACTTAGAGTGGCACTGAGTACTGTGTATGGTTTGAACAATTAGAATCGGGTGAGGCTGTATTCTTCTGAAGAATAAATTGGATTGGTTTGTATGATGGAGTCGTTCTCAGGGAAATGTTCTGGACCAGGCTTACAATTAAAAATTTACAACGGTTAACTTAGATGGAAGTTTTACAATTGTTTAATGTTTTCTGTATGTGCAATGGTTAATTAAATGAACTGTGGTATTACCAAATTTGCTCTTGAGGGATCATAATAATTAAAAATTGCTTAAAAGACTTAACTTACAGTTATCTACACAAAAGTTTGATTTTATTCTGTATCTTTAATATTGTAGTCGAGTTTCTGTCACTATTCACAGTGAATATGTCTTTTAACCCTTTCCCTCATAGAGGAAACCATGAAAAGACCTGTGCGAACAATATAAAACCAGATCAGCCTGTGAGTAACTCGCAGGCTAATCAGGTTTTATGCTGTTCACTGCTCCTCAGTGGTCTGGAAATGAGGATTTTGTAATTAAATTTGGTAAGGTTTAACTGTGGTTTTCTGCAGATCAGGCTTTATATGGTACCTATTGAGTGCGTCAAAATGAGTCTATATGAGGGAAAGGGTTAATGCAAAATACATTGAATATTGGTTTTATTTGTTTATATATACTTGTAGATTTATTGTGGTTAAATTAACATATAAATCACAAGATTAGGTCTTAGGAAAGGTTAACCTCTACTTGGGCACCTTTTTTTGGATGAACATTTAAAGATTTACAATGGTTTAATTAACTAAAAGATAGGAATTATTGAGATGGTTTGTAAGAGGGAAAGAGATTGAAGTTGTGAATGGTTTCTTAGTGCTCCATTGTTGGATAATGGCAGAAGTAATCTACCTCAAGAGTCTAAGAAAAAGGATGTTACCAGGTTGGGTTTGTCTTCCAGAAAATCTGCTTGTGTCTTATACTGCAATTTGTTGATAGTCTGTAATTTTGTCACAGAAATTGTAATTCATTTTGAACATGAAATAAGTATTAACGTTTTGACTTTTTTTTGTAATTAATGTACACTTTTGAATATCTGAATTGCAAAGTTTTTCCTTGATGTCAGAATGTGGTCCTATATTGCCTCAAATACTTAACCTTATATAATACAAAATGTTCATCAGCTTTAATTAATACATTAGCTTGATCAAGGCAATGTTTTATGGATATGATATGAATTTGAGGGTAAAAACGTCTGTGAAGTATTTTCTTGATGAACCCTTTGCCAGATGTTAGTTTTTTTTTTTCTTCTACTTTTATATATTTTCTCCTATATTTAGCATGTTAAGACCAAGATTTACAGCCACTCAGTCGTCAGTTATTGTAAGTGTGATGATAGTTATTAGTGACAGTACCTGTTATTTGTATTTATGTGATGTTTACATTGAGTTTGAGCCTCTTTACTGTGCAATGGATGCAGTATCTCACATTTTGTTCACAAGCGTTTTTGCATAATGTATTTTTTGTGGGTAGACATTAAAAGTATCTAATATTTTAATTACTGTGTTCATTTCAATAATTTGTTTTTATGATGATTTTTGTTGACTGACATTATTATTATGTACAGCTGCATTTGATGACAAGAAAATTAAGTATTGTCTCAGGAATCCTGATTAATCTATAATACACTGCATGATTTTTTCACCAGATGTTTTCTGGTTTGATAAGCAGAATCTACACTAAGGATTTCAAAACAACAAGATTCACTTTTGTTATACAAGTTCTTGCAGTGAGAAAGTAACATGGTTAAATCTGGAAGTAACAGGGTTTTATATGTCATCTACAGAGTACCAGGCTATAAGTTACAATGCCCTGGCCGTGATGTTTTGACACTCTTGATTAAGATAAGATTTTGGACAGTTGCTTACAGGATCGCAATCAAAGAAACTTGAGAGATCCAATGGTTGTGTTGATTCACAGTTGAATCCCTGTAGCAAGATCTGTTCAGGACTCTCACATGGGCTTATTGCTGCTCCATGTAGGGGTACATGGGGAGAGGAGCAGTGTACAATAGGAGTATATGAATAAAATCAGGGTCTCTTTAGAGTCCCTGATAAAACAAGAGTTAAGTTAGTACGGTTATAAAAGTTCTAAGTTTCAAGAGATACATTGTATCCTACAAAGACAAAAAATATGCAGGACTCTGGAATATAAGAGTATTTTTTTTTTAAATCAAACTCATTCAACCATAAACCTGTTATGTTTTACATAAATAACGCCTTTGTGTTTAATTTATTTTAGACATTTAATATATGAACAATTGTTGATTTGATTAAGCTGGTTGAAGGTAGGAAATACATATTGATATTTTCTTTTCTCATTTTGCATTTTAGATATGTGTTATATAACTTATATTTATAAGGTAAAATAGTGATATCGGAACACCATGCATGATATGAGGTAGATGTCATGTCACAGCATCCATGAGATTAAATATACTATCATGCTGTCATGGGTCTCAGAACATCATGGTTAGCTAAAGGTTTCATATAATTCCCCTATTGCTATTTTACTTTATTTATATATTTCCTCTAACACCCTGCTTCTAATCGGGTATAACTACAAATTGAGACTAACTCTGCACCCAGACACCCCCACAACACGACGACTTGTTTGCATAATATAGGAGTAGTGAAAAATTAGTGTGAATGTGTAATTTAAATAGCGTGTTCTATACAGAATGTATGCTGGGGGCTGGCTGTTGAACGATATGTAGAGAAGAAAATTGTGTTTTATGTCAACAGCCAGAAAAGTAAAAGGATAGCATGTTCGACAATGCATCCTGTAATGTAATAGGTTTTAATGACATCGTTGACATTGCAAATAATGTATTAAACAGTTCAAACCTTGTTGTAATGGGGTTAATGGACATATGTTTAAAATGATTATTGACCTGCACGAACTTCAAGACTTTTTGTTACTTGAAAGTTATGTAGGTTAGCTATATAGACTGTTCTTAGATGACACTTGAATTGCGTTCTGATCTATTCGAGAACTCGGACTCTATCCGAGTAGCGTACCACGTGTCTCTTTCTTTCGTCCAATTTTGTGTAATTGTTAGTGTATTGTCCTTTGTAACCAAATAAAATCAACATCTATCCTATACTGCAATAAATAAAACATATAAACATCTGTGTGTATTGCCCCCTTAGACTCGCGAATCTGATTCTCATGTCTCGCCAGTGTCTTCAGGTTTGATTCCTGACTGTGCATTGTTCCTTAGATCGTCCGTGCAAGTGGTGAAGTCGACCCTCATCGGAGGTCGTGGTTCACGTCCGCCCAACATTTATGCCCATAATCGGTCAAGTTAGACAACTGAAATATTGATGCAGAGCAAACTTTTAAACCACTCGTTAGATTTTAGCTCACCTGAGGTCAAGTGTTCAGGATGAGCTATTAGGATCGATGAATGTCCGTCGTCCGCCCAACATTTATGCCCATAATCGGTCAAGTTCGATTATGGCTGATATCGCCCCATTAGGTCAGGAGTTATATGGTACTTTTCATATTAAAAATGCCAGATTTCACTTCGTTTGCACACTTGCATTTTCATTTCTTAAGCAAACATTTTCAAACTTTATGACATTTTTTATTGCTATAATCAATTGGCCAAATTCGACTTTGGCTGATATAGGTCAATTATGCCCGAAGTTATGACCCTTTTAACAATTACAGCCATAAACGATTATGGCTGATTTCAGCTGATTAGGTCAGGAGTTATGGCTTTAATTTCAAAGATTATTATGCACAACTCCAAATTTGACCACATTCGTTTGTTTGTAAGATTGTATATCTTGCTTAAGTCTAACAATACAACTATGCTATAATATGGTAACTTGTCTGCATCAGTTATTCTTAGTAGCCTTGGCCATCTTTTCGTTATCTCACTAACTACTATAAAGTGTTACAGATTAGGAAAATAGAAATTCTCTTTTAATTCGACGATGCGCACCTGTATAATCAGCGCAAATAAGGAGCATATAAATTGCTTTCATTTGTATTATTGACATTGATGGTTGTCTTTTGTAATGCACAAGGACGTTTAAACACGTCTTTGCTGTTGTTTTGAGGATAGTGTTTAGTCAAAGAGACGTCAATATAATTATAAAGAATACAAAGAAGCACCCGGACAGACCCGTCAGCCTTCGACAATCTGAACGAATCAACAGGGAATCGAACCCATTGCACTAAAGGGCTAAAGGACAGTCTCTTTTCCAAATATTGAGAAAAATGAAACATATTTTACCTATATATCATACAAAATTTCAGGAAAATGAGTCGTTATAGTCTTGCAATATTAACCTGAGACATTTAAATATTCAGTGACCTTTTTTTCGGCATTTGTCGGTTTCCGAAGTCAACATATAGACTATAAAGTAAGGCACAACACGTATATGTCTTAACGTTGAAGTATATATGCCTTGTTAGCCTCAATGATAACGTTCTTGACTTCGGAGCTGAAGGTTGTGGGTTCGAATCTAGCTCACACAAACACTTTTCATTTTTTAAATAATTTGACGACTATGCTTAATGATGTTATACATGCAAATCACATATATAGCACGATTTGATCGAAATTTATGTTGAATACTCAATACATGTACTCGACTGCATATATATAGTTAAAAGAAGACAATAAATAAAAAGGATACCAGTAATTCATGAAATTATTCGTTCATTCTCTCACACAGCAAATAAAAAAACTGATACGTAAAAAAATAACTTACCAAAAAAAAAAAAAAAATGCATCGTGGATTCGAACCTGCCACTTCGTCATTACAAATCCGCCAAACTTACCACTAGGCCACCCGGACTATTTCAAAACATGAAGCATTGCAAATCGTACAACTATTAAAAAACAATTGGTTGGATCGTAATAATTCACGGAAACTAACGAAGAACATCCCGGCAGGTCAATCTTGCCAAACAATAACGGCTTTTGGTCTCCCTGTCGGATGTTATCTCCTCATAAACAAAGGCCATTTCTTACGACTTAGGTATGTCACGGGATTGAACCCACGACCTCCCTCTTCCGAGGGATCAAGGATTTAGTTGGCAAAAGCAACTAGACTGGATGATAATCTATATTGCCAAACCGAAAACCCCGTAACCCCAGTCCGGTTGTCTTAATATTGCATTGATCGTAAATATTATCTCATAAATATTTGGGAATCTCAGAATGTCTTTTTGGCATGGTTTCGATTTTTGCTTCAAGAAGAGGAAAATTAAAACATTCATAGCTATATTATGTTTATAGGAATTTCTTAACCCTTTCCCTCATAGAGGACACCATGAAAAGACCTATGCGAACAGCATAAAACCAGATCAGCCTGCGAGTAACTCGCAGGCTGATCAGGTTTTATGCTGTTCGCTGCTCCTCAGTGGTCTGGAAATGAGGATTTTGTAATTAAATTTGGTAAGGTTTAACTGTGGTTTTCTGCAGATCAGGCTTTATGTGGTACCTATTGAGGGCGTCAAAATGAGTCTATATGAGGGAAAGGGTTAAAATGAGTCTATATGAGGGAAAGAGGGAATGGGTTAATCTATATGCCAGGCTCTTTTTATGGTTCCCGGTATTTAGACTTGAAGGAGGGTCCCCAGCAACAAGGTAAATGTTGCTGCTGGAAGGGTAGAGATAGAAGACGTCCGACAGCCTGATAAAGACGCTGCATCTTGTATTTGCCTTTCAGATGACATTATTCAAACAATTGTGAAAAAGTATTATTTAAAAAAAGTGTTGTGACAGGAGGCACCCCATTTGCTGCTGAAAAAAAATCCGTGAATTTCTTAAGATGTTAAGTGACGTGAGGAAATATATGCGTGTGTTTGGGTCCTAAAGACGAGCTGTTAATGATTAGTGGAAAGACCAAAAGTGAAAATGTTGCTCAACGGACAATGGATACACTACAAATGTTGGTCGTTGTTTTATTTTATTCTAGCGATATGATTTGTCCATCAGATCATACAGGCATCGACCATTTCCACACAAAATCTGTATTTCAAACAGTCAAATATGAAGAGAAGCGTACAAGCAAATGTTATTTCTTTCAACGGGTCTCTCCACGCGTGTGTTGTTAACTTAGCTCCCAAGATCTAAGTCCTTGTGACTTTAATACACTTCAAAATTTGAAAAAAAATATTTCGATATAAAATACAGAACACGGAATTCTCGTGACAGTGCTCTTTGTCAATACCTCTTATTTGTTCTAAAAGGACTATTTTTGCGACATTTCAAGACTGGCAAAAAGGGTTGAAAATGTGTTTTGGTACACTGAAGGTTTGAATTAAAAAATATTTTGATAAAGGATCTCGCACAACAAAAGCGTCATTTGTGTCTTCATAATCGGCAGGCAATTATGAAAAATAATGCAAACCATTTTTGAAATAACATGATTTATTTTCTCGCAACATATGATAAATATATAAATTGCATCACACTGCATAAACAAAATTTATCTTATATTCATACCATTTTTTTTGTTAAGATATTGGTTTAAGTCAATGCATGTATACAACAATATAAACTGTGTTAAGACCGGATATATTGTATTTTTTTAAAAGAAAAAAGTCTTCATTTTTGATGAGTAAAACTTAAAGCAAAATGGATGACCCCCCCCCCCCCCAAAAAAAAAAATAAAAATAAAAAATAAAACATTAAACAAAGAGTAAAGTATTATTAGAAATGTTTAATGTTTTCAGAATACAAATATACCATCGCAATTTGTGAATGATGTTTTCTTAAAGTGTCTCTTGAAAAAGCCAACAAATTGTTCTAAAAAATACAAACGAGCACACAATTTTCATCACATGTCCGGACCAAATTCATACAAAAATACTTCTTCCATCACACAACTATGAACAATACAAATATTTCTTCAACACGGAGACTGTCTCTCCTTTTTTTCAGATGAAAACTTTATGAAAAAGAAAAAAAAAATGTATACTTCGAACGCCATGCCTTGCTTCCGTTGAAATTACAGTCAAGTACACATTAACACGATTATTTATATTATGTATACTCAGTCAACAAACAACCATCAATCAACTTCATATAAACAAACTTACATGTAGATAATGCATTTTCAATTAATATGATTGGATAGATGCGCAGTGGATGCCTGCTGTTCTTAATAAGTCTTTAGAGTCATTGGTAGTACACTACCGGCGTCGAGTTTATTGTTATTACAAGTATTAGCATTCCATGTGAACAGAAAGTTGAAGGAGAGAGGTTCATAGCTGGGAAATGATATCAAAGCGACATCAGTCCGTATCCCTTTAGTGCATATAGCTGTAGCATTGTTTCGAAGAGAATTTATGCATAGTTTTCTTGAAGAAATTACTTAAAGCTATGTTTCCAGCGGAAACTGCCGCCATTTCTCTAAATTTTATATCGTCGTTATGATAAAATCAAACAACTTCTGAAAAGTGCAAGATATGTTGGTTTCGTCATTCGTCAGTTATTGGTTTCTATACTGTGTTTAAGATGCTGTAAGCTCCTTGACATGGAAGCTAACACCAATCCAGGAGTCTTATTTCTGTATATAAGCAGCAACACCACTGATTGGGTCATTGATCCTTCAAGCATACGACACATTGTTTTCAATGCAATAAGCAATGTTATGTTTATATGTGTTCAATGATATCACACGACATGTCGACAGCAGGCTCGCTCTTTGTTGCATCCGGACATAGTTGAGAACGTCGCGTAAGCACTAATTTCTGCTTAACAATGTCGTAATCGACCATTTGTTCGGGCAGAGTACTGATCAAACATTCACTATAAACTCGTTCTTTTGTCGGAACCATGAAGGTTATTTTCCTCATTTGTCTCCTCTTCGCGAGAAGAGCAGATTTCTTGATATCTAGATGGTTGTTCTGCTTTGTGAACGAGTCGCCACGTTTTGATTCAGCTGCAAACATTGGACGGTCATTTTAATCTGCTGGTCACGACCTTAAAGGCATCTAAACAATATCTGTGATTGAATTGCAGTAAAACAATGCAAATCCACAGAACAAATAGTAAATAAATTTTGTTGGCCTGTCTGAAATACCACATAGAACTAAACGTCATTTCATAAGGAATGCAGACGATTTAAGTGGGATTTGAACGGTGTACTTAGTTCTGTTCGGTAATTTTTGCCATTATATTTTGAATACATAGCGAACGTAGCGGTCAAACTTGTCTTATCCTGCCGAGGTAAATCTACCATTAAAAATGAAAACAGTTCGTCAATGAAAGATTTGCAGGATTATCTTTCGATTAATGATTTTCCTGGTGAAAGAAATTAAACTTGTTTATTTAACTAGATATTTGTAAATATCAAAATAAATTTCACCATCTTTTACTTGCTGGTTTTGATATTTGACTGTCCAATTTCTTTTGAGTTGAATATATTTATGTTACAGGAAAATAACCTGTTTTCTTCCCTTTTTACGCAGTCTTTTCTTATTTACAATAAAGCAACATCTATCATTGTACGAAGATTTGAAAACATCAAAACACATAATTGTTAAGTTAAAGATGATAAGTTTATCTATGCAAGACAGTATTTCTAAATAGCTTCATAACAATTAGCTTTGTGATTTAACCTGAGATTGATAAACATTCAAGGGGGAAATGAATAAAACGTAATGGAAAACGGTATAGTGGGGTTTGGTAGACAACAGATATAGTTACTTCTCTATACAACCACTAGTATTCCGTGAGAATTACACACAGATAACAAACACATGTGTTAAAGGCGGAAGTGCCATGTATAATATTAAGTGTTTCAGTACATCAAACACCTATCTAATATCCATTATTTCATTTGAGTTTTCCCCTTGTTAAGGAAGTATTGGGATGATTCGCTATTATATGTATTACATAGAAGAAAACAGATCGAAGAAGTGGTATTATTTCAGACGTGGCTGATATACTATCTGCAAAACATGCCACGCTTTTTTTTTTAAATTTGACGAATTTCCATGCACGTATAATTCCCATTGCAAAGGTAATATAATGTGGTACTGGTCGACACATGACAAGAATTTCCTTAAATATATTGCATGTTTAGCTAATTGTATAATACGAGTCCCTTTGTCCTTTACATCATCTTCTGGGTGTGAGAACATTTCCGATTAATTGGAGGCTGTCGGTTCTTCCGCAGCACTGAATGAGATGGCTGAATTTGACGATGTTGAAACATCTTTTTAGTAGTGAAAAAGACATGCATTTACCAGACATGCGAAAGCGGGATTAAAAGCACACAAAGTCAAATTACCGACCGTTAATTATTTCATCAATCAACATTTGTCTAAAAACTTCTCAAAGAGAATAAAAAAAAAAT
Organism: Solen grandis; assembly: GCA_021229015.1. Classification (NCBI taxonomy): domain Eukaryota; kingdom Metazoa; phylum Mollusca; class Bivalvia; order Adapedonta; family Solenidae; genus Solen; species Solen grandis. The sequence goes on along the minus strand of CM037790.1, from coordinate 19,825,187 downwards.
AATGCTAACTTAAGCAGGTAAAACGTTTTTGTTATTGTTGTCAGCTCAAGTTCCCCCTTTTTTGGAAATAGTTGTAAAAAATATATATTTTCATATGTCTTAAACACATATTCTTTGAAACTTAAAGTCATCTCAGATAGAATCTTGCGAAAATTTAAGACATAAAGTCATTACGCATACTGTTATGCGTATATATACACCGGGGAATTTCATGGTGTGTATTTTGATGATTTTGATTAAAACCAATTTTTTCTAGTAGACACTTCAGCTTATACTCAACAAATCCCCTTTTATTCAGTACCTGAGCAATATTTGGATATATGTACATGTATATCTAAATTGTTGTGAAGAAAACGAGCGTGATAAATGAAACGTCGTCGGAGACCCACGATTACCACGTATACTTTGATATTTCATTGGTCCTCTCGAGAACCTATAAATAATTTTTACCAATCGGCATGCTTCATTTTACATCTCTAGAATTACAAGTTAAGATCAGTTGTGGATCTCCGGTGATATCAATACAATATAAATAGGAATATCCCAAAACACACCCAAATCAATTGACTGAAGCATTCTTGTTTATGATTTTGTCACCCAATAAACATAAACAAGGTTAATAAAGTTTAGGTTAAGATTTTGAAAAAAAAAAAACAAACATGAAATATCTTTAAAAAAAGTAGCATGTAACATGTTAACAGATTAAAACTATTATAAGTTGGAAACGTAAGCAAAAATGTTTATAAATACCAATTTGATTTGAAGACTATGTAACAAAACAGATTTAATTTACAAAGTAAAAAAAAAGATAATCTACCAACTTCCATTAAATATTATACACTTGCAATTTTTTTTAAAGTAAAGACAATTCATATGTAACCGAGCGAAACCGAAAGATAATTAATCGTATATATCTGAGTATTGATGTCAGATCCGCACAATAAACTGCACAACTTCTCCGCAGTAGTTACTTCCTCTGAAGGTCGAGTCCACTTTTGCAAAGTAGGGGAAATTGTGGTCTAAAAACAGACATACGCCTGCTTCTCATTCATATTGCCAAAGCAGCATTCCTTAATTGATGGAAGTGTTCAATTTTCATTACTGTGTTACCTTTCATGTTTAAACTGAAAAAGAAATCTGTTTTATCAAGTAGAAAGATATATACAACCTGAAACTCCCATTTTAAATTGGAATATCCTAAATCTCATAAAAAAATGAATTAAACAAGCCAATGACAGCATTGCATTTGCTCTGATGCTTGCATACCAACATCTGATTGGTTCAAGAAATAGGTCAAAATCAATTTTATACAGCTACGCCGAAAAATCAAAAGCATCACAACCATGTAACAAACGACATGCAGGTAAAGCACGTACACACGTACAGACACGAGACAAACAGAGTTACGAGTGTTAGTTCAGAATACTGACCACTAGCAGCCCATGCATGTATATGTTAGATATGTTACGACAGCAAAGCAGTTGTATAGTCTCTTTTTCTTTCATGGTCTGAAAAATCAACGATGAATCATCAATAATGCATTTATTTTTTGACTAACCAGTCCGCTTGATTTTCAACTGAACTAGACTGGTCCTTATCTTCCATATCAAAAATGATGTTTTGATTAATTGGTCATTTTGGTTCGTAGTTTGATATAATGATTGCTTTCGTATATGAATATCATTCAACCTTTCTAAGGAAGAATTGAGTACATATCAGATCGTGTATCTGTGTGAGTAACACATATCAAATGCGTGACGAGTGACTGACTTCTTTGATTGTGGAAAGTAAATATAGTTATGTGCATCTCTTTGAGAACTTTTGTGAAGGAAAGCGATGTTTTGAACAATATGAATGCCAAACACATAGTATGTTTGGGGGGAAATGATTTTCTGGAATAATATTAACTACAAACAATGTGTCACTAAAAAAGATGAGCTTTGATAATGTTGTCTCAGTAATGCCATGCAAGTAGAAATTCTGACGCATTGTTTCAAGGGCTTGATGATTTTTAGGATAGCGACATTTCAATGAAAAAAAAAAAGACTGAAAATGTTTGCAAGATCAGTTGAATGAGAGTTCTACGCAGAACTCAAATAATTTTAAACCTAAATCGACCATTCTTCAGATCAAGATTGCATACTTGTAGTACATAACAACTGGAAACACTTCGACTGTCTCTGTATAGGGGTATATCAGACCATTTGCAGCACAATCACGATATACCGCAGACAATCGAGGAACCGAGTGACTATTTAATTGTGTCTGCTCGGAATTGCACGCTATTCGAATAATTGCACCTCGGATTTCGCCAGTAGACTGTATTCTCATAATATAGCCATATTTAGCTAATTAAAAATAATATCTATAAATATGATACATTGATATTCTGTGGAATGCTTTCAAGTCAGCCAATATATGTATAGCAAGAGCAAACAGTTTTTATCTTTGAATTTACACACAGTTTACATTTGGGAACTGTAAATAAACCAGCAATGAGAGCATCGCCTTTATGCAGGTGTGCTTAGAAATAAATTTCTGATCATTTCTGGTGAGTAGAAATCCGGTGAAAATCTAGGTCAATAGCAAAAGCATAAAGCTGCAAAACAAAAACCCTTACGAATCCTTATATCTGTATTTGCTTGCCCGATTTTAAAAAGTGTATTTAAATCTCAAATTCAGACCACCTTATTAGGACCAGCTCACAATTTAGACCACATTTTACTTATTTACTTAACCTTGACCACATGAATATTTATGTACATTTACTAATTCATGATATGATCAATATTAATTTACTGATCTTTAAATGGTATATGAAGCAATGGATTGTCTTTGCTCTTATGCTGTGTACAGCATTGTATGAGCAAACTTAGGAGACCTTGACCAGACAGCTGTCTGACCTGGTCTTCTTTGTTTGCCAGTGCGTTAATTGATTCTTATGAAGTAAAGGGTTAACTTAACAATGAGACCACTTCACAGTTTAACTCAGTTCACCCCGCCTTATGATAATAGTCTTATCACTGAGGGTTTACTGACTTAAATTGAAAGGTGGGTGATTACGTTAGGGGAACATGTTGTCATTATAAATATGTTTTGATGTAGAAGAAATTATATGAGCATAATTATATGATTATTAGGTGAGTTAAAGGTAAGTTGTCTTTATTGGTAGGTGATGTAGTTCTATAGAGGGAG
>CM037790.1:19809028-19821892 GCA_021229015.1 Solen grandis | reverse complement strand
TATTACCAAGGCGGCCCCAAACTTTTTAAAAAAAAGGGGAAAAATGAAAATTAGTTTTTTTTTTTTTTTTTCAGTAGGGAAAAATAAAATTAGGTGGTGGGACTAAAAAAAACCCGGAAATTTTTTTTTTGTTTTTTTGGGGAAAAAACCTAATCGTTTATAATGTGAAAAGAGGGGGGGTTTTTTTTTGAAAAAAAGGAGTTAAAGTATAGTTCTACAAGGAATTTTTCCTTTGGGGGTTTTTGGGAAAGTAATTTCAAAAAAAATTTTTTTTTTTTTTGGGAAAATTAGATGGGTAAACCCCCGAACAAAATTTTTTTAAAAAACGTTTTTTTTGGGAAAAAAAAAAAAAAAAATAAAAAAGGCCCCCAAATTTTTTAAAAATGTTTTGTATGTTTTAAATTATTTAATATGATAAAGGGAAATTTTTTGCAAAAAAAAAAAAATAAACAAAAACCCCGGGAGGGGAAGTTTTGAATTTCAAAAAAAATTGATTTTTTTTGGGGAAAAACATTTTTCCCCAAACTGATAATAGTTAAAAAAAAATGATTTTTTTTCCCATTTTTTTTACGTTGAAAATTTTTCCTTTCCCCATATTATTACATTTAAAAAAATAAATGGGTTTTAAAATTTTTTGATTCCTAATTTTTTTTTAAAAATTAAGGAAAAAAAAAGGTGGTTTGAAAGGAGGGGAAATTTTTTATCAGGGGAAAACATTTTTTTAAATTTTCCCGGTTTGTAATTTTGCCCCCCCGGGGAATTCCCCCAGGGGAGAAGACTTTTAAAGAAACAGGTAAATTTTTTTTTGGGGTACAAAAAGTTTAAAATTTTTTTAGAAAAATTTTGAAATTTTTTTTTTAAAACCCCCCAATTTTTTAAAAAAAATAATAAAATAAAAAACTGTTTAATTAGGTAGGGGAAAAATTTTTTCGAAGAGAAAAAAAAAAAATTTAAAGTCACGAAAAGAAGAAATGATGAAATTTAAAATAAAATTTTAAGGGGGGTGTGGGGAAAAGGGTGTGTGTTTTTGGATTTTATTTTTTAAAAAAGGGAATCTTTTGGGGAATTTTTAAAAAATTTTTGGTTTGAAAAAAAACGGGAGTAAAATAAGTTTTAAAAATGGTTTTTTTTTTTTTTTTTCTTCGAAAAAACCTTTGTTAAAAATAAAATTTTGAATTTTAAAAATGGCCCAAAACATAATGAAAAATTTAAGCTTAGAAAATATGGATGAGGGGGAGAAAAGGGGGGAAAGGAATGCATATTTATGCGGAAAAAACAGTGAATTTAGGGGGGGGGATGAAAAATTGAAAAATTAAAATTGTTTATCATAAAATTTAAAGAAATATTAAATCTTTTAATTTAAATAATTTTTACAATAAAACTTGGTAAAACCATGGATAAATTACAAAAAATTTAAAGCCAACACATGATGAATTTCCCTATTAATAAAAGCAATTTGTTTATATCCCTTTAAAGTTTTAATGAGTGTTAGACAATCTGGGGAAAATGTTGGAAAAGGGGTGAAATAATTTATAAGTAGATGAAAGGGTGTAGTCAAAATGAGATATAACCGTTTGGGAATTTTTTATTCTTGTACTCGATTAAAGAAAAAATCTATTAAACTGTATAGCTGGCGGTATGACTTTTCAGAATACCGGTTTTTAAAAAGGGGGCCCCTTTTACTCTGGCATCTTTTCGCAAAAATAGCTTTTTGACCCTGTTTTTGTACTTTTATTAATTGTTTAATTTCCAAGGTAAATTTCAACCATTCTTGGGCTTGGTTTTTAAAACTAGTGATTTTTCCGAGCTTTGGTTAAAATTATGAAAAAATATTTATATTAAATCTATCCTATGGGAGTTACTACTTGTAATTATACGAATTCTAATAGAAAAATGATCGGTGCTTTCCACACTCATCGGGTTTTTTGATTTTGTACATCCAATAAATTTATATACTTTATGTTTGTGGGTTAAATGCAAAATTTGAAAAATGCCCGAAGATATTGTTTTAATTGACAATTGACAGGTAATAGTATTGATGATTGCTGTTCATTTTTTTTTGTTTTTTTAAAGTGATTAAAATCAAAACACATAATAACAAAGCATAATTTTTACATTTTTTATGAGTCCGTTGGAAAAAAAAAAAACAGTTTTTATTAACGTGCTTAGGTTGATTTACGGAGAAACAGAGCCCTAAATTTCTAGAGGAACCGCAATTTTTGTTTGTCCCCCTTTCTGTTTTCCCCCTTTTTTTTTTCGCTGTTTTTTACAGATGAAACGGTTGTGATAAAATATTGTTTTTAAAAGCTTAGTTTGATATTTATATTTTTTAATTATTGTAAAATTAGTTGTATACCTTGTAAAAAAAGCCATTTATACCGTCTTTCCCGTATCGTAATCGATAACGTTATCGCAGATGTAAATCGTATATCGTATGGTATAGACAAAGAAAAGCATCGCATCGCATGTAACGAATCGTAAGGTAAAAACAGACCTGCTATGCACTCCCTACGCGATCGTATATCGCTATTATATCGTCCCTTTTTATGTATTCCAATGTATTTTTTGACAAAAATGATACGTTAGACCATGTAATCCCCATTCCGAGTAAAAGGCCAAAACCCAAAATGGTAAAAATCCCATATCCTTACCAGGTAAAAAATGCTAAACCCTAAAATGGGAAGGCCCATATCCCTACCCGAGTAAAAGTGCTAAACCCCTTTTAAAAGGTAATGGTCCCATATCCCTTCCCGAGTAAAAGTGCTTAAAAACCCCAAAAAAGGGAAAAGTCCTATATCCTATACCAGAGTAAAAGACAGAAACCCTATAATGGTAAACCTTATCCTTACCAAAGTAAAAGTGCTAACCCTAAAAAGGTAAAGGTCCTTATCCCTATACCGAGTAAAAAGTGCTAAACCCTAAAATGGTAAAGGTTATAACCCTATACAGGAAAAGTGTAAACCCCTAAAATGGGGAATGGTCTAATTTCCCCATACCAAAATAAAAGGCTAAAATTAAAAAGGGAAAAAAACCTTACCTATACCGGTAAAAGTGCTTAACCCTAAAAGGTAAAAAGGGCCTTAAAACCCCTTACAAGAAAGGTAAAATCTAAAAAGGTAAAAACCTAATCCCTATACAAAATAAAGTGCTAAACTCTAAAATGGGAAGGGCCTATTCCCCATACCAGAGTAAAGTGTAAACTCTAAAAAGGTAATGGTCCCATATCCTATACAAAAAAAAAGTGCTAAAACCCCTTAAAAAGGTAATGGTCCAATCCCTAACCAAAATAAAAATCTAACCCCTAAAAAGGGAATGGTCCCTTTTCCCTATACCAAAGTAAAAGGCAAACCTAAAATGGTAATGGGCTAATCCTATACCCGAGTAAAGGCTAAAAATTAAAAAGGTATGGTTATATCCAAAAACCAGGTAAAAGGCTAAACCCCTAAAATGGTTAAAAGGTCCTATATCCCATCCAGAGTAAAAAATGCTAAACCCCAAAAAAAGGTAAAGGTCCTTTTACCCTATACCAAAATAAAAAGTGCTTAAACCCTAAAAAGGAAAAGCCATTCCCTAACCAGGTAAAAGTACAAAACCCTATAATGGTAAAGTCCTATATCCCTATACCAAAGTAAAAGTGCTAACCCCTAAAATGGAAAAAGACCTATATATCTATACCAAAGTAAAAGTGCTAAACCCTATTATCATAAAAGTCCTACACCCCTTATACAAAGTAAAATTGCTAAACCCCTAAAATGGTAAAAGTCCTATATATCTATACAAATTAAAGTGACCCCAATAATCATTAAAAGTCCTATACCCCTATACCAAAGTAAAAGTGCTAACCCCTATAATGGTAAAGTCTATATCCCTATACCAAAGTAAAAGTGCTAAAACCCTATAATCATAAAAGTCTATACCCCTATACCAAAGTAAAAATTGCTAAACCCCTATATGGTAAAGTCCTATATCCTATACCAAAGTAAAAGTGCTAAACCCTATAATCATAAAGTCCTATACCCTATACCAAAGTAAAATTGCTAAACCCCTATAATGGTAAAGTCCTATATCCTATACCAAAGTAAAAGTGCTAAACCCTATAATCATAAAAGTCCTACTACCCTATACCAAAGTAAAATTGCTAAATCCCTATAATGGTAAAGTCCTATATCCCTATACAAAGTAAAAGTGCTAAACCCTATAATCATAAAAGTCCTATACCCTATACCAAAGTAAAATTGCTAAAACCCTATAATGGTAAAGTCCTTATCCTATACCAAAGTAAAAGTGCTAAACCCTATAATGGTAAAGTCCTATATCCTATACGAAAGTAAAAGTGCTAACCCCTATAATTGTAAAGTCCTATATCCCTATACCAAGTAAACTGCTAAACCCCTACAGGTAAAGTACTATTTCCCTTTAGCATAGTAAGGTGCTAAACCCATGTAATAGTTATAAATTCTTATTGGTTCTAGATCATGCAATCTTAATGCCCTTTTTTACTGGTCCAACACACATCTGGCCGACTCTTTTTGAAAACCTCTTCCAGATCAACTTACAGACTGTGCCCTCATTTATGCAATTATTCTTACCATCTGTGCATCCTGCTATGCATTGTAAGGCACCACTGACCCAAGGGGCAGCTTTGACTTCTTCTCCCCTTGTATCTCCTAGTCATACTTGGCCAAAGCACCCTCCTTAGGCTTAAACTGTAACAAAGACATACTTTTCTCACTAATTTTCTCTTTACAAGGATTCGTGAAGAAAGTTTCTTATGACTTTTATAACTCCTTTCTTTATTGGATGAGGGCTAAATAACTGTGGAGTTTATTGCGATTTTCTGTGAAAAGATACCAGAGCGGCTGCACTGTGGGTTGACTCCAATCTGCCTAGGATGGGTAACCACTGTTATAGGTTTTGCCGAAACAGCATTTTGTCATATGGTGACTTTAGCTTATCAAAGATGGAAGAAAGGACCGTCAAGTCTAATACCAACTTGGAGGCTGTATCTTATGAAAAAATTTGAATGTACAAGACAAAGACTCAAACCACTGCCATTGAGAGAATATTGACCACACTCTTGACCACACTCTTGAAGCTTGAAGAATCAATCAAGGCCGTCTATTGAGGTCAGTATCTAAGTTTTTCAGAAACATTATCTAAAATTAAGATGATTTTCAATTATATCGTTCACTAATCTGAATGAATTATTGATTTTTTAACTTGAATAGACTTTCAACAAATGAATATTTCTTTTTGACGGTACGGCATATTTTCAAGGACAAAGAGGATATTACTATCGCACCTTCATGTGATATTATACAAAAGATAAATGATCTATGATTATTTTTTTTAAATAAACATAAAAAATTATTCCTGAAGTGTCAAGGCTACAATCTGTTTCGTTATAATATCTTTCTTATCAATTACGTTAAGTAATTAAATACATATCAAAGTAAAACTCAGACCAACCGGACACATCATATAATGTGATTCATGTGGTGTCTTGCTAATGGTCTACCCTATGATATCACTTCCAGGCAGCATATTCCTGTCTCATGAACACAAAGATTAAATGAATCAATTTAATGTCCACTTTATCTTTTCTTGCACCTAAAATTCTAGAGTAGTCATTTTAATATATGTTGGGATTTCTCATAGGGCCTCTAGAGTTAACGTAATCTTGTGTCACTGCGTAAGCAGGGGTGAAAAATATGATCACTTTTCCATGTCTGTCAGTCCGTCACCACTTTCTGTCATGTTAGTCTGTCACAATTTTTCTGTCATGCTTCAGCAGGTGTCACATGTGTTCCAAAAAAACTTTGTTAATCTACTTTCCGTTCTAGCCTAGTTTGTCACACTTTTGCTTCACACACTTCAGCAGGTGACTCATTGTTCCAAAAATAACCACTCTTGTTTATCTATGTTGTATTTCTTGTATGACCTTTAATGCTTCTTACTGATTACTACCTAGACAACCCACATCAGACAAGCATACCTCCATGCCATATTCTTCATACCTCTTGCATCTTCGTAAGGTTATAGTCTGGCTTCTGATTCCTGAGCTCAAATATTTTTCTCCGCCCTATCATTGTCACACCATGTTTACATTGACCAACGTCTCCTCGTCTTCTTCATCAAGGAGGCCTATAACCAAATAAAACTAAATCAACTAATGTACACTTGTTTTGTTTTTATTGGGTTTAATGTCCAACCGAGAGTATTTCAGCATTTAAAGAATGTGTCTAAGTGGTCAGTTTTTTTGCTGCCACAATTAAGATTTATGCCATGAAATGTGGCACGATACCAACACCCAGTCACATTTCCTGACTCTGGGCAAACCCAGTTCTGCAATACTACACTTATACATTGTAATGACGCTGATTGCCAAGCAAAGGAGCTATAACAGTTACCATATCTTTAAGGACTTTGGTATGTCATAGCTATGGGTTCATATTACATACTTCCTTTTCTTGGGTTGACACTATAAACCACTCAGCCACAGGGACTGGTGTGTGAAAATTGTACACAATCATATTTATTATCCTTGATATAAATGAATATGAAGTCAGTTGTTCCATCTAGATGGTTTAGCGTTATCAGGGAAAGATCTCACACATTTATACTGTTTAAAATATCAAGAGTGTTCTTTGGAACAAGTTTGGGGCTGAAGCGTGAGGGAAAATTGTGACTGACAGATGGAGATAGTTATCCATTTGTCTACATATGCTTTAAGAGGTAATAACTAAAAAAAACCTTTCAATTCTACTTATAAATAAATGGGATTATCAAACAAACATGGAAATAAAATTGTGAAATCTTATCATACTGGACACAATTTACAATATAATCTATCAATTTAGAAGGACAATAGATGGTGCACTGTTTATGTATCAAGGTACTTGAATTATTTCACTTATCACATAACGGGAAGTGTTCCATAAAGAAAATTTATCTTTACCTCTGTCATTCAGGGTCATTATAATTGTTGGCTTCCTTAATGCGATTCACGTCATATTCCACATTAAGGCCCTTCAGGTCAACAGAGAGGTGTAAGCTGTAAGGATGGAAGGAGTACAATTTAAACTTTGTGTATCATTGAAAATTTCAGGTCATGATCATATTCCACAACAGCATCGATGAAAACTATGGAGCAATTATTCCGTTCCTTCATACATCGCCCGTGGGGTTAATTAGGTAGTATTTCCTTGTTATTGGATTATTTGAGAACAGTGCCAAGATTACTTGAAGCCACACTACATTGTGGGGATTTTGGCAATAGAACTTTTGTACATGCTAGAACTAAGACAATCCTTTACTGACTTATAGATTGTAGATCTCAACTGAAGAGTACTTTGAGGGTCGTACTAATGGTTGACAGATGTAATAGAGACAGTGATGGGTATCCAAAGCAATATCCTCACTAGTGAATGTCCAATTAAAAATTAATATAAATAGTATGCATTCAATCAGAAAAGACCAAAACCTAAAAGTTTGATTATTTTCATGAGAAAAAAAAATTTGAAATAGAAAAAAAAATAAAAACTTGTATTACAAGACCTATCAGAGTTGGTGAATAGCTTAAAATATTTTCTTCAGATAGAATATATTACTTATATGTGTATACAAAAAAATGTACAGAAAAGTAGATTTACAGGTGTCATTCTTACACATCTTTAAATTCTTCCTCCACCAGATTACTGATCCCAACTCTTCGTCCATCTCCTACAGCATACAGTGCTAGAAAGAACAATAGATGAACAAATTAAAACATATTCAGGGATTGACAAAGGAAACAGGTTGTAGCATTTTATTGTTGTCTCAGGAACATTGCCCCAGACTGGGTGGAAGGTGTGTAGAAGGTAGAATCCAATCATTTTCTCCTCGCTTGTTTTGTATAGGCCATGTTTGTTTGTTGGATTTAAACATCCCATCAATGTATTTTCAGTCATTTGGAGTTGATGTCTACTTAGACAGATATAGTGCTGCTACACTGTGTATAACGCCGTAGACATATGACAGATATCACACCCAGTCAACATTATCCTGACACCGGGACCAACCAGTCCTGCAACTACCCTTATATGCTGAGTCCATTCAAGGGAGCTACAAACAGTACAATTATTTACAACTTCGGTATGTCGCAGCGGGGATTAGAACTCTGCTTACCGAGGGGAGTGTTGTTTACGGAGTTAGGTCTGTACAAACATAACCATATATGACCACACTTCATCGTGCCTAAAATTATGGGTAGTCCATTGTCTGTAAAGTCAGGAACTGACTGGCAGAATAACTTCACCAGACAAACTATGAAAAGGCAAAAGCATGCAAGTGATCAAAAAACATATGTGACCACCTTTTGACAGGCTTCTATTCCAGATATTTCTGATATAATTCCATCCATTTCTATACTGCTACCGCTAATTTAAGGTAATTTTCACTTAATCCTTTATCTTGATATTATTATGTTGATAAAGTGTTTACTGGTTTATTGTTGTTTTTTTTGTGTTGTTGTGGTTTTAATTTATTTCTATTTTTTCTAGTTCAAATTGATTTTTTTTTTACTAATAATGAGTTAAAGATTTTCAAAACATCTTAAAATAAAAAATAAAAACTTTACTGTTTTTATCAGCATTTCCTTTGATCTTTGCTTCATTCTGTTCTTTTCACCCATGTAGCAGCTCTTCATCTGAGTACTCTCATCCAAGGGTCGGCACTTTATATTATGTAAAGTAATAAATATTTTTGAAAGGGAAAGTATCGTATATCATCAGAAACAAAATGAACAAATTTAGTCTAACTTGTGAACAAAAGGCCACTGAAAGGAACACTGAAAAATTTGACCTTTATCTGGCGGTGACCATTATTCAAAGGTTTAATTCTCCATAATTTCAGTGCTGGGAATATAGTCATTGGCCTTTGTTCACAGGCCGGCTGTTATTGGAGTGACCGCAAATACAGGTTTGACTGTATAATTAATAAAAAAATATTTTCATGGATCAGTCACATCAAGTTTCCTCTTTTAAGGGTTTTACACTTACTCTTATGAAGAAGGGCTCTCCCTTGGTTCCTTTTAATATGATGGTCATTTTACCCCTTGCTATATAGATAGAAAGACAAATTTCTAAATATTTGGGGGTCATTAAGACAATTGAGGTTCAAAATGGACAATTTCATGTGTCAAGGAAACCCTGCTGACAAAATGAGATGAACAACAAAATGATACACATTATGTTCATGAAATCTTTACTTAAAGTATGTGTTGCTTACACACCTTATGTAGAAATGAAATAAAGAAAATTTAGCAAATGACCAAACAAGAGGACCATGATGGCCCTAAATCGCTCACCTGAGATAAATAGGTTGACCCAAGGAACATATGTACCAATTTATTTTAAAATCTGGCCAGTAGTTTTGAAGAAGATGATTTTTAAAGTTTTCATATTATTTTTCTTTTTGTTGCCATGGCAACCAGAGTTCTATATGGATCAAGTTTATTTAGGAACCTTTGTGAAGGTTAACCCAAGGATCTTTCCCCTGCCAAGTTTAATCAAATTCTGTCCGTGGTTTCAGAGGAGATGTTGATTAAAGGTTTCTCTATATACAATAAGGCAAATAAGCCCTGCCCCTGGCGGCCATGTTTTTTACAGCTGGGAAAAAATTTTTAGCAACTTTGGTAGGGTTGACCCAAGGAACATCTGTACCAATTTATTTTAAAATCTGGCCAGTAGTTTTGAAGAAGATGATTTTAAAGTTTTCATTTTTTTTTTTTTTTGCCATGGCAACCAGAGTTCTACATGGACCAAGTTTATTTTAGCAACTTTTGTGAGGTTGACCCAAGATCATCCCTGCAAGTTTAATCAAATCTGTCCAGTGGTTTCAGAGGAGATGTTGTTTAAAGGTTTCTCTATATACATATAAGGCAAATAAGCCCGCCCTGCGGCCATGTTTTTTTTATGGATCAGAATATTTTTAGCAACTTTGGGTTTAGAGGTTGACCCAAGGAACATCTGTACCAAATTATTTTTGAAATCTGGCCAGTAGTTTTGAAGGAGATGATTTTTAAAGTTTTTAAATTATTTTCTTTTCGTAGCCATGGCAACCAGAGTTCTTCATGGATCAACTTTTTTTAGCAACTTTTGTAGTAGACCTCACCCAAGGATCATTCCTGCCAAGTTTCATTAAATTCTGTCCAGCGGTTTCAGAGAGAGATGTCGTTTAAAGCAAATTGTTGACGACGGACGTCGGACGAAGGGCGATCACAAAAGCTCACCTTGAGCACTTTGTGCTCAGGTGAGCTAAAAATAAAAAGTCACTGACTTAGTAAGAAATAAAAACAATAAGCCCTGATGCATATATTTTTTATATGACAGTGTATTTGTGTTTCCCAAAATAAGTCTCATTAAGTGAAATTAAGACTTACTTCCAATTTCTTGGAGATTTCTCTTCTCTGTTTTTGATCGCTCCAGCCTTTCCTTAATTTTCTCTGTCTCTCTCTTCTGACCCCCAGTTTTCTGCTGGCTTATGTATATCATCCTTAATGATTCCTTTTCCAAATCTATGAAGACAAGTATGACAATGTACTTGAAAATAAAACAACACAGCAAACATCTTGCATTCTGTATGATGCTGAAAAAAGGAATTCTGACTTGACCTTTCATGTATGTAATTTTGTTTATAGGTATATTCAAAATAACCCACATTGTATCAAATAATTAGTAGCCAATGGTTAACTTGGTTTTCACAAAAGAACACATGGTTTTGTTTGTGTTTACTGTTTGTTCGCAGTTAATCTAACCATGAATTGGAAAGGGCTTAAATTTTTACTGCTAAAAATAAGAAAGGTGCATTAGGCCCTCTCCTGATGTTTTTACATGTACTTGATCTATACTGTACTTAATTTTAGTGTAATTAACTGATCACTGATAGGTTAAAAACAATGTATAGTGACACAAATGGTATTATCATTAATACCATTACAATTAACTTACATGGATTTTTCACAGTAGGACAAGGCACAACCAGATTTTTATTGTGTTGGTACATTCAATATATGATATTCTGAAGTTCTGATGCAGTCTAAGTAAAAAACAAAACAATGTTTCTCAATTACATTTCAAATTTCTACATAGACCACTTCACTAACTATGTTCATAAAAATACATACCTGTTCTTTCCTATTTACTTCCAGCGGTTTCAACCCTAGTTTCGCTCTAAGCTTACTGCAAAAAACAAATGTTATTGTATGATAATAGCCTTTCATCAGTTCCACTTTTCCATTTGGAAAATAGAGGGCCTGACCACATAATTTAAAAATAAAGCAACAATGTCGCTGAAAAAAAGAGTTCAAAGTTATACTGTAAGAGAAGCTGAACTTGAGACACATTAACGAGACTGGACCCAATGTGGCAGCAGTGCTGCAGCACATGATCATTTCCAATTATAAACCCCAAATAGCAAGAGAAGCATGGGTAATAAATGAATGAACCAATGCATCAAACCATTTCTTTGGCCTTATATAATTACCAAGATAAAAGCTATATTTATAATTATAATAAATGAGATCAATAACAATAATCATTTATCAATTTACTTACTTTGTCTCCTCAATACTCAAGCTTATATCTCCACCAGAACTGTTGTTGACTGAAACAAAGATAAAATGTCTTATTGTACACTTTAACATCAAAAGCATACTACAGCAATATGAAACACTTTTGTGAGTCCTTGTGATGATACACATCTGTATTCATTCCATAAGTTTATAAATGTATTGGCTAAAATTCCACCAACAATACTTAGCGCTCAGTAATCCCAAAAAATTCTTGAACTTGGGTAGAAACACTTTCCCACAATTCTGTTTTATAACATATTCAAGTAAAATGAAAAAAACCCGAAATCAATTTTTACCATTAAACTAACAATATTTTGTTAAGAAAATTACATATATAGGTATTTTTAAACAAGAGGGGCCCTGATGGCCCTGAATCGCTCACCTGAGTACCATTGCTTTTACTGATGTCAAGGTTTTTAAACAGACAAGGATTCTGATATAACTTAATCTAAAACATTTTACCCCTGACAATACTACACACCCAAATATCTAAGCAAAGGGCTAATGGTTTCAGAGAAGACTTGGGCGCAGGGTCATTTTCACCGTGGGCCAAGACTTTGAAAATCTTTGTAATGAACCCTTAGACGCTACTACATACCAAAAATCTTAGCTCTAGCCTTATTGATTCATAGAAAGATTTTTTTAAAATTTTCCTATTTAACTCTATGTAAAACAGTGACCCCAGGGGTGGGGTCATTTATCACCATTGGGCTATGATTTGTACAATCTTGGTAGTGGCCTTAAGATGATGCTACATACCAAATATCTAAGCTCTAGGCCCAATGGATTCATAGAAGAAGATGTTTAAGATTTTCCTTATAACTCTAGTGTAAAACAGTGACCCCCGATGCGGGGTCATTTATCAACCATAGGGCTATGATTTGTACAATCTTTGGGAGTGGCCCATAAGATGATGCTTCATACCAAATATCTAAGCTCTAGGCCTTATGCTTCATGGAAGAAGATTTTTTAAGATTTTCTATATACTCTATGTAAAACAAGTGACCCCTGGTGCGGGGTCATTTATCACCATAGGGCTTTTGATTTGTACAATCTTGGTAGTGGCCCATAAGATGATGCTACATACCAAATATCTAAGCTCTAGGCCTTATGGATTCATAGAAGAAGATTTTTTAAGATTTTCCTATATAACTCTATGTAAACAAGTGAACCCTGGTGCGGGGGCATTTTTCACTATTAGGCTATGATTTACAAACTTTGGGATGGCCCATAAAATGATGCTAATACCAAAT
>CM037790.1:19753333-19803333 GCA_021229015.1 Solen grandis | reverse complement strand
GTCAAATTCGAGCCCGAACAAGCAAATTGGCATTCATCTTTTGACATTCAGCCCTCTAGAAAGGACTTAACCTTATAGCTTACAGTCTAGTTTAGCACGCGACGTTCTGTATTCAAAAGGCAGATATCATTGGCCAAAAAAAAAAAAAATATCCACTGATCCTTTGTCAAATTAGAGCACGGACATGCAAATGTTAATTGATTTTTACCTTTGACCACCAAGTATGACCTTGATCTCTGAACAAGCAAAATGCGCGTGACACTCCATCTTCAAAAGGAAAACATTGCGGCAAATGATTTGAAAATCCACTAATCATTCGTCAAATTCGAGCCCGAACAAGCAAATTGGCATTCATCTTTTGACATTCAGCCCTCTAGAAAGGACTTAACCTTATAGCTTACAGTCTAGTTTAGCACGCGACGTTCTGTATTCAAAAGGCAGATATCATTGGCCAAAAAAAAAAAAAAAAAAAATATCCACTGATCCTTTGTCAAATTAGAGCACGGACATGCAAATGTTAATTGATTTTTACCTTTGACCACCAATTATGACCTTGATCTCTGAACAAGCAAAATGCGCGTGACACTCCATCTTCAAAAGGAAAACATTGCGGCAAATGATTTGAAAATCCACTAATCATTCGTCAAATTCGAGCCCGAACAAGCAAATTGGCATTCATCTTTTTACATTCAGCCTCTTAGCATGACCTTAAGTTTTGAGCTAGCAATCTGGTTTTTGAACACGACAACCTGTCTTCAAAAAGGAAGCATTATTGCTAAATAATTGGAGAATCCACTAATCATTTGCCAAGTTAGAGCCCAAACAAGCAAATTTTCTTCACTTTTTTTCCCCTAGATCTAAACTCACGGAAAAATAAGTCACGCACAATGTTACGCACCATTGTTTGTTGAAATGACAACTAGTTGAAAAATGTACTTGTATTCACGAAATTTTAAAAAGTATTCTGATTTTTTTATTTTTTTTTTTATTTTTTTTTTTTTTTTGATCGATATAAAATTACATTATCAAAACACATCTCTCTGGTGCATATTGAGACTTGCTTCGGATCGAACGTAATATATACTTGCAGTATATAGTCTGTTTCACTGTACCTGTATGACCGAACAAAGGTGCACTTTTACTCCATCGATCAAGGTGAAGATTTTTCCCTGTCACTTTATTACTCAAAAGATATTTCTGGTTACCTTTGACCACCAAGTATGACCTTGACCTTTGAGCTAGCAATCTGGTTCTTGCGCGCGACACTCCGTCTTCATAAGACAAACATTTAAAAATCCAGTTGTCCTTTGTCAAGTTAGAGCCCGGCTAAATTTCGGACAGGCGGACAAGCGATTACTATACCCCCCCCCCCCCCCAACCACACACACTCTCTCTCTTACATGATGTAGTAGCGGTATAATAAGATATCAATAAAGGCACTGGACATGCAAGCCTTTTACGTGCAGTGCCTGAATTTGTGTGTTTATTTTTAAAATAAGCGTAACCATATACCCACCAGAGGTTCTAGTCTGTAGTATTAGCTGGCAATCATTTTGAACAATTGTGCGGCAACACGAGATTGGTCTGCGATTGATGTAGAAAAGAGTCACTTTACATCTGGTAATAATTATGTCTTGGAGAATGTTTTCCACTGATTGGTGTCAATATCTGATCCCATATTAAAAACGGAAAATAAAGCCTCAAATGCATGTACTAAAACTCGTGTTGTCGATCATTTGAATTGTGACTTCAATGTTGAGTTAATGATGAAAACATTAATCTTCATTAAACCGAATAACCTGATTTTTATTTGTATCACTTATTTTGCATTTATTTCATTTATGTTTCTCAATTCAAAAACAAATCGTTACTGTCATGGGAGAAAACTGTCACGTTGACTTGCGGAAGGTTGGTAAATCTCCCAGACGCCCCCTTGTGCAGGGTTTTCCTCAACAGACGTCGTATTGACCCATGGCTGGATTTGGTAAACACCAACAACACAATTGTACATTTAGGAAGTAATACGAATTTTCACCATGCAATTGCACTCTCACCCTGCGTTATTTTTCATTTGATTTTTTATCTTTTTATTCTTTTTAGGTTGATTTGTTGTTGTTGTTGTTTTTACGTGGGTTCATGCCACAATTAAATCACTATTCGCTAATGTCAAATGGCTTTATGTTATGCAAAAAATATTTAACTGTGGTTTATGAATTTAGTACGTATAGTCTAATTACATTTATCAGTACAGTGATCGCCTGTCCAGACACGTGGGTTTTCTCCGGGTTCTTCGGTTACCTCATACAATAGTGACCACATACAACGCCACCAGGGTCATTGAAAGTGATTTTATTATTCGAAATCAATGTAAAATAAATAAAGTTTAAACTTAACAATCAGCAATACTGACCTATGTGTAGGTATAACGGTCAGGTGGTAACTTCCTTTTGCATCCACGTATATATGTTTCTCAACCCCCCCCCCCTCTTTTTCTGAGAAATACGTGAAATGTATCTGATATATTTGTATGATATGAATTTTCTTTTCACATCAACAATAATATCTAACAAATTCTCACTTAGCAAAATGTTAAATCTATGAAAAGTGCAAGCTATACACTCTTTCCACATAAAGATCTCTAACGTTCTATAGAAACTCAAGAATGAATAAAGGATTCATCCAAATACAAGGACGTACGAGTTAAGTAATCGATCCATCCATTATAAAATATAATAATGGTCTTCAAATGCTTTAAAAGATACAGTACAGGTTAGTGATTTTGAATTATAGTCTGTTTTGCTCAAAGTCTATGAAGGCTTGTATTTTCTATCAATTTCCCATGATCAGTTGATGAACCATGATCACAGTTTCATGAGAGATGAATTACCTTAAGTTTGTCAAACTTCCAAGGACGACCTAACTGAAAAAAATGGTAAGGCACAGAATAATGAATCAATTAATTCATATGAATCGATGAAATATGGTAGAGTTCGCATATTCCAGGTCCAGGAAACGCAAATAAAATCTCTCTGTCCTTTTTAATTTTATTCGCTTTGAGAGACCCGTCAGCGATGCAGTTTACATCATTCTTTTTAAGGAACATAATAGGAATGAATTATTCTTATAGTACAGACATGATCCCGTTAACGTATAGAGTGGTAAATAAAGGTCTATACAAGGATTAAATGGCGATTATATTAAAAATGTCGCTTTCACAGTATAGAAACGAGTCTACTTCCTGTTTTTGCAAGAATGGTACAAGTTAAAATATATAGGCACCCAAGAAAAGTACAGTGACCGGAAGTAGTAAGTGTTTGAAATCGCAAGACAGGGTATAAATCGAATAATTAATAAAGTATTCGGACTGAATTACAGTTTCTTTGATAAATATATAGCTGTTCTTATCAAAACACTTCTCTTAGATATACATTGAGACCTGTTTCAGCCTGAAATTTATAAACACCTGCAGTATACTGATAGTATGCGTGACTATAGGATACGCTGGGGGGGGGTCTACATTCGCCATTATTTTAATCCCCATTAAACACTGTTTTAATTTACTATTTTCGGCGCTGTTAAGGATTTGAAACAAACCTATTGCAGTGTACTGGTACAAATTGCCAAAGATTATTGGAAATATTTATGATTTCAGTTTCTCGCCACTTGCCCAACTTTGATCAGAGTCATTATTACGGCATTGTCAATTTTACAGACACCAGTTCCGGTTAAAGCGTATATCGTGTGTTGATGAATTTTCTAACAAAAACAAAACAAAATGCCGAAGTAAGTAATACCTAAGGTCTTTTACACAAAAATAGCCACGTTTCATCAATTTCTAAGGTTTTCATCATTTCTAAATGGAATTGTCGAAGTTTGTTAGCTAAATTATGCTTTAAATTCATGTCATCCTCCGGGTTAGTTTAAGTCTCTTTTTGACTTTTCATGTAATGATTCATCGATAAGCATTACTCTTAGATTTTATTAATCAGAGAAAATACTAATTTAAAAACTGTTTTATAATATGTAAAAAGCAAAACATATATTTTTATGTATTGTATGTATTTGTCTTGTTTGATCAGTTCCATTTCTGCCCTTGGCAATGGACTGCCCCTCTTCCTCTTTCCTGCTAACAGAGCTGTGCTTTACTGCATTATCTTTAAGACTACAAATTGGCTCTTAAAAACAGGTTGATCATGAGGATGATTTGACAAAATCACTGAAACCACTTGGGATTAACTCTCCACATTATATTAAGCATACGCCATTGTTTTTTTTTCACTTTGGGGGGAAAGGGGTCCGGGTCCTTAGGAGGGGGAAAATATTGCACAAACGAGATAATGGGAATTTTCTTATATGTATAATGTAGGCATTTTGTTGTATTTTACTCTTATTTAATGAAGTTTTATTGCATAAAAGAATAATAAAAGCATATATTACATGTTTTCTAGGGGGAGATAGCTACAACAGTGAGTAAACTCATAATAATGGAGGGGGGGGGGGGATTTTAAAAATTGGGGGGAAAATACATATTCCAGGCAGGGGGGGAATTCTGCCTATATTCTCCGTATATTTTGACCAAAAAAATGAATCTGGGTGTTCGTTTGATCCAAGCTCCCGGGTTTAAACCATTGAAAATCAAGAAATACCTGACATGCCTGATCAGAGACCCTATTGCATTACACTTGCAAACATAGTCTTGGAGTACTACATACTATCACAGGAAGTCGGGAGCCAGACTGTTTCAGTCGCATTGATTGACAGATTTTATTTTCAATTGCATGCTCCGTGATGCTCGATTCGTATAACAGCTTCCACATGTCACCATGCGACAAAATTGGTGATCATGCTCAAATCCTTTCAAGTTAGTAAATTACTAATTCCACCATTAATCTTGGAAAGAAATCTATGACTGAGACAACTGAAAATTTCATTTGGTAAGATTTAAGAACAGGTTGGAAAAAAGAAGAAAATGAATGGGACCTGAATGAGCATAAGTAAATAAATGAGAAAAAGACTTGTCGGATTTGAAAAGTAGCAAGTAAACAAAGAAATTAATCAATTTATTTCCATTCCTCCGCAACATTAAATCACTAAAAGAAAATCGGAAATTGGCATCCATATGGGTATTTTTTTGGTGTCTTGATTTATTGTGCATACATGCCATATTTTCAGTATGTCTCCCAGGGAGATTTTGAAATTTTCACAGGGAGATTTGGGGTCCAGCCAGGGAGATTTTACGACATATATCGAAGAGACATTCTTAATAAAAAATATAAAAAAATACACATTTGATTACCCCATCATTAAATTCATTAACAGTTTATATTATATACTGTTTATTGCATTTAATGAAAATCCCATATGAAATTTACATGTAAAAAAATTACAAAATTTATTAATAAATCTAATTCAAATAGAAACTTAACTTTCCACAAGCACTGTTTTACATTAAATGCAACCCTAACTTGTAACAAATTGGAGAACATTCCATTTACATCAAACACATTTAAATTGATACAGTATCTTTTTTTTAATTTCTGATCATATGGTTTTAATTAATGGGGATGAATAAAAATAATAAGTTAGATCATATTTACGTAATAATACTTTCACTTTCCGTCTGTGTATTCTTTTTTTCTGAATTAAATTGCATTTAGCTAAAATATTATTTAGCGTAAAATATTTATTGTGTACGGTATGGTGATATGAAGTGGTTACCCAACTCTTCCGATCATGACATCTCATTATAGTAAATTACTCAGCAGACGATATCCCTTGTTTATAAGTCAATGTTGGTGTGAAAATTGCAATTCATCGCTAGCTGAGGTGTACTTTCTATGATGTGTCAATATGATGAGTTTTGTTAAAATTTAAATGATTAGTAAGCAGTTGATCTAATTATCATTTATTGTTTACACTTCCGGTAAGTAATGATTAGCTATTCTCCGGGACCTTTTTTATCCATGATAAGATTTACGTCTTTATTACAGTGTACCATCCTAACCTTACTCATTCTAGCTTTAGTATTACCTTGATAGCTGCTAATTACCCGACGATAATTGTTTCAACTGATAGAGTGTCCAATCTGCTACCTGTCTGAATTATGCAATTTGATTGGATAAGGACGATCACACATTGCTTCAATCTCCTACGCAGTGATCTCCCCTTACTGGCCGTAGCGTAACCGGTGCGCGGAGTTTGACATTGCTTGTGTGGCTGTGTACAGCACAGTGGTCAGGATTGATACTAACACATGTTCTTACATAATCTTCCTACTGCTGTATCATAGCTCGGTAATTAAATGGATTATACTGAGTTCAAAGGGAAACCAGTTTGATTTAAGTCAGACCGGGAGATTTTCACCTCCCGGCGGGAGATCGGGAGACAAGTCGAATTCCCGGGAGATTTAATCTCCCGTCGGGAGATATTGCATGTATTATTGTGTGTAAATATGTTTGCATTTGGGAATTATCTAAATTCATGAAAAATGTTTTGAATCAACAGTAATAGCATGATCGAATATTTTCATAGAAAAAAAATCACATGTAATTTGATGGACGCCACAAAATGACTGAATATTCCATTTAAAAACTTAAATAGATCAAAATAAAATAAAAATAAAAAGAAAAAATGGTTTTTGTACTGCTTGATTCATTAACTTTATTTATAAAAAAAACACGTGCAAGGAGTCTGCTTTATTTTTCATTGAAGCAAATAATCATATTGAATAATAGTAATAATAATAATAAGTTATAATAAAAGGCCTACCGTTGAAATAAAATGCATTCAATGAGTTTGCTTTTTTTTATTGCAGCAAGTACAAAACCTATGCATTAATTAATTTAATGCTTTTCAAATAAAAGAGAAATCAAAATATATCGGCCCTCTTGGGTTATGTGGGTAATCATGCAAAACAACTTCTGACATAAGTTTACCCGTGACATTTGGACTTGACCCTTGAAAATTTTGGCTGAAGAGTCATTGACCCTTGAAGCTCAGAGTCTACTGAACACCCTAATGAATTATGCAGGGTGGAAATTAATCAATAAATCCATCTCATATATTTCATTAAGACTTCAGCCAGAATGAAATTAGCCTCAGAAGTCGTATAGCTAAGTATAAAACAGATTTTATCATTTATATTTGAATTATATATAATGATATAAGTCAACTTTGTGTCATTTTTATTTTGTCAGTTGTTTTTGTATCTGGTTGTATTAATAATGTGAATTAATTCATATTCACATTTGCTCTTGAACAACCTAGGTAATAGGACAGAAACTGTCTTGCAATTTGGTACTCTGTGCATTACTTCATATTTTGATCTGTATTAAGTACAAATTTGCATAAGCCAAAGAAGTGACTGATGTCTTAACTGTCTCTGGTCGTAAAGTAAAAGTGTATTTAATGAAATGTAACTTTGGTTTAGATTTTCATTATTTCTAGAAATGAATGAAAGCCTTGATGTAGATGGCATTACACTTATTGTAATTATTCAGGTTGAAGATTTGGAAATATTTCAGGGCACCAAAAGATATCACAGTTTGTATAAAAATTTACCAGGTTGACATGCAAATATTCAAACAAAACACCTAGAGCAGTGTACCAAAGACTGTTGTTGTACCATACCCTACCAAGAGAGTCCTGTACCATTTCGACTTTACTAGGTTACAAAGTGTCCCGGCATTGCATGGAACTAAATGGCGCTTTTAAAATGCCTATGACATTAAACATGATGAAATATGTTTTAATACTTAAAATAAATCTGTACTAGTAAATATAGTGAGTATTTACAGGTTGAAATCTTTATATCAGAATGAAATTTGTCTGCCTTGTAAAATAATGTATGAGGGATAATAATTATGATGAATTTCACTAGGGAGGGGTGTATCATCCCTCACCAACCAGTTGCTGGCTACATACATGTATTATGCTCCCCTACCAATCTGGAATTTATTCATAGTTGAAACTGCGAACACACTCTGGTGAAACATGACTGAACAGGGAAGTGTTGAAGCATGACTTTGTGTGCATGGAAAATTCAGAAGAACATTCCCCCCCCCCCCAATCCAAACTTGAAATACAAAATGATCTCTCTCTCTCTCTAGGTATTTGGAAGTTTTCAGTGCATGCATGCTTTTCAAACTTCAGTCATATCTCACCCAAATATGTTTGCATTTCTGAAGTTTGACTTGCCATCATTAGAAATGCTTGCTAATTTCAAAATGTGAACAAAGGTTGTATATTTGTTTATATTTTAACTGCTCATACAGTGATTTTTTTACCTCTGCATCCTGCATCCAGGATGCTTTGTTTTTGCTGTGGATGCAATATTTTATGTCAATGCATCCACTGGATTCATAAAATTGCCATTGAAATGAAAGTAGCATGTGTACTTCCTGTATTGGGATTCATATTTTTTTCAGTCTAGTGAGTCACAGGACTCAGGCAACAAAAATTGTAAAAAAATCTCTGCTTATAATTGAACAAATATTGTCCTCAACTGTCCCACATACCTTGAATATTGTCCTCAATATTGTCCTCAAATATTGTCCTCAATATTGTCCTCAACTGTCCCACATACCTTGAAGACCAATGAGCTTGCCTCATTGAGAGTTGTTTTTTTTTATCCACAGCATACCAGTAGATTGATTTTAACCGATTCAAAAATAGCTAAAATATTCACCTCTTGTTTTAAAGAAAATAAAATTTCCTTTTAAAAGGAAGGCTTGCCTGTTTATAATCAGCCGGTCCTTTCGTAGCATCTGTTGCTTAACCACCGACTGTTTTTGGCCCCAGTATAATAACCAAGTGCTGTCGAATGAACTTTGAATTAAGCTTTCAGGCTACATCTGCTAAAGCACAAACCAAACTGTGAAGGCCAATATAATAATCCTGTTAATAATAATAAATGGTATTCTGTATTTTGTTAAAAATCAAAGCAGCAGTCAATTGCTGATCACAGGGGCTCGAAGTTCTATAGGGCAAATCTCCTCATGCAACTTTAAGCCCCTGTATTTATTCCTTCACTCAATTCATCTTATCCCTTTCCCTCATATAGACTCATTTTGACGCACTCAATAGGTGCCACATAAAGCCTGGTCTGCAGAAAACCACAGTTAAACCTTACCAAATTTAATTATAAAGTCCTCATTTCCAGACCACTGAGGAGCAGCGAACAGTATAAAACCTGATCAGCCTGCGAGTTACTCGCAGGCTGATCTGGTTTTATGATGTTCGCATAGGTCTTTTCATGGTTTCCTCTATGAGGGAAAGGGTTAACTTAGGGAAACCCACATATGACATGTACACAAACTGATAATCTCATCTATCTGCCAAATGCAACATGTCCAAACTGATACAAGAACAATGATAAGAATTTCAATCTAAAGCCGAGTACCAGAATGAAAAGTACTGCATAACAAAAGAATGGTTTTTGGTTATGTATTTAATTATAGCAGAGTACCAGAATAAGCAGTTTATTTCTGATTGGTTGTTCTTATTATGGGAAACCCACATATGATGTGTACTGGAACAGATAATCTTGGCTGTGTATCAAATGTAGCATATCTGAAATGTTACAAAAATGATGATAAAGGGAATCACAAAATGATGAAAAATGGCTTGCGGCCACGGCCAGAAAGAAGTAAAAATTCTACGAATAGAAGATGCATATATTAACAGAATAAGTTAATTTATGAGAATTCAATTTATCTGAATGAATTGTTTAAATTTTATATCCTCACTTGGCTACTTCGTTTTTACAGAAATGGACAAAAACCCATAGAATTTCTGGAAAAGGGAGAGAAAAATAGCATCATTTTCAAACACTTTTTTGATTTTTACAGAAAATCTTACAATAGATTTTTAGCTCACTAGAGCACAATGTGCTCAAAGTGTGCTATTGTGATTACCCTGCATCTGTCGTGTGTTGTGTGTTGCCAACAGTATATTTTAAGAGACATCTCCACTGAAACTGCTTGGTAGAAATTAATGGTCATCTAATTTTTACCATAGTTGCTAAAATGAACTTGATCCATGCAGAACTCTTGTTGTCATGGCAACGAACACCATTTTATATAAAGAAATCATCTCCTTTGAAACCAAAGTTCAGAATTAATTTTCTTTGGCGTGAATGGTCTCCTCATAGTTATATGAAGTTGATCCCTTAAAAAATAGGCCCCCACAGAGTTTTCTAGTTTCCTCATAATCTTACTCTATATAGAAAATTTAAAAAATCTCTGAAACCAATGGTCAGAATTTATTTCATTTGACAAAATTTTTCTCTACCATTTGCAAAAGAAGTTAATAGCCGATATTTGTCCAATAAAGCCTGATCTGCAGAAAACCACATTCAAACCTTACCAAATTTAATTACACAATCCTCATTTCCAGACCACTGAGGAGCAGCGAACAGCATAAAACCAGATAGTAAGTAGGCGAGTAACTCGCAGGCTGATTTGGTTTTATGCTGTTTGCATAGGTCTTTTCATGGTGTCCTCTATGAGGGAAAGGGTTAAGATTAATGCTCTAAATATAGAATATTGATGATTATCTCCCTTTATTAGATATAATTTTATAAAGTTGTTGTAAATATCACGGGTATTGCTGCAAAGTGTTTGATTTAATTTTTTTTTTAATACATTGTAAATTTTAGT
This sequence comes from Solen grandis, assembly GCA_021229015.1. Taxonomy (NCBI): domain Eukaryota; kingdom Metazoa; phylum Mollusca; class Bivalvia; order Adapedonta; family Solenidae; genus Solen; species Solen grandis. The sequence goes on along the minus strand of CM037790.1, from coordinate 19,792,675 downwards.
AAACCGACAGTGTTGTTTTAGATCGTTATTCTATTTTAAACCAGGCCAAAAGATATAAAGATCTAATTATACAGGCTGCTCTGCTGAGTAATTGGTGTTCATTGCCTATGTTTTGAAGTAATTTATGAAATAATTGACATAATATTTCTTTTCTTCTCAAACCAATGCACAGAATTGAACTTTATTTTGACTGATATACCTATGGTCCTATAATGTTATTACACGGTTTTTACCCCAAAAAAATAACTCCTGCAGATGGTTGGCTACTATTTTTAGCTCACCTGAGCACAAAGTGCTCAAGGTGAGCTTTTGTGATTGCCCTTCGTCCGGCGTTGTGCGTCGTCCGTCGTCAACAATTTGCTTTAAACGACATCTTCTCTGAAACTGCTGGACAGAATTTAATGAAACTTGGCAGGAATGTTCCTTGGGTAAGGCTCTACAAAAGTTGCTAAAATAAAGTTGATCCATGAAGAACTCTGGTTGCCATGGCAACAAAAAGGAAAAAAAAAAATGAAACTTTAAAAACATCTTCTTCAAAACTACTGGCCAGATTTTAAAATAAATTGGTACAGATGTTCCTTGGGTCAACCTCTACCAAAGTTGCTAAAATTATTCCGATCCGTAAAAAAACATGGCCGCCAGGGGCGGGGCTTATTTGCCTTATATGTATATAGAGAAACCTTTAAACAACATCTCCTCTGAAACCACTGGACAGAATTTGATTAAACTTGACAGGGATGATCCTTGGGTCAACCTTCACAAAAGTTGCTAAAATAAACTTGATCCATGTAGAACTCTGGTTGCCATGGCAACAAAAAGAAAAAAAAATGAAAACTTTAAAAATCATCTTCTTCAAAACTACTGGCCAGATTTTAAAATAAATTGGTACAGATGTTTCTTGGCTCAACCTCTACCAAAGTTGCTAAAAATTTTCCGATTCGTAAAAAACATGGCCGCCAGGGGCAGGGCTTATTTGCCTTATATGTATATAGGGAAAACTTTAATCAACATTTCCTCTGAAACCACTGGACAGAATTTGATTAAACTTGGCAGGGATGATCCTTGGGTCAACCTTCACAAAAGTTCCTAAAAAAAACTTGATCCATATAGAACTTTGGTTGGCATGGCAACAAAAAGAAAAAAAATATGAAAACTTTAAAAATCATCTTCTTCAAAACTACTGGCCAGATTTTAAAATAAATTGGTACAGATGTTCCTTGGGTCAACCTATTTATCTCAGGTGAGCGATTTAGGGCCATCATGGGCCTCTTGTCTTATTTAGTCAGTATAGAAACTTGGAAATTGTTTTTTTATCTGAAATTTATATCATGGTTAAATAAATTGTTTTATTAAGCTGATGGTACTCTAGTGAGCGTTCTAGGGCCATGATGACCCTCTTGTTTTCATTTTTCTTGGTAAATATTCAATGGTTGCTTGACCAAAACGATTTTAAAAAAAATTAAGTTCAAGTCCATTTTTGAGATACTGGTGTGTTTCTATGGTAAACAAGAAAACAAAGTTTAAAATCTATTGAAAGTACTTAAATCATTTTAAATTTATAGACTCTCTGAAAACAGTGCGGCCATACCACGTGGTATATGACGTCATTTTAAGAACATATATCAGCGTGTTACCACTGATTTTAATTTAAGTAAAAAAAAAATATTTCTGTTTAGTTTTAGTAGAATCTGTATTAAAAACATGATTAAAGGTATACTGGTATTTGCCAAATGTTGAGGGTCCAAAAAGTCTCATTAGTGCACAATTTTCTTCTTTGCAAGCGTTATATTTCATCAATATTGGTGAAGAAATAAAATACTTACAGCAGTTTTCTTTTCAAATCGAGGAAAATTATGCTGCTTGTGTTAGCTTAAAAAGACTTCATATACCACATGGTATAGCCACACTGGAAAAGGAAATGATATAAATACAGACATCCTTAATTGGAGAAACAGCCCTTTAAGCTAAGTTGTGCTAACATTGTGACAGCATGTATCCATACATTTGGAGTTTCTGAATATGTAACACTTTACATGTCCAAAACATTGCGACGGTAAACTGTAGAATACAATCATATTAAGCCTTAATACTGTTTTACAGAGTTTTCATGCTTGTTTTCAGGGGCATTTGACCATCAAGTTAGAAAACTAAATTTATTGTAAGTTATGGCCCCTTTTAAACGGAGAAATTCAGGTTTTTCCATGCAAGTAAAGTTGGCTAAAGATTTGCATGCAATATATATACTTAGAATATATACAGTAGAACCTCGTTAAACCAAAGTCCTTGGGACCAAGCTGAAAACTTCGAAATAACGATTATTCGGATTAAAAATCCAATGGAAATTATAGTTTCTGTGCATGCATGTCTGCGTTTTCATTACCGGTGCAGATCGTTACGTATATAGATTTAAATGCTATTTGCATGTTATGAAAAGTATGGTAATAAAAATATTTCATACTCTACTGTGGTTTACTGATTAACATAATCATTCAAACATGTCAACATAGTGATAATATTTTTACGTCATCTGCTGCTTCATGTAGCGTCGCATGCTGGTGACGAACGCGATGATATGGAATGTATTCAAGATCTGACACCTTGGTTTATCTGCTGGCACATACATATTATGTAACCTATCAGACATTCATTAGTATTAATCAACATTTCTGGTCGGACACACATTGCCCAATCCAATCTCAAAAAGAGGTGTGAAAAACTTGTCTGAGCCATCACTCCAGGTGCAGCTGCAAAATAAACAAGGTTACTGACCAGATACGAATGATGAGAAGGACAATAAATTGGTTCACGAAAATTTATGAAAATTGACTTAGAAATAAAAATTAAAAAATATACATAAATTGTGACCTTGGGACCAGGATTTTACTTTGAAATAGTTAAAAAATCGAAATAGCGACATTCGGATTAAACATTTTATTTTTTGTTAAAATAAGAATGGAAGAAATCGGGACCGAAAATAAACTTTGAAATGGCAAGGAATTTGGTTTAAATGATGTTCGGTTTGGCGAGGTTCTACTGTACATTTTAATTCAGCTATGTGCATTTTAATTTATTACTTCCCTAACTAAGGTCTTCATTGGCCATTAAACCTGTTAGATAATTCTTGACCAAAATTTAAGCAAATTATGTCCCCTTTTGAACCGAAACATTTCGGTTAATGTTTTGCTAGTAAGGTTTACGGCCCTTTTGGTCTAAGAAATTTCGGTTACGTTTTGAGCGCAAGTAAATTTGGTTAATTTTTCAGTTTTCATACAATTTAGAATAGTACCAAATAGTTGCATTTATTATTTTAAAAACTTTTGACCAAATTTAATACAAATTTTGACCCTTCTTGGGCTAGGTTAACTTATAATCAGCGGATCAGTCAAGCATATTTTCTTATGCTCTTGTAACATGTCCCCTCCTTGATTTGAATTTGCCTAAAGCCAGTATGCATTGACATACATTACTTGAAATAAATGCAGTCAAACATTAATCAGGATGGACAGTTGCTGCTTCGTATTGCATGCTGAGGTTCCATATCTTCTAGCAGAATCTGCAAATTGCTGTTTTGGGACATGCTTAACATTTTAATAATTAAGTTTATCAATTTATACTTTTGTCATTACCGCTGGCATTTTGCCGATGACAATAACAAAAAAAGTTGATGACATTTGTAACAATGTATGGATAAAAAAATGCAAAAAAAATAAAATAAATAAATAAATGAAGAAAAAATATGTTCTTGCAAGGCATTTGTATTGATTTTTAACTTGCCAGTAACTCTACCAGAAGTTTGTGTGCATAATGATGTTATTTACTGTGGGGATTTCAGGGACTGGATCATTAAGGTGTTTGGTGGCTTAACAATAACACAATAAATTGTGATGAAGCTGAAATATTTATGTTTTTAATGACAGATTGTTTATTATGAAATTTATTAATGTAGTTACTAAATTTTCACATTATTTTTGGATATGGGAAGATGCTTAGAAAGTGGAATATTATATAATAAGGAAGAAACTAGACAGTCATGCTGAGGTTCCAGTTTGTTTTTGTATTTATATTTTTGAAATCATCAAAACCAGCACAACCACACCTGTGTTTTAGCTCATCTGAGCACAACATGCACATGGTGACCGAGCTTTTGTGATCGCCTTTTGTCAGCGTCCGGTGTCTGTCTGTGTGTGCGGCGTCAACAATTTCCTTTAAACAACATCTCCTCCTAATTTGCGGAATGGATTTTCACCAAACTTCACAGGAATCATCCTTATGATGTCCTCTATCAAAGTTGTTCAAATTGTTTTGATTGGTTCAAAAAGTAGGTCACAGGAGCTAAAAATAGATTTTAAAAATGCAAACTTTGAAAATCTTCTTCTGCAAAACTGTAAGGTTTAGAGCTTAGATATTTGGTTTGTAGCATTGTGTAGTGGACCTCTATCAAGATTGTTCAAATCATGGCCCTGGGGTCAAAATTGACCCCGCCCACAGGGTCACTTGATTTTACATAGGCTTTATATATGGAAAAACTAGAAAAATCTTCTTGTCAGAAACCACAAGGCCTTGAGTTTAGATATTTAGTGTGTAACATGGCTTAGTAGACCTCAACCAAGTTTATTCAAATCATGGCCCTTGGGTCAAAATTGGCTCCGCCTTAGGGGTCACTTGATTTTGTATAGTCTTGTACAGGAAAACCCCCAAAAAATCTTCTTGTCTGAAACCACAAAGCCTGGAGTTAATATGTTTACTAGTGGACCTCAACCAAATATGTTCAAATCATGGCCCTTGTGTCAAAATTGACCCCACCCTAGGGGTCACTTGATTATATATAGACTTATTAGAGCTATTACCTTCAAAATTTGGATGGCAGGTACAGTTTTTGTGTGGAATTTAGATGATCTTGCTGTACTTCTGCATGGATTATGTATTCAGTATGACTCATAATACAATAACTGGCAATGAAGGTGTTTCTCAGATGAGCGATTCAGGGCCAACTTGGCCCTCTTGTTTTTTTTTAAATCTATAACTTTTATGTCCTTCATTGGATTGCTTCAATGTTTGGACAGTTGCTTAAGTGGATGCACCTTTACATAATGCAGGTGACCTTGACCTTTGACCTACTTTTGATGAAATAGTGGCGCCTGGACAGGTTTACTGTTTGGTTAATCTGCGATAGTTTCTATGTGCTTCATTGGATTGCTTAAATATTTGGACGGTTGCTTAAGTTTATGGACCTCTTCATTATGTAGTTGACCTTGACATTTGACCTACTTTTGATGAAAAAGCCCCCCAAAAGCCCATCCATAAGAGTTTTTTATTATACCATCAGGTCTTCTAGAAGTAGGAATATCAAAATGTCAGAAAGGACCCAGAGTGTCTGTATGCTTTATACATGTATAATGTTGTTCACACAGTCATGGTTGACATAATATATGTCTCTATTCTGAATTTCAAGTCTATTCTCTCGTTGTTTATTTCAGATACTACTGTGATTACTGCGACACATACCTCACTCACGACTCAGTAAGTATAGCATCTGTTCCACCATCCCATACTGATCTCTGCTCCCAACTATCACCCTTGGCTGCTGCAGACCCTGTAATCGATGGTAACATGTCTACATGAAATACTGGGGCAATTTTGGTGTCTGCGAAGCAGTCATCATTCGATACCCCCAGCTAACTTATTCTGTTTTACTGCATGAATCAAGTACAGAGATGCTCTATTGACCAGACGTGGGTATTTGATAATGCTTAGCTGTATGAAGTTGCTTGACCTCAAATTAAGAACATACTGTTGGTGGGACTTTAAACCCAGCAAACAAACAAACATAAAACAGAAAAACTGTATTCTCTATTTGGCCTGGATTTTTAAATGCTTATTCCAAGAAACAAATTAATTATCCCTGTCTGTTACATTCTTAACATCATGCCTTGTCTAATAGCCACTCCCAATCAAACAATATCATTATGGCCGTGGGATTTTACACAGGTATGTATTATGTTGTTGTAGTTTGTGTCAAATAATGCCTCCAGGTTTTTTTTAACCAATCCTAGAGGATTTTAAGCTGCTCACATCATTTTTTTTGTGTCACTTGCTGTAAGCAGAGGTGACACATAGGGATCTCTTTTCCGCCGTCTGTCTATCTGTCACACTTTTTTCGTCACACTTCAGCAGTTTACACACACGTTCCAAAGAACAGTCTTATTAGTTTACATGACTTTCAAACCTCCGCCCTGAAGAGTGTTTCATTTATAAGGTAGGTTTTCATTGGTCCATATTCTAGTCAACGACTGCTGTAAAACAACATTTTGCTTGCTATTTGTCATGAAGTAAAATGGTCTGACTAAGTCAACAGGGGGTTTTCAGACAATGATTCTTCTGTTGCATTATCGTTATATAATATTGGTCTCATCTTACACTTTTATGGTATACATTCCCACTGAGAGTTTCTTTAAATTTCTGCAGTTTTCTCAAAATTTGCAGTTTATCACAGAATGTTTTCTTTTCCCAGTGTAAAGAAAATCTTTAATTTCCAAAAATATGTATAAAGACCCATCCCCACACAAGAAAAAAAAGACCTGTTTTTTTAATTTGGAGCTTTTGTTTCAGGAATTTTCAGGATACGTTTTCAAATTTCGTTCAATATGTGATTTGAACAAATTTGAAGATCAAAAACAGCATCAATTTAATTATATTAATCCATTTCATTTTCCCCAACAATCTTATTTTATGTGTCAAGATAAAAATGAATTTTTGATTTATGTTTTTCAAATTGATTGAATTACCAGTTACCGGAGAGAAAATTTGAATTTCTGGTGGATTTCTGGTGTTAAATGTTTGTGTTTAAGCCTGCAGTGAGGTTTTCAAAGATGCTTTTGGTTTTTCATGAATTATTTTGAATTATACAAGTATTCAGAAATTCTTGGGTCAGTATTTTGGGAATATTGGAAGTCAAAGGTTTAAAAAGGGCAGACTTGTAAATGAGGAAGTGAAAGGTAGATTTGTTCACTGAGAGGTGGGTTCTGTAAGTTAAAAGCCTGAACAATTGTTGCATGGGATCAGTCAGGCTGACCTGCTGTCTGAACATTAGGTTTATAGATGTATTAGCTTAAACTTAAAAAAGGACATACTTAGAATAGTTCCAGGACTGGTTAGCCCATTGTCAAGATATTGTGACTTGGTTTTATATGTCACTTGTCTAAGTGTGGTTACACTATCTGTCTATTGTAGTCTGTTGTGGACATGAACCCTTTCCCTCATATAGACTCATTTTGACGCTCTCAATAGGTACCACATAAAGCCTGATCTGCAGAAAAAACACAGTTAAACCTTACCAAATTTAATTACAAAATCCTCATTTCCAGACCACTGAGGAGCAGCAAACAGCATAAACCTGATCAGCCTGCGAGTTATTCGCAGGCTGATCTGGTTTTATGCTGTTCGCATAGGTCTTTTCATGGTTTCCCCTATGAGGGAAAGGGTTAAGTAAAATACGACTTTGAAAATGATTTATGTAATCTGCAGTCATAAATTGATTCACCTCATTCATTCAAATACAGTTCAAAAGTACCTGTCCAAGACCAGGAAGTTAAGTATCATAGTATATCAGTTATCCGACCTCATTTTAAGCTATCGCAAGCATGTCTTTGTCACAAGTCAGAAGATAAAACGTCAATAGTATTTTATTTCTTCATTAATTTTAATGGGATATCTTTCCTCATAAGGACACATGAATACCTATGCAACAGCAATAAACCAGATCACTGGATAACTCGCAGCTGATCTGTTTTATGCTATCGCTGCTCCTCAGTGGTCTGGAAATGAGAATTGTGTAATTAAATCTGGTACGGTTTAACTGTGGTTTTCTGCAGATCAGGCTTTATGTGGTACCTATTGAGTGCGTCAAAATGAGTCTATATGAGGGAAAGGGATATAGTGCATGCGAAGTGTAAAATTGTGCCCTACACATAGTCTGTAATTATTTTTTGTTAGATATACAGTATTTCCTTATATTCAAGAAAACAGTATTAGTGATGAGCTTTTTGCGATAGTAAAAAAATTCACTAACTCAGAAGGTTATTAGATACATGTATATATAGTGTTACTTCTGTTTTATTTTATACTGTAAGCAACTATAATATATAAATCTAATCTTGCTTGATTGTCAGAATTTAAGGAAAGTCACAGAAATGGTTGCCCTGGTTACTAGGTTATCATACACTTGTCTACGGTGGAATATCACAGTAAGGCAGCACTATATATCTGTCTCAAGTCGACAAACTCCCTAAATGTTGGAAATAATGTCTGTGTCAGTCTGACATTATATCAAATTAACAGCCTTCAAATTCATAAACGATTAATATCATTGTCCTCAAGGTTAGTTTTATTTTTCCCAGTGATTTGTCAAATTAGCAATGAGGAATTTATTCTTTCGTACAAGTGTTCACCCAATGAAAAAGTTTTGCAAGGAACATAATTTCTCAAGATTTTCACTCTTTTTATACCCCCCGGATACAAAACATATGAGGGCTATATCCTTGTGATGTCAGTGAGTCTGGCAATCATTTGTCTGAAGATAAAATTTGTTTAAACGCTATTTCTCGGCTACCATTGATTGAATTGTTTCATATCTTGTTTAATGCTATCAGCTGTTTCAGTTCAGATTATTTAAATCCTAATCAAAAACATATACACTTCTAGCATGCTGAATAGGTTTTGCAGCTCTTTTGATATCATATAGGAAGACATGTCATTGAAGAAACTAGAATTCCTGAAGATGTGGCAAAGAGTTGGATTTCTTTGTGGACATATTCAACCCATTGTGACAGTGTTTGAGGGGAGACTGAACATTCAAAACTGAACTTCCTGTGTTATCTCATTGGCCAGTGGCATTTATAATCCCACTTTCAGACAGCTCAACATTTTCCTTTTCAAACTAACCAGATTAATCAATATAGAATGCATGGGAAAGATTTGATTTCATCCCTCTGTCACTTGCAGAAATAATAGCTTTCCTGAGAACTGCTTAAAAAGCAGAGATGCATAAACAATTTAACATGAGAGACGACAGTAGTGAAAGTGGTCAAAAATTGAATTTCAAGGACCTTCACTCTCAGTACTTTAGAAATATCTTAAGTAATTGTATGGTTTCTAAATAAACCAAAAATTTATCTAAAAAAAACAAAACAAACTAAGTATTCAGTGCTGAAAAATATTATTCTTTTTTTTTTTTTCTTTGTTGAAGGATGTTTCTGGTCCTAATGGCCAAGTGGTTAGTGCATCTGCCTCATATCTGGGAGGCCATTTGTTTGATCCCTGGCCACAACATACTAAAATCATGTAAAATGGTACTGGCTTATCTCCCTTGTGCTTGGCAAGTATCAGGACCGGATGGCTCATTGCTAGGATAATGTTACTTGTATTTGTCTACAGTCTGATAATGAGGTATGGCAGTACATTATCCTGTAGACAGTTCCCAAATGACTGAAATATTGTCGGTGGAACATAAAACCCAGACAAAAAAAATTGATCATGCCTTTTGGATACATTTATGTTTATATGATATGATAGCAAGGAGTTAATACAGCAACCTTTTGTAGAAAGCCTTAAAGTGAAGACACATTTTTGCACCCGAAACCTCCATGTGTGTTAGCAGAGTATTCTACTGTCTGATTAGGGCTAGAAATGGCCATTTGTCATCATTTATGTAATCATTTTCCATTGGTTAGGTGGTTAGAGGATCTGTATAGCAAATGGGAGGTTGTGAGTTTGATTGCTTGCCACTACGTAATTCAAGTCATTAAAAATGATATTGGTATATCTCCCTTATACTTGGCGTTTAGCACATATTAAGAGAGATGCAGGACTGCTTGGCCAGTGTCAGATGTGACTGGGTGTGGTATCAGATGTGACTGGGTGTGGTATCAGATGAGGCTGGGTGTGGTATCAGATGTGACTGGGTGTGGTATCAGATGTGACTTGGTGTGGTATCAGATGAGGCTGGATGTGGTATCAGATGTGACTGGGTGTGGTATCAGATGAGGCTGGGTGTGGTATCAGATGTGACTGGGTGTGGTATCAGATGTGACTGGGTGTGGTATCAGATGTGACTGGGTGTGGTATCAGATGTGACTGGGTGTGGTATCAGATGGACTGGGTGTGGTATCAGATGTGACTGGGTGTGGTATCAGATGTGACTGGGTGTGGTATTAGATGGACTGGGAGTGGTATCAGATGTGACTGGGAGTGGTATCATGCCACTTGTCTGTGGTGTTATAGCGTACTAAATCCGTATCATGTAGACAGAAGTTCAAAAATGACTGAAATATTGTTATTGGGACAAACAAGCAAACAGCTATGTTTCAATTTTATAAGGTGCTGTTTTCAAAAAAAATGTCAGGGTATTATCATAATAACTCTTGTGTTGTTGCTGTTTTCCTTGACAGCATAATCATTGTGAAATATTTTTTAACCTTTGGCATAACCCCTAATATTAGGCTTTCTGTCAACAGATGTCACATACTTGTTCACTTTCATAAGGGCTACAATTTCATAAAGGGCCATCTCTCTCAGGTTCATTTGACCAAATTCATCTTCCCGTATTTTTTTTAAAAAAAAGAACAAAAAAAACCAAACTTTTGTTAACTATGAGAAAAGTGGCACAACTGTCTGTCTGTCTGTCTGTCCTTTCCCTTGTCTGTCTGTCCAGCTGTCAGTTTGCCTGTCTGTCTGTTATAGTTTTCCAAACTAGGGCAAGTCATTTACAAATGGCAGATTTTTAACCAGGTTTTCCAATGGAAAACTCTGGTTATTAGATTGGGGTATGTCGGCGGGTGGGCGTAAACAATTTCTTCTGTGCGAAACTCCTCCTACATTTTTCAACGGATTTGGCCCAAACTTTTACAGAAGCATAATTACATAGTGACCTGGCGCATATTGTCAGGGTTTTGTGGTTCGACTATTTTTGATGCAGTTATGGCCCTTTGTTATATTTTCACATATGCAATATATAGGGAAATATTCTTCTGTGCGAAACTCCTCCTACATCTTTCAACTGATTTAGCCCAAACTTTTACAAAAGCATAATTACATAGTGACCTGGTGCATATTGTGAGGGTTTTGTGGTTCAACTTTTTTTGATGCAGTTATGGCCCTTTGTTATTTTTTCACATATGCAATATATAGGGAAATATTCTTCTGTGCGCAACTCCTACTACATTTTCAAGATTTGCCCAAACTTTTACAAAGCATATTACATAGTGACCTGGTGCATATTGTCAGGGTTTTGTGGTTCGACTATTTTTGATGCAGTTATGGCCCTTTGCTCCTTAACGGATGTAATATAAAGGGAAGTATTCTTTCGTGTACAACTTCTACATTTCTTAATAAATTTTGTCCATACTTAAACAGAAGTACCTTCACTAAGTCACCCTGGAGAATATTACCTGTGTTTTGCAGTTTGACCATTTTTGATTGAGTTATGCCCCTTTGATAAAATTCCTTGTCTGGAGCATAACTCCTACATTATAAGAGGTATTGACTTGAAACTTTTTAGGTGCATACATCTCATTGAGGCGAAATGCATTGCATAGGAACTTCACTTTGTGAAAATGGATTATCTCCCCTTTCAGTTGTCAAATTTGAAATCCCATACTTCATGCATATTTACAGATGATGTGCCATTGTTATGTAAAGTTTATGTGATATCCATCTTACGGTTTAGGAGGAGTTGCGCTTACAAGCTATTTATGTTAAAAAAAATGAAAATGGATTATCTCCCCTTTTGGTGGTCAAAAAGGTTTAGGAGTTGTGCTTACAAGAATAGGGATAGACAGACAGACAGACAGACAGACAGACAGACAGACAGACAGACAGACAGACAGACAACTGGTGATTCCTATATACCCCACAAAAAAAAATAAAGTAGAATTTAATTTAAGTGAATGCTTAAGTGACATTTTCAGAAGCAGATTGTTGCATCATATTCATGTCTTGTTCAAAGTTAATGTGGATAAATGTAAGTTAAAAATCCTTGTTGCACATATTATGTATGTTTGCTTTATACAGAATTGCATTAGATTTAATAGACATTGAGCACAAAATTATTTGACTGATGCAAATAATCTGTACTGGGACGAAATATTGCGAAAAGAAAACCTGGTTTTGTGACAATTCCTGTCACTTGTTTCTTTTTTTTTTTTTTTGCTTTCATCTATCCGTTTCTTACAACATAAACAGACAAGCCTTGGCATCCACATGCAGTGCATCATTCTCTTGTTTCATCAAACATGATTTTTTTTCTTCTACTTTCTTGTCATATATTTTTTCCTTTCCATTAAGGAGCATGAATTGGAAATCAGAGATCTTGCAACTATGTAACAATAGTACAAGCAGTGCATTAGCTGGAAACAGGTAGAAAAAATGTCTGAAACCTTTCAGTATTTCAGAAAAATCACAATCCAGACACCATATTCCCACTAGAAATGCATTAAGGGGGGTGTACTGTAAACCAGGCCTGTTTCTCATCTCAGTTCACCGACATACAAAAATAAGTTCAGTATCCACAAAGTCATGCAGAAAACAATTCAGATACCTTCTTCATCGGGAAACCGTCTGAGCCTTAGGGCCGTGTCTCTCTTCAAAAACAGTGGATGGCATGGGAAACGCAAATGTGATCTTTGTGCCATCATAGTATACCTACGTACCAAAAAACGTTTTTTCGCTAAGCTGTTTTTTTTTTTTTTTTTTTTTTTTAATAAAGATATAGAACATAATTTCACTCCAAAATGAAGCATAAATCTGCATAAATCAACAAGAACTTTTTGAACACCTAATCTACATGCTGGTGTAAAATTTCAATGGGAAATAAACATACACTTGAAATTTGTCCCCAATCACTGATTGGTCAATTTAAATTCGCAAATTATACCGGGTATTGCAGATCTTCTGGCAAAATGGTTTATTACTGTCACCCTAGTGTTATTGGTGGTGTATTGATTTGTAGGGAAGAAATTAAACCTTAGCCATAACTTCTAAACCATTGTCATCAAACTTAAGATACTTATTCACCATCACAGTTGCTACATTCTCACCAAGGGCCATAACTCTTCAGTCTATTTTGACCAAAATTATCTCATCTTTTTTTAAAGAAAGATCTTGATAAAAGCAATTTAATTAACCAATATTTGGTCCTGTGTTTCATTTACCTATTCTCTCTTAAAAGGTTAAATACAGTGAAAATCAGTCGAGCATTTGGCATGCTCTTGTAGTATCTGTTAGCATGCAGAAAAAGAAGTCTGAAGTTGTTATATGGAATAAGGATACTGTATCAGGTTTGAATTGGATAAGTAAGGGATGGAAATAACCAAATATGTAATAGAGAACTCAAGAGATTTTTAATGCCTCAATAGAACCACATTTCTGCCTTAGGTATACAGCAGACTACGCACATTTTTTATGTCAACTTCCATTTAATTTTGAGGGGAAACAGCTTTCTGTGGTTTTAATAATTATGAGCTGAGGTATTTTTCTGTCTTGCTAGAGGCATGGCACAATGCATTTACAGAAATTCACCATGTCTGGAAATTTGGAAATGTTCAATTTTAAAATCCATTTGCAGGCAACCAGAAAAAAGTTGATAACTTAGTTAGGGTACTGTTATTGAAGGTGACTGGTACATTACACTCAGACTGCTTTTCATCTGTGAAATCAAGGGATGGTGCTTCAACTTGACTGGTCCAAGGTTATTTTAACTTTAACAGACAACACTGTTTAATACTATATGATATGCATTCAAGATGGTGGTAAAAACAAGACATTCTATGGACGTGGAATTCCGGGCTACAAGTACTGTCACATTATTATTACCTGAGGTGGATGGAAGAGAGAAATGATTAAGACCTTAATATTATGTATTATTCTATTTTTATGCCCCCCCCCCTTCGAAGAAGAGGGGGCATATTGTTTTACAGATGGTCGGTCTGTCTGTCGGTTGGTTGGTTGGTCCATCAGTAGACCACTTCGTTTCCGATCAATAACTGGAGAACACTTGGGGCCACATTCCTCAAACTTCATAGGGTGATTAGTCATGACTAGTAGATGACCCCTGTTGATTTTGGGGTCACTTGGTGAAGGGTCATGGTCACAGTGACCTCCATGGGAGGCATAGGGGAGCATATGTGTCCTTCCAACATTTCTTGTCCTATATTCTTTCCAGTGCAGATCATCCTAGTGGGCAAGAATTGATAGAGAACATATTTTCATGGAATTTTGCCCCAAGAGAAATCCATGAATAAACAATCTAGGAGCAGTGCATCATATTTCTGCTGAAGTAGAATTTGGCAATAAAATGTCGTGTTATTATGATATTTTAGATTGTGATCTGGACATTCTCACCCAAGTAATTTCAATTTTCATGCTTTCACTTTGAAAAGGAGGGTTGCATAATTATAGATTTACGTTTGATCTCCCACCTTGTGCTACGTTTGTCTCCCAAAGTATATATAAGCCAGATTCATAAATCTTAATTGGAATGTTTATCAGCTAGGAAATTTTTGTGCACCTGAGGTTTTATTTAAAACTAATTGAGCTATAGCTCCTGTCAGTGTGAAAATGGACAAGATGGGAATGTCTGTGTTTTAATTGTTTTCTGATGGCTAGAAATAGAATATATTGCTTTTTCGTCAGGATGGGAAAAAATAAAGGAGGGAAGAGGATGCAGTAATTTGTAGAAAAATTTAAAAAAAAAAAAAAAAAAAAATTGAATTTAATTAAATTAATAATAATTTTAATTACTTGACTTGACTATTTGGGTTTACCATCGCTTCGACAGTTTTTCAGTCATAAAGTGACGTCCAGCTAATTACAGGTGGAGGAAGACCCCGAATGCACGGAGGCATCCGGGTAGAACCACCGACCTACAGCAAGCCAGCTGGAAGGCTTGTTAGCTTACCTGAGCATAGCTCAGGGTGAGCTTTTGGGATACTTGATTGTCCGTCGTCCGTCAACAATTTTGATGTTTACACACTAGAGGCCACAATTTTGATCCAATCTGTCTCAAACTTGGTCAGAATGTTTGTCTTGATAATATCTTGAACCCTTTTGAAAATGGGTCAGGTTGGATCCAAAAGTAGGTCAGTAGGTCAAATCTTAGAAAAATCTTGTTTACACAATAGAGGCCACAATTTTGATCCAATCTTCCTCAAACTTGGTCAGAATGTTTGTCTTGATGATATCTTGAACCCTTTTGAAAATGGGTCAGGTTGGATCAAAAAGTAGGTCAGTAGGTAAAATCTTAGAAAAATCTTGTTTACACACTAGAGGCCACAATTTTGATCCAATCTTCCTCAAACTTGGTCAGATTGTTTGTCATGATGATATCTCGAACCAGTTTGAAAATGGGTGGGGCTGGACAAAAGTGTGGATGGGGTCAGAAAATTCCTGAACATTGTTTCACCTCATCATCTTTATTCTTAAGCAATCTGTTTTGTACAGGCAATGAATGATACTTTTCTCAGGTGAGCGATCTAGGGCCATCTTGGCCCTCTTGTAATTATTAATGAGATAAAAAAAAAATATAAAAAAATATCTTATAAGGCCAAAAAAAAAAAAATATAGTTTCGTTCCTTGTCTCCAGCCAGAAAAAAAGGGTAGGTACATTTAGGTAGGAATATGATATTTTTTTTCCCCTTCCAAATGATGTCAAAGGTAAAAAAAAAGTAAAGGAGTTGGCCTTTTTTTAGCTCACATGAGCACAACGTGCTCAAGGTGAGCTTTTCTGATCGCCTTTTGTCCGGCGTCCGTCGTCCGTGCGTGCGTGCGTCCGGCGTCAACAATTGCTTCAAACAACATCTCCTCCTAAACGGCTTGGCCAATTTGAAAAATATTTTGCAGGAATGTTCCTTGGATGAAGCTCTACTAAAGTTGTATAAATGGTTCTGGTCCATCGCATAATTAGGTCACAGGAGCTAAAAATAGATTTTAAAAATGAAAATTTAAAAAATCTTCTTCTCTGAAACCACAAGGCCTAGCCTTTTGATTTTTGGTATGTAGCATGATCTTATGACTGTCTACCAGGATTGTACAAATTATGACCCTGTGGTCAAAATTGACCCCGCACCAGGGGTCACTTGTTTTACATAGAGTTATATAGAAAAATCTTAAAAAATCTTCTTCTATGAATCCATAAGGCCTAGAGCTTAGATATTTGGTATGTAGCATCATCTTATGGGCCACTACCAAGATTGTACAAATCATAGCCCTATGGTGATAAATGACCCCGCACCAGGGGTCACTTGTTTTACATAGAGTTATATAGGAAAATCTTAAAAAATCTTCTTCCTGAATCATAAGGCCTAGAGCTTAGATATTTGGTATAAGCATCATCTTATGGGCCACTACCAAGATTGTACAAATCATAGCCCTATGGTGATAAATGACCCCGCACCAGGGGTCACTTGTTTTACATAGAGTTATATAGGAAAATCTTAAAAAATCTTCTTCTATGAATCCATAAGGCCTAGCCTTTTGATTTTTAGCTCACATGAGCACAACGTGCTCAAGGTGAGCTTTTCTGATCGCCTTTTGTCCGGCGTCCGTCGTCCGTGCGTCCGTCCGTCCGTGCGTCCGGCGTCAACAATTGCTTCAAACAACATCTCCTCCTAAACGGCTTGGCCAATTTGAAAAATATTTTGCAGGAATGTTCCTTGGATGAAGCTCTACTAAAGTTGTATAAATGGTTCTGGTCCATCGCATAATTAGGTCACAGGAGCTAAAAATAGATTTTAAAAATGAAAATTTAAAAAATCTTCTTCTCTGAAACCACAAGGCCTAGCCTTTTGATTTTTGGTATGTAGCATGATCTTATGACTGTCTACCAGGATTGTACAAATTATGACCCTGGGGTCAAAATTGGCCCCGCCCCAGGGGTCACTTGATTTCACATAGGCTAATATAGGAAAAACTTGAAAAAATCTTCTTCTCCGAAACCACAAGGCCTAGCCTTTTGATTTTTGGTATGTAGCATCATCTTATGGGCCACTACCAAGATTGTACAAATCATAGCCCTATGGTGATAAATGACTCCGCACCAGGGGTCACTTGTTTTACATAGAGTTATATAGAAAAACTTAAAAAATCTTCTTCTGAACCAAAGGCCTAGAGCTTAGATATTTGGTATGTAGCATCATCTTATGGGCCACTACCAAGATTGTACAAATCATAGCCCTATGGTGATAAATGACCCCGCACCAGGGGTCACTTGTTTACATAGAGTTATATAGGAAAATCTTAAAAAATCTTCTTCCATGAATGCATAAGGCCTAGAGCTTAGATATTTGGTATGAAGCATCATCTTATGGGCCACTACCAAGATTGTACAAATCATAGCCCTATGGTGATAAATGACCCCGCACCAGGGGTCACTTGTTTTACATAGAGTTATATAGGAAAATCTTAAAAAATCTTCTTCTATGAATCCATAAGGCCTAGAGCTTAGATATTTGGTATGTAGCATCATCTTATGGGCCACTACCAAGATTGTACAAATCATAGCCCTATGGTGATAAATGACCCCCCACCAGGGGTCACTTGTTTTACACAGAGTTATATAGGAAAATCTTAAAAAATCTTCTTCTATGAATCCATAAGGCCTAGAGCTTAGATATTTAGTATGTAGCATCATCTTATGGGCCACTACCAAGATTGTACAAATCATAGCCCTATGGTGATAAATGACCCCACACCAGGGGTCACTTGTTTTACATAGAGTTAAATAGGAAAATCTTAAAAAATCTTCTTCTATGAATCAATAAGGCCTAGAGCTAAGATTTTTGGTATGTAGTAGCATCTAATGGTTCATTACAAAGATTTTCAAAGTCTTGGCCCTATGGTGATAAATGACCCTGCGCCCAAGTCTTCTCTGAAACCATATGGCCCATTGCTTAGATATTTGGTGTGTAGTATTGTCAGGGGTAAAATGTTTTAGATTAAGTTATATCAGAATCCTTGTCTGTTTAAAAACCTTGACATCAGTTGAAGCAATGGTACTCAGGTGAGCGATTCAGGGCCATCATGGCCCTCTTGTTGGTATGTAGCATCATCTTATGGGCCACTACCAAGATTGTACAAATCATAGCCCTATGGTGATAAATGACCCCGCACCAGGGGTCACTTGTTTTACATAGAGTTATATAGGAAAATCTTAAAAAATCTTCAATGAATGTATAAGGCCTAGAGCTTAGATATTTAGTATGTAGCATCATCTTATGGGCCACTACCAAGATTGTACAAATCATAGCCCTATGGTGATAAATGACCCCACACCAGGGGTCACTTGTTTTACATAGAGTTAAATAGGAAAATCTTAAAAAATCTTCTTCTATGAATCAATAAGGCCTAGAGCTAAGATTTTTGGTATGTAGTAGCATCTAATGGTTCATTACAAAGATTTTCAAAGTCTTGGCCCTATGGTGATAAATGACCCTGCGCCCAAGTCTTCTCTGAAACCATATGGCCCATTGCTTAGATATTTGGTGTGTAGTATTGTCAGGGGTAAAATGTTTTAGATTAAGTTATATCAGAATCCTTGTCTGTTTAAAAACCTTGACATCAGTTGAAGCAATGGTACTCAGGTGAGCGATTCAGGGCCATCATGGCCCTCTTGTTATGGCAACTACAAAATCAGAAAGAGGGAAGTAAAATTGATGTAATGAATAACCATGTCTTGAAATACCATTGATTGATAGTGATAAATCATTTGTTCAGAGGCAACATAATTGATAATAGAGGGCATTTTTAGATTCACTTGAGAATATTATTTAATCTATTTTATGTACCGCATGTCTGAGTCTTACAGCACCCCAGGGGGTTGAGAGAGCACTGACTGTCACAAAGTGACCAGTCTGAGCCTGCTTAAGGGAGAAACTGTGCTGATTCAGCTCTGAGATTAAGTAAACAGTCATTGACAGATGGAGAAAATTTCCGAATAAGAAAGTATCTGGCTTTTTATGAGACTGACCGTTCGACTGACCATATTGGACTGTTTCTTATGAACGCTTATTGAAGAAAGGATGTTTACAGGTAGAAGTATTTTGATGGAGCTGTAAATCAGTTGGCAGTTATTCCTGTTGATGAACATGTTTCCTAGAACCAGCTACTTATTTTGTCGAACTGACAAATTTATCCCAGATAGAAATTTGTTTTGTACATGTATAGATTATTAACCAGATTTAGGATTTTGTCTTAAGGTTTAGTATTATTCACTAGGGCCTGTTTCACTAAACCTTGTATGAAAAAAATCTTAGTATGATTATGTAAATTCACTGATGTAAAATAGTATTATTTTTGTGAGTTTTCTTCACGAAAAGGGAAATGTCTATATAGTGGTTTTGAATTAGGTTGCGTTTTACAAATAAGACCTTAATAGACATCTATTATAGAGGATAACATTTGAACAACTTAGATCAAATTTGTTTGTATGAAGTTTCGTGGAGCAATGCTGAAGACATTTCATATAGCTCTTATTCTTCCAACCTCTGTAGGATTAATGAAGTTGTAGTAATTTTTCACAGTTTTGTTCCTCAGTTGACATTTCAAGAAAGGAGTCTGTACTTCATGTGTCATCTATGCGATTTTCACTTTCACAATTTCTACAAAGTGCATGCAAACTTAAGCTTATATCTGCTCAAGAAGTCTTGTTTTAACATATTAACCCTAAACCTCATGTGAAATATAGATGTGTTTTGGCAAAATTTTGCAAACAGAGCAGACCAATATCAGACAGCTCCTGGCAAACAGAGCAGACCCAGATCAGACAGCTCCTGGCAGACAGAGCAGACCCAGATCAGACAGCTCCTGGCAAACAGAGCAGACCCAGATCAGACAGCTCCTGGCAAACAGAGCAGACCCAGATCAGACAGCTCCTGGCAAACAGAGCAGACCCAGATCAGACAGCTCCTGGCAAACAGAGCAGACCCAGATCAGACAGCTCCTGGCAAACAGAGCAGACCCAGATCAGACAGCTCCTGGCAAACAGAGCAGACCCAGATCAGACAGCTCCTGGCAAACAGAGTAAACCCAGATCAGACAGCTCCTGGCAGACAGAGCAGACCCAGATCAGACAGCTCCTGGCAGACAGAGCAGACCCAGATCAGACAGCTCCTGGCAGACAGAGCAGACCCAGATCAGACAGCTCCTGGCAAAAGAGCAGACCCAGATCAGACAGCTCCTGGCAAACAGAGTAGACCCATATCAGACAGCTCCTGGCAAACAGAGTAGACCCATATCAGACAGCTCCTGGCAAACAGAGTAGACCCAGATCAGACAGCTCCTGGCAAACAGAGTAGACCCATATCAGACAGCTCCTGGCAAACAGAGTAGACCCATATCAGACAGCTCCTGGCAAACAGAGCAGACCCATATCAGACAGCTCCTGGCAAACAGAGCAGACCCATATCAGACAGCTCCTGGCAAACAGAGCAGACCCAGATCAGACAGCTCCTGGCAAACAGAGTAGACCCAGATCAGACAGCTCCTGGCAAACAGAGTAGACCCAGATCAGACAGCTCCTGGCAAATGTAAGCAAAAAACACATTGCAAGAAAAATCCACACTTCTATAATTACACCATTTAAAGTTTAATTGATTTGTACACAAATATTCATGAGGTTGTAAAATCATTATTTTTGTGGGGGTCTTATTGGTGTTTTTTTTTTCCAACTAAAAAAAAAAATGAAATCCATGTATACATATCAAATGTTTACTTTAAGATTTATCATCAAAAATAAGCATGTACTGATGACATTACCTATACCACTGATTTAGTGACATTTCCCGTGTATCGGTGCAATACACCGGGCACATAAAAGAACCAAGGGGTCTTTTTGCAAAATGAGTTTGGGTATGATGCTGAATCTTCAGCAAAAACAAAAGAGACCCACACGTTGGTAATCCTTGACCATAAGGTCTAAAATATAGCCTTAATTATCAGAAACTGATAGCTAGCCATTACAAAATAAGTGGAAGAAGAATGAAACTAAAAGTAATGATTTTACAATGCCATCATTGAAATTATTGTAGTTGACCATTTATATGCAGATTTCATAAAAAAGCTTTTTATTTAATTACAAAAACTCAAATACAATGTTTGTCCCTTAAACAAATCATAATAG
Organism: Solen grandis; assembly: GCA_021229015.1. NCBI lineage: Eukaryota > Metazoa > Mollusca > Bivalvia > Adapedonta > Solenidae > Solen > Solen grandis. The sequence goes on along the minus strand of CM037790.1, from coordinate 19,771,509 downwards.
ACATGTTGACACCTTTGTAACGTTCCGTATTGTAGCTCTGATTCTATATGACAAAGTAAAATCCATTTTATCAGACACTATTTAAAGTTCAATAAATTAATATCCAACAAGTCATAGAATTGTACATGAATATTTATGAGGTAAAAGGTTGTAGAAAGTATGTGACTGCTATTGTAACAGGACAGTGTGTCTACTCAGTTCTAACACCTCCCAGATGGCAGGTTTCTGGGGGGTGGGGGGTGGATGAGGTTTATCTATTCCAAGCTGCAATCTCTAAACCCACTTTCTGGAATCCAATTATCAGTTATCTCTAAAACTGACAAATAAGCTTATTGTTTCTGCTAGAGGGAGGAAACCACACATTGTTGTCTGTATTGCATCTGATAAGTCATAATATCTGATCAGAATTTCTTGCAAAATGCGCAGAACATATTAGCAGTAATATGACAATGTGGAAATTATTTTAAGAGAATGTGAAAACGCAGATGATAGAAGGCATGCATCAGTTTCCAGCACTGTGGTTTTTTGGTAAAATTTAAAATCTGGAAATCTGTCATTCCAGGGAATTTAAATACTTCCAGAGGTAATTTAGATCTGCAGTGAGGGTTGCATTCCAATTATAATTTCCTTTGTTTGAATGTTTTGGGTGCATAAGAAATACATTTCCACCTTATCAGCCTGTGAAATGTTATGAATATTTATGAAATTCTAAGGGTTTGCTGCAGCTTTGTGTTGTTTCATTCAACAGTTCCGAACCAGCTCAATTATTTTATGATTGTAGCGATACTGGTGTTTTAGATAAGTTGATTCCTAGCGTTATACTGTGGAGGGAATATTGAAATTGCTCTGAAATTTGATGTTTTCACATAAGACACAAATTCAGTCTTGAATTTCCCCTGTGTATATATACATTAGATAAAGGCATATCAATAGTTGTATGTTTTATAAAACTTGTACAAATTTCGCCATTTTGATATGTCTAAAAACAAAGATAAAGGAAGGTTTTAAATGCAGGCTTTCTATGAAACATTAGAAAATGCCATTTCTTGCCTGTAATTGTATGAAATGTTAAGTTTATTTTTTTTGTATTGAATAATGCTTTGGAGCCTGTTATTCTTTATTACTGGGACAATTTGAAATGTGTTCTTATCTTGCATCCCTTTCGTTTTTCCTCTCTCTCGATCAACTAAATATATCGTTAAATGAGATTTATATCTGAAATGCTGTAATAGCAAGTAAGTGCTCCAAGGAGATGGAACATTTTTAAGTGGTTTTTAAGCTAAGTGCACCTAAGTATGTGATGTTGGTAAGTTAGCCATATACAATGGAACCTCTCTGCAGCAACATTTGCTGAAAAGTGTTGCTGCTATCGAACCTTTGTTAAAATTGACAGAGTTCTGGGCCTTTGTTTTTGAAAAAGATGTAATTTTATGCTTGTGACGCACAAAACTCTGAAGGTATTTGTGCTACAGACTTTAAACTTCATGGATATACTACTCAGGACATGACTGGCTCTCCTGGGTGTTGGCCTTTGTTTTTCGAAAATGCAACGAATTGGGACATCTGTGTCCTGTGGACACATTTTTAGTTTTAAATGACTTTTTAGCTTATCAAAAAAAAGTGGAGGTATTGTCAACATTCCAGTGACCATCCCTGGTGGTCTAGTGGTTAGAGCGTCCGCCTCAGGAGTGGGAGGTTGTGGGTTCAATCCCTGGCTGCGACATACCAAAGTCATATAAAACGGTACTGGTTTAGCTCCCTTGCTTGGCTGTGATTCAGCATATAACTTCATAAGGGTAGTTCCAGGACTGGTTGGCCTGGTGTTTGGATAATGTGACTGGGTGAGCTTTTATGCCACATGTCTACGTCATGATACTGCAGTGTGGCAGAACCATATCTGTCTCAAGTAGATATTGTCTTCAAATGATTGAAACACTGTCGGTGGGATGTTAAGTCCAACAAACAAACAAACAAACACTCCAGTGTCATCGTTGTTGTTGGTGGCATCGTAACGTTGTGAAAAACTTTGACCGTTTCATATCAATTCATTCAAAAGTAAAAAGTAGGGTCTTCATTGATGTAGCTTCACTAGCTTAAACTGCAGTAGATCAGTTAACCCTTTTCCCTCATAGAGGACACCATGAAAAGACCTATGCGAACAGCATAAAACCAGATCAGCCTGCGAGTAACTCGCAGGCAGATCAGGTTTTATGCTGTTCGCTGCTCCTCAGTGGTCTGGAAATGAGGATTTTGTAATTAAATTTGTTAAGGTTTAACTGTGGTTTTCTGCAGATCAGGCTTTATGTAGTACCTATTGAGTGTGTCAAAATGAGTCAATATGAGGGAAAGGGTTAAGATCCTCCTTTTACTTATACATAATTTTGTAAGGTGAATCATGATTACATCATAGTCGGATATTAAACTAGAGGCAATTTATCATCCACTGGTAGTGACGCTCACACTGTGCAGTGGTATAGGACTGATTATAGTCAGACTGGTTTTTATGTTGCAGCCATCAGTAAGAAAGACGCATTGCAGTGGACGAAAGCACAAAGAGAATGTCCGCCTGTACTACCAGAAGTGGCTTGAGGAGCAGGTGCAGAAGCTGGTGGATGATACAAGTAGGTGGCACTGCAGCCATTTTTTAGTCCCCTTTCGGTGTGTCCGTCCATCCGGATGTCCGGAAATCTAGATCCCGCGATAACTTAAAAACCGTTTAAGATATTATTATGAAACTGGTTTATGAATAGATGGCAGTTTGGAGATTCTACACATCATTATGGGTTTTTTTTCTCGGACAAAAATTCTGGTTGCTATGGTACTGGAAAAAAATTATGCACCTCACGGTAGAGGACTCGTAAATTGCGTGCAAAACTAGTTACTTGTTTCTTTCTATAGCTGGTATGGTAAAAGGACCCATTCACAATTTAGAAGGGACCCAAATTGATTCACAATTAAAAAATGTATCTTTGATAGAGGCATGGTTTTGAATCCATCCCACTCAGTTGAATTAATTTCAAAGGTGCTTTTTTCACAATATCTCGGTTTATTGAAAACATCAACTATTCTGTACCATTTTTTTTAAAAAAAATTGCAAGGTATTTTGTCATAGCCCGCAATTTCTCCTCACAATATCAGCAGAAATGCCACTACATTTATTTTGAAATTTTGAGAAAAACAAGGCTTTTTTTTTTCACAAAGGGGTACCGGACCCATTCACAATTCAGGGGGGGGGGGGAATCATTGCACTGTAACAGCAGTGGAGACCTCCGTCTGCAGGTCTTGATTAGGGGGCAAAACTTGGGTGTCGCTTAAAAACCTTAGGCTATGATTGTGGGCTATATCTAATATTAAGTTGGGCAGCCTGCAACATTAGGGTTCTACAGGTTTTTCCAGATATGGTCTCTTTCTTGTCCAAGCAGAGGTTTTTTTTGTTAGTAATGAAATTTAATGTACCACTATTTCACAAAGTCATGTGCCAGCCTCAATGAAATCACATACATTGTCCAATATTGTGGCGACCCATTTTATAAATGTTCAATTTTCTTTTACCTTTATTTAACATTTTCAGCTACACACATTGTAGCTCATTTATTCCCCCATCTTAACCCTTTCCCTCATAGAGGAAAACATGAAAAGACCTATGCGAACAACATAAAACCAGATCAGCCTGCGAGTAACTCGCAGGCCAGGCTGATCAGGTTTTATGCTGTTCGCTGCTCCTCAGTGGTCTGGAAATGAGGCTTTTGTAATTAAATTTGGTTAGGTTTAACTGTGGTTTTCTGCAGATCAGGCTTTATGTGGTACCTATTGAGTGCGTCAAAATGAGTCTATATGAGGGAAAGGGTTAAGTATCTTGGTGTAGAGGTCATCCGCCATGATACCTTGCAAATGTTAACTACATGTATAAATTTATACATTTTATATAACATATAGATTAAGCTCATCTTTTTCTTTGGGAAAATTGGGTTTAAATATTGTGTTTTATAATTGATAGACCACTGTTCTTAATTCAAATCAGAAAATTTTAACATTTCAGATTTTTGACTTGTGCTATTTGTGAAGTTAATTCCTGACAACTTTGAGTATCAAGCGCATGCACATGTGTATTTATCATCTTCATTGAACGCTCTAGTTAAAATTCATCATTGTGCTACTCTTTGCTTTGAAGTAAGTGTCAGGAAGAAAGATAAATTCTAAATAATAGAACATTTGCATTCAGCTGGTACTTGTTGATTTTGTTAACCACAAAGTTTGACCAAGTCAGGTGAATATTTGTTGATGGGTAGTCTGGTATGATAACAGAAATGAGACGATACTCTCAAATATGTCAGTTCAAATAAATTTTATTCATACATTATTACTGTCCCCAGTGGCCGAGTGGTTAGAGCATCTGCCTCGGGGATGGGAGGTCATGGGTCAGTCCCCAGCCATGACATACCAAAGTCTTATAAAATGGTACTGGTATTGCTCTCTGCTTGGTGCTCAGCATATAAGGTAGTTCCAGGACTGGTTAGCTGAGTGTCAGGATAATGTGACTAAGTCTGGTATCATGCCACATGTCTACGGCCTGATACTGAAGTGTAGTAGCAGTCTCCAAAAGATTGAAATACTGTCAGCGGGACATTAAACCAAACAAACAGACATTCATACATTAGAAAAAAATGTGTTTACCTTTTTATACATTATGAGATGTATTAAAGTTTATTACACCATGGAATATCCTATTGCCAAAATCAAAATTATGTGTTGTTTCTTTTAAAACAAACTTAAGACTGCTTGGATTAAGAGAAAACATTTTGTCACCCATGACACTTTATAACTTAAGTTGCATAGCTCGTCTGTCATGTCTTAACCTGTAATGTTACTTTACCTGTAATGCTTCTTATATTAATTAAATTGAGAAATTAATTTACCTGTAATGTTACTTTACCTGTAATGCTTCTTTTATCAATTAAATTGAAAAATTAATTTACCTGTAATGTTACTTTACCTGTAATGCTTCTTATATTAATTAAATTGAGAAATTAATTTACCTGTAATGTTACTTTACCTGTAATGCTTCTTATATCAATTAAATTGAGAAATTAATTTACCTGTAATGTTACTTTACCTGTAATGCTTCTTATATCAATTAAATTGAGAAATTAATTTACCTATCATGTTCTTGTTTCCAGCTGCTGCCTTCAAGGCTGGTGTAGCTAAGCAGACCACACCGGTTCCAGGTCCGATGCCCGGCCCTCCCATGCCTACAGGGGCTATGCCAGCGCCCATGCCCCTGATGGGCCCAGGCCCCCCAGGACCTCGACCCATGATGATGCCAGGTGAGAACCCACAAGAGATGGGAATTTGTAGAAAAAAAAATGTAATCAAGGAACCATGCCAACCAGCACCTAGGAATGACATTGTTTATGTATAGAAAATTTACCCAAAAGAAAAGGGGAGAAAAGTTGATGGTTAGAAAAAGAATTGAAATAGGGGTACATTTTATTGAGTAGGTAGTGTAACCTATAAACAATATTTAAAGCATTGCCAGGAGGAAAGAAGATATCACATTGGTCAAGAAAGCTTTGAATATCCAGTAGTGGCTAGCGCTTTATTTGTCATCCAATGATTAATGTGCATTCCTGTATATTTTTGTGTGTTAATTTGTATAAAAGGACCAAACTCAATACCACATCTAATTTTGCTCATAGTCTCCTACTATTTTTCATAGTACAAATAAAGTGGCTGTGCATTTTTGTAATGTAGTCATGTTGCTATTTTTATCTCACCTTTGCTAAAGGTGAGCTATTGTGTCCGGCATCAAACTTAACTTAAAATGACATCTCCTCCTAAACTGTTGGGCCAATTTTCATAAAACTCTACAGGATTGTTCCTTTGGTGGTCTTTCTCCAAAGTTGTTCAAAGAATTACTGGTAAATTCCCCTGCAAAATATGGTTGCAATGGCAACTAAAAGGGGAAAATACTGAAAACTTCAAAAATCTTCTTGTCCAATAGTCTTGAACTGGATTTTAAAATATTTTTGCACAGATGTTCCATTAACCACTCTCTACAAAGATTGTAAAAATTATTTGCATCTGTTGAAAAATAAGGCTGCCACGGGACAGAGCCCATTTTCCATAATATCATAAGAAATTTGCTGTTTGTATGTGAAAGTATCATCTGTAGACAAAATGAGAAACATTCTCTAGTCGCTATTGCCCCCTGTTGAAGTTTCTGTAGAACAGCATGGATGAAACTAATATATATGTAGACCACAGCTAGAGTCTAAAGCTCCAAATCAGAAGAGAATCACGCTGAAGTTTCTGATTCTGATAACATAAGATAAAAGTAATTTTGGTTGGACGTGACGGATATTGGCGATTTATTTGGGCAGCCGTAAGTAGTAGTTGGTGTAAATCTGCATGGAGTGGCAGAAAGCAGGCTGTGCCTACAAACTTAATTATAACAACAATTTTGTGTTACAAATGGAAATCCAGCTCGAACAGTCAATCGCTATCGCAATAACTTTCTAAGATATTCGTTTACCGTCTGTGATTCGTAAGTCAGCCTCAGAATCCTAGAAGTGATTGATGAGATATTCTGCTGTAGCATGATACCACATGTCTGGATTGTCTTGTATTACTTGCCTTCTTTTTGTCTCAAATCATGTTCCTGTGAACATCGAAGTTTTATTATGGCAATTGGAATTGCTGATGAGGAAATAACGATAAAATTAGATGCTGTGTTTTCGGGATTTGACGTGGAGGATGTCAGTGGATGAAGGTTTATGACGTGTGCCAGATATATTTACAGGCAGGGATAAGGAATATGAATGAGAAATATTTGAATGTTCTCCTGTTTTATGACAGAAATGCTTAAACATGTACAGAGCACAGTTAGGAAAAGAAATATTGGCTATATTACTAAAACTTCATGTCAGATATGCTGCATCAGGAATGCACATTGCGTGTTGTCATTAGCATTTTGGATTGCTGAATATAGTTATATGCAACTTTGAATTAAAAATTCTCCTATTCCTGTATCAAACATTGTGCAAAAATGAAAAAATAATTATATGATTTATAGAGCTCACATTTACTTGCTTTTATGTATATTTGCATTGAATCTTAAATTCTGGTAGAAAATCTTTAATGATATTGGTTGTTTAAAAAAAAAATCAAAATGGAAAATTGATAAATAATGATGTTAAATCTTGACTGTTTTCTTTATGCTTTGCGCTTTTTCCATCCATCATCTTTCCATCCGTCTGTCTGTATGTATGTCCACCTGATTTGCTTGGCTGGAGAACGACTAAAAAAAATACTAGATTGATTGAAATAAAACTTAAAATAAAGCTAACTTGTGATGAGTAGATGTGCAGTGTATAAGAACCATATATTAAGCTTGACACAATTTTATACTTCCTGTGGTTCCTTTCACTTTTTTACTGGCTAATATTTCTGTGTTTCAAAGTGCTTTGGGGAGCATAGCCCAACTCTACTGATTCTTTGATCTTAATTGATTGATTATTGCTTTTATGTCAGTTAAGGGACATTACCAAGGCAAAGTTCTTTCAATGTCTTTGGTAATTGTTTGTTGATCTTAAAACAAGTTATGTTTGGAACATTCTTGTGTTCATTTTGGATATTCATGGTCAAGTTCAAGGTCAAAGACCTGAAAACTGAAGAAATAGTGACTTTTGAATGTAATAATGTTTTGTCAATAAACTTTATGGACCCCCAGTCTGGAGGTAGCATATTAGTGGGTCTGAAGGTTGTGGTTTGAACCTCAATTGGGGCAAGAATCTCTGATGACTATCCTAAGCACAAAGTACTGGTCCAATCTAGAAACTGTTGAAAAGGATTAGTTGTAGTAACTTAATGGATGTAAAAAGAAATAAGCAGTAACTGACTAAACAACTGGGAATAAATATGTGGATTTCAAATATGAAATCACTGTTTTCATTTTATTACAGTTTTTAAAATGTCTATTTGTATTTTGCAGGCATGCGACCCCAGATGCCGCTGATGGGAGGGATGGGGCCCCCCATGGGAATGCAGTTTGGAGGGCGACCCCCCATGGGTGGACCCCCACGGATGATGAACAGATAATGTCAGCTGGATTAGACCAACTTGAGTACATACCTGGAATATTGTGATGTTGGCGTATTGACTTAGATGCTCTCAGAGACTTGACATGGACCTGAATTTGCTGCATTTTGCATATTGGACACTCCTCAGATTCCTGTAGATTTTGACTACGGTGCAATTTCACTGAATATATGGATCTGCACACATAATTTGTGTTAACGATTGTAAAAGGAAACAAGCCTGTGTTGTATTGTACTCCTGAGATAGGTTTCACGAAAAAGCTTCAACTTTCATATAATTTGAAGGAGAATATTTTTAACAGAAATATTTCTTGAAAGCATTATTTTCCTCATTTCTCTTAGGAAATTGTACTCTCTCTAGACAACATAAATGTTCTTGAAATATCAAGACAGTTTAACACATACGGATATTTATCAAAGAAAAACATAAATTGAAATTCTGTCAAACATCCATTTATAAATTTTCACCAAAGATGCATTGTGAATCAGGCGTACAATAATGTGCATTTTCTGAAATTTCTTTCAAGGATAAATAGCGTCGTTCAATAGCTCTAGTATTTTAACATTTATCTGGTGTCAAAGCTATGGCACATGTAGTTTGATTCATCTCTCTCACCTCCAGTTTTACTAATATTTTGAATGTCTACATAATAGTTATTTCATTCGAGACTTGATTTCAGTGTTTTTTAGATAGGGACTTATTATTTCACTACTGTGAAAAAGTGAAAGTTTAAGAGAAGATTCCCTTTCAGATTTTAAGTTTTTAACTCTGACAGTAAGACTCCGTGTCTATCATATGTGTATTTTTATTCACAATATGTCATAGCCTTTGAATTTTATCAGTATCTTTATTCATAACATTAAATCATAGTTTCCCTCCGCTGTGATTAATGTTTGTTAATTCACATGATTCAGTCATTGATACAAGAATACTTCATTGTCATATTAACATGGTAACATAATTGTCAATATTTGTGAAAAAAAAAGGAAATTAAAAAAAAAAATTCTATTTAGGTTTTGTGTTTTTCTCTAGTTCCAGGTTGGTAGGTATAAAATGATGAGCTCCCTGTCAGGCTTGATGCAGAGTTTGTCATGCTGGTATAAAGGGATAGACAAACCCACTGGTCATAAACATGCTTTGTATCATATATAAGCTACAATTGTCAAAGGGATACAGTGTAGATCATATCTCAGCCCCTCACTGCTGTGGGTTCGAATCCCGGTAGGGACTTCGGAATTTTCATGTGAGGAAACCTTCCAGCTGGCATGCGGTAGGTTGATGGTTCTACCCGGGTACATCTGTGTACTCGGGTCTTCCTCCACCAGTAATTAACTAGACGTCGCTATATGATTGAAATACTATTGCAGCGATGGTAAACCCCAATACAACAACAACGTGTAGATCAATCATAACATGAAAGCCAGTGTAACACAGTTTAACATTGGACTCTAAGTATAGGATTATAATGGAACTGCCCAGTAAAAACAAATACTTTATTATGACCTGAAAGTCAATATAGCAGTTTATTACTTAACTATTATTTATGAGTCCTGTAACATTTAAAGAAGCCTTTTCAATAATACACTGACAATCTCAATAAGCGGGCCAATAAAAATATCACTGTCCGACCAGGGCCGAAAGTAATATTTATTGGCCCTGCTTTTCCTCCTATTTGATTGGCTACTAGTAAATAAGTATGTAATATTGTCATCGTGACTGCCCTCCGCCAAATAACACATGGGCCACAAAATGTGGACAGAATAACAAAAAGAGCAAAAATCTGTAGTCACCCACCCACACTCTCCATATACAAGTGGGAGGGACTGAAAATATGCTCAGGGACTTAATTTAACCCTTTCCCTCATATAGACTCATTTTGACGCACTCAATAGGTATCGCATAAAGCCTGATCTGCAGAAAACCACGGTTAAACCTTACCAAATTTAATAACAAAATCTTCATTTCCAGACCACTGAGGAGCAGGCTGATCTGGTTTTATGCTGTTCGCATAGGTCTTTTCATGGTTTCCTCTATGAGGGAAAGGGTGAAATAAAGCCTTGTGTATATGGCTGATATTTAAAGTCATTTTTATTTCATGGGGAAATTGGTAATCTTAATATAAACCTGAAATGCAATATTCAACATTTTTCCAAGATTAGGTATTTAAGTTTAGTTAAACTCTTAGTTTTAGTAAAAGTGTGCTTCAATTAAATCGTTTTGGTAATAATGTCCAGACCATAAGGCATAAACAAGACGTAAATGTAAATCATTCTGTAACGATATTCTACAATCCTCCGAAGTTTTGTGATTCCGACGTGTATGGTTTTAGAGATAAATGTACGTGCAACAATTTGCCATATAACAGTATCCCATTTTATGGGTCTTAATTCTTCTATAAGCTATTCCTGTAAAGTTTAATGACTTGACTCATATCTTTATTGAGATAATCATGCGTGACACAAGATTTTGTGATTGACAATAGCAAGACAGACATGGGAAAACATATATAGCCAACCCTATACAAATAGAAATGCAGAGGATGCTTGGTGCAATCTTACTTTATTTTACTATGACTGGACAGAAAGCTATGTAGCTTGCGAAAATCTCAGCATTTGGTGACCATAATACCTTTCCACATACTCTATAATATTAGACTGACTTGGGATCGAACCCAGGATGCACTGGTAATAAGCCAGTGATTTAACCACTTGCTATCAGAACAACCTTATGAAAGCATTTTTTTAACAACTTGTATGTCATAGCTGGGAATCAAACCTACAGCCTCATGATTATGGGATGAATGCTCAAACCATTCGCCCACCAAGACTAGTTTGTGAGGAAATATGACAAATAATAATCACACAAAATATTGATGCAGGTTTATTTCTACAGTATAAAAACTCTGCTCTTATACATGTATACATTGCAAAACAGCACTCCAAATCTGCAGTTAACATGCAAAGGTTTCAAAATACAAATGTATGGCTTATTAGAGAAATATCCCGAAGTTCACACAACAAAGCTTTTTACTTGCATGTACATGAAGTTAATTATGCGAGGGGCGACCATAAAATATCATGACTGGTTTTATTATTCATTGAAAAGACAACTTAAGAAAGGTCACCCTTTACATGTGTTTATTATATATTAATCTTTTTTTTTTTTTTTCATAATGGTTTTCAGGGATAAAGTTGAATTGTTATAAAAATAAATACATAAAAAGAACACTTTTAAGCAAACGCTAGAAGAAATCTATAAAAAGAGTTTCTTCCATTGAAACAAGTATTGACCAATAATTGCAAGTACTTTTTGATAAAAAATATTAAAGAAAATTATCACGGTTTGAAATAATTGAAAATGTATCATATAAGAAAACTAGCACCCTCAACCGTATCAAAAAATATCTTGACATTATTTAGCACTCTGGCTTGAACTTGTTTAACCAATTACAGATAATATACAGCAAATATGCAATACCACAAGAATACATCGCTAGCTGGATTTGTCGACCATGGTCAAAGAGAACGATTGTCGTATCACTTGGATAGACAGCAAACCTCGGGGGGACAGGAAATCCAGCCACTAACTGCAGTCTTAAGTCCTCTGTTATAGACAGCTTAATAGAAAACAATTATCTGGACATGATATAGAATGTATGGCTGCCCATTAATTGCTCAATTTGTCCTCCCAGACTTAATACATATGCCTGCATTCTCATCTGTTCACAGCTGGGTGTGGTATTTCATCTAAAAAATTGGCTCAAATCTTAGCATTAAATGTCAAAACTCTTTGCATTAAATGTCAAAACTCTTTTTTTTTATTTAGATTAACATATTCTTTTTTCAAAACTTGTCGGATTTTGCTGATCATGAAAAAAAGCTATGCTTAATCTTAAAAAATCATTGATTTAAATAAATTTGTTTAATGAACCTAATTTGAACTAACCTATGCTATATAACCAGAATTATTACTGTTTCTGACTGTATTACCCCACAGTACAGAAACTAACAATACTTCACTACATATAAAAATATACATATTAAAATACCCTTAAATCTATTTCTGGAATGACACAAAGTATAATTAAAGTTACATTTTCAAATTACTTGCTTAACACTTTTAGAATCATAAAAATATAAATGCAAGCATTCAGTGTGGCACCTTATTCCCCCACTAAAAATAAGGTTTATATTAAATCTATACAACAATTTAAACTCTGATATTATATAAAGTTAAATCTGTGATAAGGGTCGACTCTGAATAACAGCCAACCTGTGAACACAAGGGGCAGTGACTAAATCCCACCTCTGAATTAACCCCCAGATAGAGGCCAGTTTTCATTTTCCTCAAATGCTATTTAATCCAAGGTTTGACATTATGAAATAAAAGTTTTTCCAAAAGGATGTGTATTCAGACAAGCTCCAATATTCTTATTATCTGAACACAAAGCGTTATTCAAAGTACATTGTATTTTTATGGACCTAATCTCACCCACTTTTAATTTTCCAATAAAGTTCATGCGGATAATTCAAAGTGGCTTTTTTTCCCTAAGAAAAACAGCATTATGTGAAATCATGATATGCCTGTCTCATGCTATTGAGTCCTACATGATAAAAAATACTGACTGGATCACCAGATGACAAATAAAGAAACTTTCCATGAAGTGTGAAGGTCATGTACCCAATGAAATGGTAACACATGGCTGATCAGTGTGGTAAACAATTTGAAAAGATTGTCAGCTATATGATCTTTATTCTTTGCTTAACCAATTTCACTTGTAAGTGATAACAAAAAGTGACAAACTTTTATTGCCTTTGATAGTAGTGAGGGGAGTTTACTTTATTTCTTGGACAACTACCTTAAGCCAGGGAAGGCTATGAAAGATATAAATATTTGCCCTTAGGCCTACACACCGGTTTAAACCAACCTTTGGATCAGCAGTTATAAACACTAGCACTTGACTCAAGCGAGTATGCAAAACTAAATTAAATGAGCGAGTATTTTAATCTAAATCAAATCATCTTATCACTTGGAAGAATACATGTTTAGATTAAGACTAACAATAATTAAAATAGTCTAAACAAGAATATGTGAGAGACAGGATATTCATTGCTTTTTTTACATGTTTTTTTTCTACAAAGTATAAGATCTTACAAGAAAAATCAACAAATGTTCCACATATTCTATGCCTTTTTCTAGGTTTCCATATTTATCAATTTTAGATAAAAGTATCTCCCCTCATCAAAGATAATGTTATCTATTTACTGTTGAAGATCTTATTTTCTCATTTGACACTCTCGTCACCAAATTCATGGAACATACTTAGCTCTTCCCTTGGCTACAGTTAACCACCATATAAATTTGGGTCATTGACATACAGAAGTACCAGCTGTACGCTGGTTCCCCTCACCTCATAAAACCAAGTCTAGACAGTAAATCAATGATGTATTATTTATTTATCATAAAGCTAAGATTGCATTCTGTAATATCTGTGTAATCAATATTACTTATTTCATGATAAAAAATATCATCAAATCCAAAGTATTACAGTAAGAAACTGGAAAGTTCTGAATACAGTGTATTAACCCTTTCCCTCATATAGACTCATTTTAACCCTTTCCCTCATATAGACTCATTTTGACGGACTCAATAGGTACCACATAAAGCCTGATCTGCAGAAAACCACAGTTAAACCTTACCAAATTTAATTACAAAATTGACTATTGGAAAAACTTTTTTTGCTACTATAGAGTTAAATTGTTACACGGAGCACAAAAAAAGGGGGAAAATGTGATATTGCAACACTTTGTCTGGGCAACTCGCCCACTGCATTGCATGTCATGTGACAATCTACCTTCTTCTATCATAACAGCATTAACCCTTTCCCTCATATAGACTCATTTTGACGCACTCAATTGGTACCACTTAAAGCCTGATCTGCAGAAAACCACAGTTAAACCTTACCAAAATTAATTACAAAATCCTCATTACCAGACCACTGAGGAGCAGCGAACAGCATAAAACCTGATCAGCCTTCGAGTTACTCGCAGGCTGATCTGGTTTTATGCTGTTCGCATTGGTCTTTTCATGGTTTCCTCTATGAGGGAAAGGGTTAAAAACAATTCGTACAATACTATCTACTGAGCACCGACAAGGTATGAGAGAGAATCTATTCAAACTAAACATATGTATCTAAAAATAAACCCACTAATATACATTATCTTCATATATCTAGGTCTTCCTTTTATTCAAACATAATTTCTATTTAAAAATAGTTTTACCAGTACACAAATTCAAATAATTCTAATATGACAAGCTATAAAACTTTTTTTTTGCTCCCTTTCTTACATTTAAAATGACAACTCGCTAGTTTAACATCACAGGAAAATAACAATGATGTACTTTTGAAACATCTGCTACATCCCACTAGCAGTCAACTCCAGGGCTGCCACGTGAACACATATATACATGTATCAACAAAGCTGTTTCAGATAGTCAACAAAATCTTACTATTTATAAATAGAAAGGTCAATGTGTTTTTTTAAATTTTACTGAATATTGGTGTCCTGTGCTCAAATGTACAGTGTCTTTACTTTGACATTACACTCTAATAAACAATGAATGAATAAATGTTTCTGTAAAGTCTTTTCTTATCTGTTATATATGAAGGGAGACAATTATTTCCCAACACCACAGTGCATGATGTTTGTGGCTATCAGCAAAGATACATTGTATTCTATAACCTTTTAAACTCAGACTTGGTGGAATCAAATATTCATGACCATGCGCTTAACATGTGAACATCAATGCGGTAATTAGTAACAATGTTAAAACAGAAATGTTTTACTTACTTCACGACATATTTTATTTACTTCAGGATTCTGTGAACTGACAGCCCTACCATTTATAACTAACTAGTTTATCTAAATAGTTCTACAGTGACATTAACCCTTTCCCTCATATAGACTCATTTTGACGCACTCAATAGGTATCACATAAAGCCTGATCTGCAGAAAACCACAGTTAAACCTTACCAAATTTAATTACAAAATCCTCATTTCCAGACCACTGAGGAGCAGCGAACAGCATAAAACCTGATCAGCCTGCGAGTTACTCGCAGGCTGATCTGGTTTTATGCTGTTCGCATAGGTCTTTTCATGGTGTCCTCTATGAGGGAAAGGGTTAACAGGCATACAATTCTAAGATACAAAATTGACAAAACAAAAAAATGACTCCTTTGACAAATCAAAATATGCGACTGATTGCTTCTAAACACATTTTAATGGCAAATATTTCAATCATTTTTTTTTCTCTAAGTATGAGCAAAATATCTAAGACACATATGTTATGACCATAAAATATTTACTTCAATAGAGGGCTGATCGCAAAACTGTTTCATCCGTTTCTATTCCTACATGCATTTAGAAAAGTCTTGCGGTAAACCCTCCATTAATTTATATATCAACCCTTTTCCTCATGAATATTCATGTACAAATTATTATTTGGTGAATATCAATTGATTGACTTTAAAATGGTTTTTGAAATACAGTCAAACCTGTCTTAAGCAGTCATTGGAGAGAACATGAGAAATTGGCTGCTAAATGAAGATTAACATAAAACAAAATGCTAGTTTGGAAATATTAAAACTGACGATTAAATACAGGTTGGCTCTTAATACAGGTTGGCCTCTTAATACAGGTTGGCCTCTTAATACAGGTGGCTGCTAATACAGGTTCAACTGTAATGAAGTTTTCTTTGCCACAGATGACTTTAGAAACTGAACTACAATATTGTATGAGCAAACAGAGGAGACCCTGATCAGACAACTCCTATAGGATTTGTCAAATTTGATTCTGCTCTGTTTACCTATGTGTCAAAATGAGTCTATATGAAGTAAAGGGCTAAACTTTTCATGTTTGGAATGTGCATAGTAAACACTTTATAAGTAATAAATGTCCAGATTTTAGACTTTATATATATACATCATTTGTCCCCTACAGCTGCAAGTACTAATGATTTTAATTTGCTTAAGTTCTGATGAAATCCTCCCCCCCCCCTCCCCCCACTTAACCTTAAAAGATAACCTAAATAAATAATAAGAACAATGGACATCATCTATTGACCTTGTATGTTTTCTTTAACATGATATATAGTCCATATAAAGTTACCACATGGACAATCTCTGCACATGCTGCACAAGACTCTACTCAACAGCAACAGGACTTTACAGCTCTCTAGGGTGGTTCCAAACCTCTCTCTCTCTAATCATATTGACTTAAACGACCTCCTTGGAAGGCACTGCAAATATAATCACTCTTGGCAAATCAAAAAAAGTTCAGCCCCTAATATCAGAGTTCATATCTTTATAGCAGCAGTGACACAGGAACAATAAACAAACCTTCCTTACGATGGTGAGATGGGAATCTCGTCATAATTCACCATTAATATCCAAGTTTTGCACACATATTTTCAGCAAGAGACAAGCATGTTACTTTAGTTTTCTCCTAATTTAACCGTTACAATGCTGTGAGCACATGTGACTGCCTTTGCTACTACTGCAGTACAAAATCAGCGTGCACATTCTTGCAGTCTGATCATGGTCTGCACTGTTTGCTATTCAGCAAACACCAGCCATAAACAACTAATAGTACAATCCAAAATGAAATTGAGACAACTCCAATAAAATATTTTTATCAAGTTAAGGGTTAAACTCCCTTCTCGGCACTACAGTAAAATATCATTTTCTTTGCATCTGAACTGAGTGTGAACACATTTGCTTTCTTCTAAATAATATTTCGACAACTGATGTATGAAAATATTGTTTTGTTGTATCACAAGTAGCATAAGCTGTAAACATACCATGTATACATACAAATGTACATACTATAATCATGTGAAAATGTTTTCAGGTCGACAAATTACAAATATAAAATATATCATGGGAAACTACCTCAAAACCACCTTTAAAACTTGTTTTGCTTCACTTCTGTTCCTTTTATCAATCAAGCTCTCCCATACAAACTTGCATCTGCCTCTTTTCTTTCATTTTAAAAACACATGTACTTTGCATAGATTAACTTATATTTCAACCATTACAATACTGTGGGCACTTGTGACTGCCTTTGCAACCTGTCCAGACCAAGATCAACCTGCACATCTGTGCAGTCCAATCACTGTCTGCACTGTTCGCTATTCAGTCCATAAATTTTCAGCAAGCACCACCATAAACAACAAATGGTTCAGTCCAAAATGAATAAAGGACAAGTCCAAATAAGAAATTTAGCATGGAAAGGGATAAAACCTACTAATATTGGTATTACCTAAAAAGAGTCATAAAGTCAAACAAAGTTAAAATGGTCTTAAGCAACCAGTCAAGGGAACAATAGAAAGTAATCACTTAACAGAGATGACCGCTAAATGAATGTTAAACATACACAAAAATGCTAGTTTTGTCATATTAAATCTGACCTGGCATCAAAGTCAATAAGAAGAAACTTGCACATTTCCAGACATTTCTGAGTTTTGATCAACAAAATTTTATGGAGACACAGTGCAGTGATGCCATTTGTCCTCAGATATATATTTGTATATTCAAACCAACAAAGCATTCTAAAAGAATTTGAACAAAATAAAACAACAGTCTAACTGCACAGGGATTTATATAAAATGTAATTCCTTCATGTACATAAATCTAGTATGAAAAATAAAGCCTGTTATTTTCTGTTCTCAATAACATCAGTAACAAAGTATTTCAAGGCAATTTATGGGGAGAATAGAGGAGTGTTGTGTATGACTTTAATAGTTCTGACCAGGCCACTTCCAACCCTTAACTGACCTTATTAACCCTTTCCCTCATATAGACTCATTTTGACGCACTCAATAGGTACCACAAAACCACAGTTAAACCTTACTAAATTTAATTATAAAGTCCTCATTTCCAGACCACTGAGGAGCAGCGAACAGCATAAAACCTGATCAGCCTGCGAGTAACTCGCAGGCTGATCTGGTATTATGTTGTTCGCATAGGTCTTTTCATGGTTTCCTCTATGAGGGAAAGGGTTAAGACTTCAGTACAATAT
>CM037790.1:19703233-19753233 GCA_021229015.1 Solen grandis | reverse complement strand
ATGGTAATATAATAAGATAATGGTAATATAATAAGATAATGATAATAGGAAGATAATGGTAATATAATGAGATAGTGGTAATATAATGAGATAGTGGTAATATAATAAGATAATGGTAATATAATGAGATAATGGTAATATAATAAGATAATGGTAATAGGAAGATAATGGTAATATAATAAGATAATGGTAATGTAATGGTAATATAAGATAATGGTAAAAATAATAGTATTATATTACACTATAGCTGAATTTCACACTTTGAAAACATGTTAAGTTTAATATTGACAGAGTTTATTTCTATTATTAAGTGGGTGTAAATATCATTACTGCTATTTATTGTAACAAGATATTGTAAGTAACCAATCAAATAATTTCATTTGTTAGTGTGTAAAAAATGATTCCAACCATGAAGGGGGCATTATTGTATGTGCCTAATTATGCTCCCCCCTTCTCCAGCCTCATGTATGTTGGAGAGACATTTTTTTTTGCTAGAGTGTGATGATGTCTGTTTTCTGTTCATCTGTCTGTTACAAAATCTTGTGTAGTGCATATCTCCAAATGAATTTCAGTTGGAGTCTTGGAATTTTACAGGGAGGTATATCAAGCAAGTGAAGGTTTTAACTTGGAAGGTGCCCAAAACCTTGTCTCTGAAGTAATTTTAATTTGTTATTCAGTATTATTTTTTATGGTAGGTTCCTCAAACTTGATGATCCCTATTGATTTTGGGGTCACTTGGTCAAAAGTCTACCCGGTTTAGTCCAGAACATCAGCTAACTGATTCTGGCTCCAATTTCCAGTGAACTTGTATCTGCAGTAATGTATTTTCTTTTCTTATTGACCTTTCTTCTGACTGCACATTAAAGGGGGCATACGTGTCTTTCCAACAGTTCTGGATGGTCTTTGATTTGCAGATGGTAGTCCTTTTTCAGTCAGTAACTTGATTGATTGGTAGTATGTCAATTACAGGCTCATCACAGAATGTAGGTGGGGCCGCCGTGGCCGAGCGGTTACAGTCGTGGACTACAAATCTCTCAGCCCCTCACTGCTGTGGGTTCGAATCCCGGTAGGCTTGCAGTAGGTCGGTGGTTCTACCTGGGTACCTCTGTGTACTCGGGGGTCTTCCTCCACCTGTA
Source organism: Solen grandis (assembly GCA_021229015.1). Classification (NCBI taxonomy): domain Eukaryota; kingdom Metazoa; phylum Mollusca; class Bivalvia; order Adapedonta; family Solenidae; genus Solen; species Solen grandis. The sequence continues at coordinate 19,752,097 of CM037790.1, read as the reverse complement.
ATTAACTGGACGTCGCTATATGATTGAAATACTATCGCAGCGACGGTAAACCCTACAATACAACAACAACAACAGAAAGTAGGTGATAATCATCAGTTTAAATTTATAAAGTGTACGTCTGAGGATGGTTTGTTGATATTTATGGGTTGTATTAACGTCATGTACACCAATTTTATAACCGGCATGGTCTTCCAAGCATGTCTTGCCAGTGAAATGTTACAAACAGGCGAGGTTAGATTGCCTTTTTTAAATTTGGTTTTGTATGCTTATTACTTAAAATTCTGATATTCATTTCTTTGTCATTGAAGTGCTCTGATTAAAGTTTTGATGTCTTAGATTTCCTGACACTCCCCCCCTTTTGTTAAGATTAAAATCAAAACCTTAAAATGTATTATAGAAAGAGGCATGTAAATGGATTATAATTTAGGATTTAAAACTATTATTGCCATTGATTCTAGTTTTATCAGTATTCGGATGTATGGACGTATTATCAGAAAAGTCATTTTTTACAGTATAATGATGGTACAAGCCTGTGGTCAATTGTATAGGAGGTATAAGGGTTTCATGTTTCTCTGTTCAGGCTCTGGTTTATTTATTGCAGTCCCTTTTCTCAAGCGGGTCCTGTTTTGGCTTGCATGATTTTTCACACACATACATGCATGTACATCTGAATGATAGTGATTTGTACAATTGAATCACTTGAAAAATGAACAATTAAAAAAAAATAGCAGAAGAATGCACTACTTTTAATACTCAGCATTGTTTTTTAAACCATTAATTCTTAAATGTGCAATAGGGTCAAAGTTCAAGGTCATATAAATGTGATTTTGGACTTTTTGACTGTGATAAAGTTCTGCAGTCCTAGTTCGTGAGGAATCAATTCCAGCTGGGTTGGGGTAGGTTGGTGAATTTACCCAGGTGCCTCTTTGCACTCAGGGTCCCTCATCACCTGTAATTAGCTGGATAGCATTATAGGACAGAAATACTGTCAAAGCCACTGTTAATTTCAACACAACAACAGACAGAGTTTATCAAGTTACAATACCCACATTAGACCAGGAAATACTGCGGGAGACGAATACCATTCTGTTCTTAAATCAAGAATATATTCAAGAAACTCTCATAAACAAAGCATTATTGTTTATTTAGAAATACTGATTTTATTTTCATCAGACCTTTTACGTTTTGAGTGTGGAGAATTTCTTATAAAATAAATATCCTTCTACAGTAATTTGACATACAGTCGAATCCCAGTTATTTGAATGGCGGGATAGTGTTATATTTCAAATAAGGCATGGTTTCGAATAACCCAAATCAAGACGATCGTTCAGAGAAGAGCCCACCCCACCCACTTTTTTTTTTCAGTACATGTTCAAGATATACATGTATCATTTACATGGCATGATATATGAACGTAAATGAAAACGGCAATTGATAATCATTTTTTTATCTTATAACTTTTATCTTTTTATGGATAAATGGACAACATAGGTAACAATACTATCAATAAACTATACATACGAGCATATTCATGTCACTGATTAAATTAACTAAAGCACAATCAAATATCTGATATAACCGACTTCTCACTGATCAAACAAGCAAAATCGTTCATTTGACAAATATATTTTCACAATCAACATTTTGAACTTCTTTTCTCAATCTATGTTTGATTGGATGAACAGATCAATATATTTCTATTTCCCCTAGATATGAATTATATACAGAATTGAGTTGTGTAATACAAGCAAATTATAACCGGGATATTTCAGTCAGTATTGGTTCATTTGGTTCATACATAGATATGTAATAAAAAGGGGCCTCATTTGGTTATACATAGATATGTAATAAAAAGGGGCCTCATTTGGTTATACATAGATATGTAATAAAAAGGGGCCTTCATTTGGTTATACATAGATATGTAATAAAAAGGGGCCTCATTTGGTTATACATAGATATGTAATAAAAAGGGGCCTCATTTGGTTATACATAGATATGTAATAAAAAGGGGCCTCATTTGGTTATACATAGATATGTAATAAAAAGGGGCCTCATTTGGTTATACATAGATATGTAATAAAAAGGGGCCTCATTTGGTTATACATAGATATGTAATAAAAAATACATAGATATGTAATAAAAAGGGGCCTTCATTTGGTTATACATAGATATGTAATAAAAAGGGGCCTTCATTTGGTTATACATAGATATGTAATAAAAAGGGGCCTCATTTGGTTATACATAGATATGTAATAAAAAGGGGCCTTCATTTGGTTATACATAGATATGTAATAAAAAGGGGCCTCATTTGGTTATACATAGATATGTAATAAAAAGGGGCCTCATTTGGTTATACATAGATATGTAATAAAAAGGGGCCTCATTTGGTTATACATAGATATGTAATAAAAAGGGGCCTCATTTGGTTATACATAGATATGTAATAAAAAGGGGCCTTCATTTGGTTATACATAGATATGTAATAAAAAGGGGCCTCATTTGGTTATACATAGATATGTAATAAAAAGGGGCCTCATTTGGTTATACATAGATATGTAATAAAAAGGGGCCTCATTTGGTTATACATAGATATGTAATAAAAAGGGGCCTCATTTGGTTATACATAGATATGTAATAAAAAGGGGCCTCATTTGGTTATACATAGATATGTAATAAAAAGGGGCCTCATTTGGTTATACATAGATATGTAATAAAAAGGGGCCTCATTTGGTCATACATAGATATGTAATAAAAAGGGGCCTCATTTGGTTATACATAGATATGTAATAAAAAGGGGCCTCATTTGGTTATACATAGATATGTAATAAAAAGGGGCCTCATTTGGTTATACATAGATATGTAATAAAAAGGGGCCTTCATTTGGTTATACATAGATATGTAATAAAAAGGGGCCTCATTTGGTTATACATAGATATGTAATAAAAAGGGGCCTTCATACTTACAGTCTATCTCCTGAATAAAATAAACAATGAAGGTGAACATGGTAGGGGGAGGATTTCTTATTTAAGAAGCAGATAAAATATTTGGAAGTTTTTAGGAAAGGTAATAACAATTGTAACATAAATAGATTATTTTTAGTAGCTGCATTGCCTTCAAGTGCTTTATGCAAATATCAGCCACAGATGATTGCATTAATAACAAAATGCATCATAATTGTTTGATGCCAATTATGACTAGCTTTCCTTATTCAAAAAAAGATGTTGCATACCTATAATTGAAACAATTAACTATTATCTAAATATTTAAGTTGATAAAACATTCAACCAATCAAAAACAATATAAACTGTAAGCGATAGTCCCCAGTCCATTAAAAAAATCATTCCAGTAATTAATAAGGTGTCTGCGCTGTTCCCACTGTTTTCAAAATGACATCAAGAATAATGTTTTGTAGGTAAAAAACATAGGAACCTTTCAGCATTGGCAAAGAAAAACATTTAGGAAGAACACAAACTTAAATATTTAACACAGTGTTTTTATACAAAAACAAGAAAGGGAGGGGATTGGGACCATGGAAGTATATCGAATAACGCCATGTATTTGAATAAGGGGTTGTGGAGTAAATGGGATTCAACTGTATTCAGAATAATTGCCATCTATACAGAAATGTACACTCATCATTTCTGTTTAATTGGAATTTTGTGCTCTTTATTCACTTATATGGTTGTACAATGATTTGAGTTCAGTAAGAGCTCTGATCAGTCTGCTCTAAACCTACTGTTTTTAAAATAGGCAAGCTTTATTTTGTGTTTTTGTTGTTGTATTTTGTGTCTTGTTCTGTATTTTATTTTCCTATTGTGTCATTAAGTGTTCTATTATTGAATATAGTAAGTTTATGAAATTATTTCTTAAATTATGAAAACCTGTTTTTGATACCCCATTTGTGAATATAACAATTTTTAAAAAAGAATACATTATTCTTTCTAAAAAAACGAGACTTTATTTTCATTTATATCCATGTAGTAGATTTTATCATTACAATGATCTAGGGGCTTGTGACTGACTTTACAACCAGTGCAGACCAAGTTCAGATACATCCGTGCTGGTCTGCAAAGTTCATTAATTAGTCAATATTTTCAGTAAGCATGCCCATAAACTACAAATAATACAGTCTAAAAGGAAGAAAGGACAAGTTTAATCAAGAAATTAGCTTAGTATAAAACTAAGTGACCCTTTTGGTGGGCCAATTTTGACACCAGGGCAATAATTTGAACAAACTTGGAGAGGTCCACTAGGCCAGGTCACACACCAAACATCTTTACTCCAGGCCTTGTGGTTTCTGATGAAAAAAATGTTCAAGCGTTGAAATGAAGATGCTAGAGTGTAAACAAAACGAAATTTGGCATCAAGGGCCATAACTCCAGACCTACTGGGCAAATATCAGCCATAATGGAACCAAGCTATAGACATTGTCGTAAAGTTTGAAGAAGATTGCTGAAGAAATGAAGATGCTAGAGTGTACACAAGAAAACGACAGATGGACGTCCCAAGGTGAAACATTAATGTGATGGCATTGCAGACAGTCGATTGGTTGAGCAGAATTGCTCCCCTTGGTCTGTGAATATTTGAGCTAAAAATGATGTGACAGCTCTTTCTATATCAATAAAGAAACTTGAGGTAGAGAGGTTTTTTAAGCTTTTAATTTTGACAACATATCTGGTACATGTTTTAAAATTGTTGTCATCATCATCCATTCTCATGTTATCATATAAGTGGAATTACTATTTCCACTTTTGTAAAATCCTTACTTATGGCCATGGTGTCCTTGCTAACTTGGGCAGCATCCATCGATTTCATTGATATCTTGTTAGAATGATGGGAATTACAAAGACAAGTTTGTTTTCCAATATTTTTTATTTTGATTGAAGGATTGTGAATCTCTCAGTCTACTACAGATAATTTGCATGATAAATCTTTCACACACACACAATGTTCAAATTAATGAGAGAGAAAAAGTGAAACAAGTGAATGACAGTACAATGTAACATTATTTTATCTTTCTGACATGAAACAAGATGGGTGTAATGTCACACCCTGCACCACTTACAATGTTTGCTTCAATCTGAATCAGTAGCAGTAAAGTGAGTACTTTCAAATAAAAAAAAAAAATCTTAACCCTTTCCTCATATAGACTCATTTTGACGCACTCAATAGGTACCACATAAAGCCTGATCTGCAGAAAACCACAGTTAAACCTTACCAAATTTAATTACAAAATCCTCATTTCCAGACCACTGCGGAGCAGCGAACAGCATAAAACCTGATCAGCCTGTGAGTTACTCGCAGGCTGATCAGGTTTTATGTTGTTTGCATAGGTATTTTCATGGTGTCCTCTATGAGGGAAAGGGTTAAACTCATAACAAGTACTGTTAGGTAACTCCACATCACAAACCAATGTAATATCACATTTAACATGTATATTAAACTCCCGGGTGTATTGACTTTATGTCTGGCCCGATATCCAGTGCAGTACTACCAGGTTATTTAAAATTAACAGCTTGTCATATATGATTTTCCAAGCTGTATACTTGTCAAAGTACAATATATATGCCTTATTGTACAGAACGATGTTAAATGATTTATCATAGGTTTAATGATACAATACAGAAAAAATACAGGACTTTTGTATGTGTATGCATTTAAATACAGAAAAATATTAAAAAGTCACGTGAATAGAAAAATTGCCCTAATTAGATGAAATTAAAAAAAAAAAATAGGTACAGAATAAATGTATATATCAAATAAAGTCTTACCATCCCGACATGTGTGTTATAAGTTTACTGTAATTGAAAGTTTGATGGCAGATATGCTGAATTAAATCTGTATTATTATGACTGTTACACTGAATAAATATTCTACTGAGCACATTAAAATTAAGGTAAAGTCCCTGTAATGGTTCTGCTATGTCTTGGACCACTTAACTTCTACCAAGATAACCAAGGTACCCTAATGAAACATTAGGAAACCTTCGTTATCTCTGTGGAAGGCCATGAGGTCCGAAATGTAGCGGAACCACTACAGGGACTTTACCTTAAGTGAAAATTTAGTGATGAATAAACAGAAAAGTTCATTAACATGATTATTTTGTGAGTGTTTTAAGAAGTCTGCTGATCATTGATGTTACCAGCAGGTTGAACTTTAATATATTTTCAGCAGATATAGCTTTAAAGCACTTTAAAAGCCATGCAAAGATACTCAGTTATACGTTCAATGAATGGCAATGTTTCAGTACTTTCTCCTGATGGGAAGTTGTGAGACAGTAATTCTATATCATTGCAAACACAAATCTTAAGATATTATTACATTATTATTATTATATAATAACCTGTTACATATAAAGGCCGGATAAAAAGAAAATGATATTCTTTGAAAGAGTAAAGGTCAAAAAGTCAAAACAAGATGTAGAAATTCCACTAAAATGCAACCTCATAGGGTGATAATTGTGACCTTGACCTTTTTGAGAAACCATTAATCTGCTTGGCATATTCTCCATGAAGTGATATTATATGAATCTTTATGAATTGATCATTAACATATCAGAGAAGTAGATAACGATAAATGAAAAATAACCATACTGACCTTGACCTTGAAGTTGTGCGAGGCAAATCTTTGGAATGGCTGATTTCATACATTTACCCATATTCTGAAGTGATTTTTTCACAAAATTTAATAAAAAGACCTTATGACCTTGATCACACAACACTTGTGTACAAATTACCATAGAGCTACCCTTATCCCAAGACTACTTGACATGAATGAACATAATGACCTTGACATGGTGAAGCTGAGACATGGAATGTAGGATGAATAATCTAGATGTGTCTATAAAACATGAATGACCCAAACCCTTAAAGGCCCAGTATTCTTTCAAAAGCAGTGTATATTCTTCAGACAGAAAAACAAATGTATGTTACAGATTTGTTAAGAGATGCAATCTGTACATACTCACTGATAACAACATTATTACAATGCCTAAATAAGAATCTTTCACTGAAGATTATTCAATTGATTGCAAAAATGACTAATTTGCATATTCCGCATATCTTCTTCAATTTTCTGATATTTTTCATAGACCCTCCGAATGTCTCTGTTAACATATTACAAGTGCGTAGGTAACGTAGAAGATAAACAGATTGTGATTCAATGACGGGCTTTCAAATTCTAATTATTTCCAATTACAGACTGTCTTCAGGAATACTGGCCAGTGCAAAATGTAAACAATGGGAGTATTCTAACATCATGATCAATCCAAAATATTAACAAATACTAAATACAAAATGCTCACTTGATCAGTTATTCATCATTTACTTGCATAAAACAAGGTACAGTCAAGGACTTAAAAATTGAATTTTTGACTGTTTAAAAAACACAACTAAAATAAAAAAAACAGTATAGTCTTACAATCCCTAAAAAAATCTACACATGATGCAGCAGCTTTAACAAGCGAAAATGATTAAAGCTGCCTGTTTCTCTGATATGAACTTTTTTATCCATTTTGTGAAAAAGACTTATTTGACTTAAAGCTTGTATCCCTAATTTATCTTAAATTTTATAATTCATATAACAAATCACGCACACATACACACAAAAAATATAAGCTTGAACAGTTGAACAACATAAAAATATAATTCATATATTTAACTTCAATACAATCACAGTTCATATATATATATCACATAAAAAGGACTTCAAAGCATCAACTATACAGTAGCTTTATACATGTTTCTTGCAATATTTGTGTTTATCCAACAACCTACAAGTTTATTTTTTTTTAATACTATACTATATTTTAGATATGGCAAACAAATATAAAGCTCAAATACTAACAATACTTAAGTATATTTATACAGTATGACAAAATGCAAGAAACAATTTACAAATGATGTAAGCAAACAGTATATCTGCAATAATGTGTGACCAGGTAACCCCCACCAAAAAATAGTTCTGTTCCTGATCTCATGACCGACAAGTTTTTTTTTTTTTTTACATTTCCGCCTTAAAAAATCTTTACTTTTTTTGTTGTTTTTTTGCGTCATTCAAAGGGAAAAACAACAACAAAAAAAAATCAACCTTACCTACCTACCCTCTTTTTTTCTGGCTGGAGAGCAGAAACAGAACTTTTTTTTTTTTTGGCCTAAGGAGACAAGCGAAACTGGTTGCTGGTGCTAAATGGTGACTATATCTTTAATAAAATGTAATATCCAACTAGCTGTTGGCAGCTCAGTACAGGTGACTGACTACAGGATTATACCAACAAAAATTAGCAACAACAACAACAACAACAAATCCCCTCTCATGCTCTGTGACCTCCGAGACTTTTCAAGAGATATCAACAGGGGGTGATCCCCTACCTTGACCTCTACCACAAGACACAGTAAAATCAGTCTACATAATATACCAAGATTTTTTGTTACAGTCTACATACATATGTCAAGGTCAAATGAATGTAGAGGTCACCACTGTGTGGGTCAGCGTCAAGGTGCTATCTGAAAGATTGCCAAGACTGAATATGAACCAAATGTGTCCAGACTCTAATTTCCCCAAACCTTACTTGGCACTTAGTAAAACTTAAATTAAATGGAAATGTATTTTACCATGCTAGTTTTCCTTGTAAAAATAACTATGCAACTTTTCTTAACAAAAACTCTTTGTCACCAGGCCATCTTTTCATGTCAATTTTTTTACCTTAATTATTTTGTAAAACAAGAAATGCTCCTATCTTAATTAATATCTTAAGGTTACAACACCCATTCTTATAGCCATATTTCATATCTGTTATCAGAAGGAGGTTATAAAAAACTTCAGACGCTTGTCAATATGTCCAGAGGACTTTTTTAAGCTTATACTGTCAAGTTAAACCTATATGTTTTGGTGGAATTGATTGCTATTGAGGTAGAAAACCTTAAATAATACTTAAATACTAAATATTTTGGGTAGAATTCAAGCTGAGTGTTCTTTAGAACACGTGTGTCACTTGCTGAAGCGTGACAGAAAAAGTGTAACTGGCAGACAGACGGACGACGGAAAAGTGATCCCTATGTGTCACATCTGCTTACAACAGGTGACACAAAAATGAATCCTGGTACACATGTACTTCCAAAGTGTCTCCTTTGAATGTCTCACATACAAAAATAAAAGAAAGAAAATCCTAAGAATGCAGACACACACATACACTTGGACAGTCAACCTAAATAATAACACTATCAGACTGATGCACTTAACCTATCATAGTACAGACGGGTCACAAAACAACCAAATACATTGTATATTTTTTAGGAGAAATTTTACAAATTCTCTTTTATATCTGAAATAGTGAATTCTCAAACAATCCGGCTAATTTACCAGATAACAAAATACATATCTAACATTATTTTTAAATCTAGGGATGATAATGCAGAAATAATCTCTATTGAAATACATTGATTTTTTACTTTTATTATGTGAATATTACGTTAAGATGCCCCTGACATGAAAAGGGAGCAAGTCCAAGGGTTCACATGCAAATAAACAGCTGTGTACTGTCACATAGTCTCCAAATATTATGCACTGAATGTCCCCCTCCTTCCCCACTATTACTGTCTACATAAATGAGATTCATCCATACAGCACCTCAATTTGTTTAAACAAAATATTGTTTGGCGGCTATAAACAATTCTCCTTTTACACAACCATGGCTGAACCTCTCCTATGATATATGACATAGCCTCACTCAGATTTGGCAATACCTTGCTATTTCTGATATCAACAAATCTCACGGAACCTACAGGGACTTCATTATATTCCTGTAAATACTGTTCAGACATTTATATCTGCTAGTGTCTGGCAAGTTAACCGGTGAAAAGACAGTAGTGCAATTACATTCAATGTTAGAACTTTAAGAATTTTGATAAACTGAATCATCAAACATGTATACTGAGTGACTAATAACATGCACACACCCTCCACTCAAAATTAACTTTGACACCAAAACTGGTATATCCCCTCCCCGAATGTACGTCCAAGGTTGTTGAACTAAGGTAACTATTGAAAGCAAGATCCACATGCATCTGTTTGTCGGAGGTTTCTACATATTCATTTTGGGGTGTTTTGGTGTCATTTTAATTCTTATTGAACATTCAAACATTCCCACCACCTATATTTTGAAGTAACCATAAAAATATCTTATCTTAGTATTCTACCTATTATATCACTAGAGTCAAATAGTACCACTGAGTTGAGCAAAAATAAAAAAAATGTTTTTATTGATTAAACAACGAATTAGAATGAATCATTCATTATTATTCATACCCCAACTTTTGAATATAAAACATTGTGTAAGAACAATTAATTTGTAATATTTGACATTATTTGACACACTTTATTCTCCTGCCTCCAAGACTAAGGTTATATACTAAAATGTATAAGAAACAAAGAATTAAAATAAAGGGTCTAATATGATATAACACTAGTTATATTTGTACACATTTACAAGATAGAAACAAATATGGCATGCTCATTTCAAAAATATTGGGAATGGAAAGATTAATCTCAAATAAGCCCTTTCTCCCTTTCTTCCACCCTCTCTCTTTCTTTCTATCTCTCTCTCTGCTCAGCTGTAATAAAGATAGAACTTAAATTTTCAAAGTGTCATATATCTGATACATGTGAATAAAATAAAAATGGACACTTATCAAAATCAACTACATAGGTTAAACTGATGAATGCCTCATAGTATTGTTACAAGGAAAACATGAATAAAAACATAAAATGTTTTGCTACTATGATGCCAATTCATTGTAAGTATGGGGAAAAAAATGGGGAAAAAAATCACAGATTCAAACACTTGCATGTGAAACAGCATTTCTTTTTTATATTCCAAAATAATTTGTTGCTAAAATTTCCATGAAATTTTACTTAATTTCAATGGCAGAAAAGGTTCAAACAGGAATCTGGGTGTAAAAAACAAGCTCTTTAACAATGATACAAAACCCGTCTCTAACCAGAATATACTCATAATGTTTTAATGAACTTCAACCAGTGGATACCGAGAAATTAACCAGATTATAAATTTATGATACAAAAAAAAAAAATAATAATAAAAAAATAAAAAGGGCAATAACTGTGAAAAAAGGGAATTGGTAAGGCATGCTGGCAATATATATGCACATTGCCTTTTTAAAGTAAACATCCCATGAAGTTTCATAGTATTTAAGGTGGTGGTTGCTTCATATCTGAGTGTGAAAAAAAACAACAACAAAAAACAACAAATAAAGGGCCATAACTGTGTGAACATTCAAATAACTGTAACATATTCATAACATGTATATTTCCTTTTGGTAAGGAAAGATTCAATGATAATTTTCATTGTAAGTGTCACTGAATTTCAAAAATATATTTCTACTGAGATATAGCAAAACATGATTCCCGGACTTTTAAAACAAAACTTTTATGCAATGTCCTTTTTCTCTCAGTACTGCGCTACAATTGTAAAACTGACTTTTTACATACAAGATTAAAATAAAACTCAACCACCTAACAATAATAATCATAATTAATAAAATTCAAAATTCCAATTTTTTTTTTAAGAAAAAAGTTTCATTATGTGATTTTTAAGAACTTTCAAGTTAATTTTTTATGATGCATTCAACATACCCGAGTAAGACACTATAATTAATTGTTTAAAATCTGAGTATATTCAACCGAAAGTCAAGTGTTTTTCATTACAGGTGAACCAAAAATTTTTTTTACTTTTCATAAATTTTTTCCTATTTTGTCCATTTTGATAAGATATGAAAATACTTACTTTACAAAAATTAATCACTTAGAGTATGTTAAATGCTGATTTTGAAAACAACTGTTCAGTTAATACATTATGGGGTCACGTGACCCCCATGATGTAATTGATAGAACAAAATGTCATTTGCCTTCTTTATTTCATATAGATTTGGGTAAGCATAAATCCTGTTTAAACTGATTAACTGATCTACACATTTTCACCCTTAATCCTTCATTTTCATCTAAAATTAAGTTTAAAATAAGTTACAGTAACTTTCAATACAATATATAGTGATGCCACTGTTTTCTCTATCAGTAACATCACTACAAAGGGAGAGAAGTCAGTCAATCTTTTCTAGCCTTTGACATTTTTGCCATTTTTAATTGCTGCTTTCATATGAACTACAAATAGTTTCAACATTTTTTTGTACAGAAGGTCTTACACTAATATATTCTAACTGATAAAAATAAAGATGATATGTTGGTGGTTGACCTTTAGAATCTTACATAAATGGTTTTCTTTACTGTTTAGCAATAATCTAGAACATATAAAGACAGATTTAAAACTGGAACACATCACTGGGCAAAAGTATACATAACATATAAGTTTTGTTTTTATAGTCCCTAAGTATACATGTTGGAAACTGATATCAATTCACAATGTAAATAATAACTCTAACATTATCAGTAAGTCAGGAAAAATGGTATCTTCAATAGCACAATATGACTTAAATTGCTATGTTTATTTTAAACTCATATTTATTTCAGAAAAAAAAAATGTGTACTAATCAAGTTACATTATACAAAACTTTAAATAAATAATTTCTAGCTCAGTTTGCAAAACCATTGCAATTATTTATTCAATAAATTGAATAATTCTGTCTTTTTATATATGTAGGTCTTAAAGGCAAACATACACAGAATATACATGTAAAAAGTCTCCAAAAACTTAAAACAAACCCTGAATTTAAGAATAAAGACAAAACTGAGACTGAAGTTTTCTTCAAGTAAAACATACTTATAAGGATTAATTTTGTTTTTATTCAGTTTTTCACTCTAAAAATGTTTTTTTCAATATTCAATATTGTATTCGTTTCAAAAGACAAAAAAACCAACAATTTATTGTTCAATGGATATGTATAATTCTGTCCCTTTACTGAAAAATAAGCTTAAAGGCATTTTAAGTACAGACTTTATTTTGTGCGTAAATATTTAAAGCATGCATTTTATATGGTTCCATAAATATACGGTGGAGTTACCTTTCAGCAGCTACAATTGGTGGAGTCAGAAAATGTTTCTGCTATGAGGCGTTGAGGTACAGAGGTTTCGACTTAGTAAAAGTAAAACAAATCTTTGGGAAAACTGTTGCTGCTGAAAGGTAGCTGTGGCTCTGAGGTATTGTTTAGGGAGAATTTCCTAGGAAATGAGATGTCTATGACTGATACTGAAGTATTTTACTGGAAACTGAAAAAAAACAAAACAGTTAACCCTTTCCCTCATATAGACTCATTTTGATGCACTCAATAGGTACCACATAAAGCCTGATCTGCAGAAAACCACAGTTAAACCTTACCAAATTTAATTATAAAGTCCTCATTTCCAGACCACTGAGAAGCAGCGAACAGCATAAAACCTGATCAGCCTGCGAGTTACTCGCAGGCTGATCTGGTTTTATGCTGTTCGCATAGGTCTTTTCATGGTTTCCTATATGAGGGAAAGGGTTAAACATTGTGAATGTATGGTGAGATTTAGAGCTGGGCTCGTTTTCAGCATCGTTCAAAGAGGCTTACGTGTGCTACTTGACTGACCTGTGAGTAGGGCCATCACATCAACCCTTTAACTCATGAATATTCATATACAAATTTATGACTTGATAAATATTAATTTACTGAACTTCAAATGGTATTTGAATCAATGGATTTTTCTTTGTCACAGAGACAAGGTAAAATCTGAGCTACAGTATCGAATGAATAAAAAGGCTATGGAGCGTCTTCAATGCTGATCCACATGATCTAAGAAAGATACCAGGATCCAATTTACTGCAAGTACTACATGTACCTAAATACAATACTTAAAGATGTACTTCCCCTTGTGATTTCCCCATAAAATACCTGCATAGCACATTTCTTAACATTGATCGTCTGTAAGTTAATAAATTATGAATACTAAGTCATTTACACAGAACAATTTTATTCCTCCCTACTGTAGACTGAGACTGGAGAGAGATTCCTGCCATATTAAACCCTTACAATGCAGTGGGCACTTGTGATTGCCTTTGCCACCAGTGCAGACCAAGATCAGCCTGCACATCTGTACAGTATGATCATGGTCTGTACTGTTCACTATTCAGTTGATAAATTTTCAGCAAGCACCCACATAAACAACTAATGGTACAGTCCAATATGAAGAAAGGCCAAGTCCATTTAAGAAATTTAGCATAGAAAGAGTAAATATAGACTTACATCAAGGAACCTCACTTAGTATCCATGCCATGCAATTACTTGGTTTATTAACATGGGAATTAAATATGAAACAAATCTGAATGAAAGCAGTCCACTTTATAGTGTACCTGATAAGGATGTGTTCTGACGCCTTGGCAAACAGAGCAGATCAAGATCAGACTGCACACCCCAGTAGCTCTCTGACCATGGTCTCCACTCTTTGCTCATACAATATTGTAACTCAGATTCTATTCAGTCTACATGGCAAAGATAAAAACAAAATTTGTTTTATATACCATTTACAATTCGTTAATTGATATTCATTAAGTCATAAATTTGTATATGAATATTTATAGTGTATTCTCCTTTATACTAATTATATCTGCATCACATTGTTTTCTTTATACACACTTTGGTCAACAAATCACAAACTTCTCTTCAGATATAATGAGTATGCATGATGTTTACAGTCACAACAACTGAATCAGGTTTATCTTGAAAAATAATAAAATATTAATGGTTTTATATATTTGTAGGTGAAATGTCACTACAGCAGAGGTAAAGATGACTTCATGGAATGAGTGGTTTACCCTATGACTTTTAAATGAATTGTATATTTGTGCAATGAATTTTTTTAAAAAAAATTTTTAGTTTTTTTTTTTTTTACAAATGTGAGTAAGGTTATTTATTTTGTATATGGATTAGGTATATGGTATATTTTGTATACAAAAGCAAACATTTTCAGTGGGTTATCAAAATTATTTTGCTTTTTGTTAATGATTCTGAAACATTTGCTTTTTTCCAAAATTAATTGGGGGGCAAAACTCATATATATACCATGCCTATCTGTCACTCAGCTGCAAAGCAAAAAATATGTAAGAAATTTGAAACCATTAAATATGTTACATATTAAATAAGCTTTTGTCCTACCTTTTTATATGGGTTTATATTAATGCTGTTACTCAATCTTTATTTTTACATTAGATGCAAACAATTCATACTTATTCCTTTTGACAGTTCTTTGGTTAGACTGGGAAAGCCATGAAAAATCCTTGCACCCCCCCCCCCCCCCCCACACACACACAGTGTTTGAACAGATTAAAGTCATCCATTTATATAAGGATATGTGTCTCACAAAAACTCTGGTACATGATCATTTAAATTAAAAACAAAATGCAATGAAATGCAACATTAGCACATTGGCACTGCATAAATGAGAATCGCTTCTAAATTTGGTTAAAATTAATCCTTTGTTAGTTGTTGAAAGTTTAAATGAGTATACTTTTTTACATCACTGCTGGTTTTATTTCACATTTGTCTGTATATTCTGGCGAGTTAACGGTTCACAATTATTTACGTTCATGACAATATACTGCACTTAACCCTTTCCCTCATATAGACTCATTTTGACGCCCTCAATAGGTACCACATAAAGCCTGATCTGTAGAAAACCACAGTTAAACCTTACCAAATTTAATTACAAAATCCTCATTTCCAGACCACTGAGGAGCAGCGAACAGCATAAAACCTGATCAGCCTGCGAGTTACTCGCAGGCTGATCTGGTTTTATGCTGTTCGCATAGGTCTTTTCATGGTTTCCTCTATGAGGGAAATAATAATTTAATATAATAAGTAAAATTTTAAAAATTAAAATCAACAATTTGTTCAAAATTTTAAGACAAACTACAAGTACATTTCTTGACTTCATAAAAATAAAGAAGTATTTGTTTTGTTCAAACCTAAAATAATAAAAGTGAATGAAATGACAAAGTATGACTACAAAATATAACTATATGTAATTACAAGGTAATTAAACTGACATGATAAATCTTTAATATATATAAATATTAAAAAAAAAAAATGAAAACTTTTTCTTAAGCAAAAAATAAAGCATTTTTCTACTTCTTTTGAAAATAGACATTTTCATAATCTTTATATGACTATCGCAAAACATGATTATTTAAAACATCTTTAAATATCATCAAACAATGTGTCCTCTATCAAGACCGTCCGCTATCATAAAACGGTTTGAGAGTTTCGGAGATTGATCAAGTCCTGCTTGTTGGAAATCAGGTTCTGTATGACAAAGCATGAGATTATTCCCATTACCCCTGCTGTCAGCATGTATGATAAAACTGACCCCGTCAGATGCACGATATATCCCATAATGCACGAAAGCACAACTTGCGACAGGAAATAGGCACTATCCAGTGTTGCCATATCTGTTCCGATGCCTCGTACGGCGGCGTTAGGGCTGGTCTTTTTTGGATAACATCATAAAAATATATCTGGAAAAATATAAAGATAAAACTGTTACTTCAATCAGTTTATGCATACTCTCATTTCCAGCTGCTTGGATTAAAATCAGGTATACATTTGTATTTTAATAATCAAAAGTCAGTTATGTTATGAATATGTAGTAACAGACAGACAGACAGACAGACAGCAACATTTTCCAACAACAGACCACAGGAGAGAGAGAGAGAGAAAGGAAGAGAGGGAGAGAGAGAGATAATAACATTTTCCAATCCCAGACCACCTGTGCAACCAATATTCCCACTCCTTCTCTGGTTATCTCCCTTTCTACTGACACACACCTGCTTGCTGGGTCAATAAACAAGGGCAGCGTTTGCTCAGCTAGACAGCCATTGATTTATAGCTCCGTAAAACATACACATCAATGTTTGACGTACATGCTCTATCTATGGTTTTGATTAACAGTCGGAAAACACAATCAATCAGTTGACAAATTACGATTCTTAATTAATAAAACATTTATGGAAAAATGCTGAAGAAACACAAGTTGAAAATCCTTTAAACATCAAATGTTAAAAGCTATTAACTTCCAAATACATTGTAGATAGGCTGCATGTTCAAAGTGATGGGTACAAAACTCAAATAAAAAAAATGTAATTTCAATTTTCTTGGTAGAGAGTGACCAAAGGAACACCTGTGCAAAAATATTTTAAAATCCAGTCAGTACTTTTGGAGCAGAAGATTTTTGAAGTGTTTACATTCTTTCCTTTTTCAGTTGCAATGGCAGCCAGATTTTGGCATGGAATTTAATTCTTTGAACAACTTTGGGAGAAGACCACCCAAGGAACATTCCTGTAAAGCTTTATGAAAATTGGCCCAGTAGTTTAGGAGGAGATGTCATTTAAGTTAAAAGTTGACGACAGATGCCAGACATTCATGGAAGTTATAGAGCAGTCATAAAGATGTGGCCTATGAACACCAAAAACATTTTCTAACAACTCCTTTGACCTTTAAAGTATACATATGTTTGATGCAAACGACACATCTTTGTATCAGCCAACACGTCTGTGAAGTTTTATTAAAATCCATCCATAGATGTCAAATTTTTTAGCAGACATGAAAAAGACGGACAGACAGAATTGCAGACAGACTAGATGCCTTCAACTAAGTGCAAAAACACGGAAATAAAAACTGCGTACTGTGAAATAATTAATTTTATTTGGACACAAATTTTCGTTGAATTTGTGGAGGGGTTTATCCACGAATATTAATCCCCATGAAAATTTGTCTCTTATATAGACGGTCTATATAAGAAACAAGTTTTCGTCTAAGACATCACGTTTTTCTAGAAAATAGATCCACAAATAAATGCACCCACAAATTTCCCCTAGGTACATAATCAACAAAATTTAATGTCAACGAAAATTAATGATTTTACAGTATAAGTGACTTTTTTTTGATTGATTGAGTTTACCGTTGCTGCGACAGTATTTCAGTAATATAGCGACGTTCAGTTAATTACAGGTGGAGGAAGACCCCGAATGCACAGAGGCATCTTGGTAGAACCACCGACCTACAGCAAGCCAGCTGGAAGGCTTCCTCACATAAAAATCCAAATGACTCTGCTGGAACTCGAACCCACGCGTTGACTTTTCAACAGTCAGCAACTTTACCCTCTCGGCCAAATTTAATTTTTATACTGAATTTGAAATGAATTTTGGTTTTGATTTTTAGGTTGCGCCGCCTTCCCCTTATATACTTTTTCCGTAACACCATAAAAACGCTATTTTTTAACGTATCACAACTTAAACTTAAAACACATGCTAAGAACACATCAAAACTGACATGGATAAAAATCATTACAATAGATGTTAGGTTAAAAAGATATTTAGAAAGTCCACATATTTTCGGATAACCCCTTGAATATAATTACTGAAGTAAATGAGCAACTCAAATCTACATGTAATGTACATGTCAGACTATATACCTATGTTCTGTTTAAAATACATGTATATAATGATTAATTCTACAATTTCAAGTCGAGTAACAGCTATACATAATAAGGTTTCATATCCACATTCAGCGTTTCAGTAAAACCTCATATAAAGACTACCTCAGTATAAAGACCACCACACTTTAAGACCACTATTTCAGGTCCCCTTTCCCCTATTTCCTGTTAAAGTGAACCTGCTTATCAGACCACCTTTCTTAAAGCAGCTCGTTCACATTGACAAAAAATTTGATTTTAACTATATGTGTGTATAACGTCTATCAATACCCATCTACAGACGAAATATAACTTTCTGATTTATATGTTTGAAGTGGATATGGACTATGTGCTTGTGAAAATATTAAAATTGTATCACTTCAAGAGGAGATATACAGTAAAACTCCATATAATGATAACCTTGCTACTAACACCACTCAGTTTTGGAACCAAATAATTTTAAGTCAAGGCTCAAATTCCACCAACAATACTTAGCGCTAAGTAATACTTAAATTCTTAAACTAGGTAGAAACACATTCTGCCATTCCTGTTTTATGAAATATTCAAGTATATGACTAAGCTGAAAGGAATTATTACCTTAATAACTAACAATATTTGCCATTAAATAAAAATATATGGGTACTTTTATTAGAGAAACAAGACTAATGAAATTTGCTCTTAAGTATTTAAGTATTACTAAGAATTGTTGGTGGAATTCAACCCTGTTTTGACTATATTGGTAAAATTCACTATTTACTGAAACCAATGGTGGTCTTAATAGAGAGGTTTTACTGTATCCCATATCGACTCAAACAAATAAATATCCTCTATATATTGTTTTTTTGGTTTAACATCCGGCCAACAGTATTGTAGTAATTTGGAGACGATGTCTACTTGAGACAGATATAGTGCTGCCACACTGCAGTATCACGCCGTAAACATGTGGCATGAAACCACACCCTGTCACATTATCCTGACACCGGGTCAACCAGTCCTGAAACTACCTTTATATGCTGAGTGCCAAGCAAGACAGCTATATCAGTACCATTCTTTACAACTTTGTTATGTTGCTGCCAGGGATTGAACCCTTTACCTCCCACCCCCGAGGCAGACGCTCTAACTGCTCAGCTACCGGGGACGGTGGAGACTCATTATGACACTCTAGCAAACAGAGCAGACCTAGACCAGACAACTCCTATAGGAATTTATGATTCCATTCACCATTTTGATTTCCGTTAACCCTTTCCCTCATATAGACTCATTTCGACGCCCGCAATAGCTACCACATAAAGCCTGATCTGCAGAAAATCACAGTTAAACCTTACCAAATTTAATTACAAAATCCTCATTTCCAGACCACTGAGGAGCAGCGAACAGCATAAAACCTGATCAGCCCGCAGGCTGATCTGGTTTTATGCTGTTCGCATAGGTCTTTTCATGGTTTCTTCTATGAGGGAAAGGGTTAATTAATATTCATCAAGTCATGAATTTGTACAACATAAAGGATTAACATAAACCAATTAGCAAGTAATCAGGAAAATGACCTTTGACCTTACCTCTTTTTCCTGGTGGTATGTTGAGACTAGTATGAAAGGAACTGTTGTGATGGTTGCGTATCCAAAGCCTGTGAAGGCCGCCATGGTGTTCACGAAGACAGCGTTTCTGAACAGGACCATTCCAAACATAGCAATACTGAAGGACAGCATGCCCAGAATGTAAGTCAGCTTACAGCCATAATGGTTGACCAGTCTTTCTATAAACAGGGCATAAACGGCCGATGTGATACAGTGCAGAAGTAAACCCCAGCTTCCCATCCGAACACCCTCGTCGAATCTGTTGCGCAAGTAGGAATCCTCTGGAGCATTTGGATTCCCGCCATATACTGCGTTGGCGACAAAATCTGTGAAGAAAAGGTTGAAGCCCATTACGGCTGTCCAGCTGCAGAAATGAGCCAGAGCAAGGCGCCGAAGTACCAGCGGAATATCACAGAGGTTCTGAATGGGCTCCGGAAGGCGCTCTACTAAACTTAATAACAGAAGTCGGAAAAGATTCATGAAAGCTACAATTAGTCTACAGCTTATAAATGCTCTGAAAAGCAGTCTAGGTACTGCAAGAACATTAAAAATTCTTGTTCGTTTAGGGCTTGCTATTTGTATGACTGGGGGATTGTCATCCTTTTTTTCCACCAAAATGTGTCCATTTCCATTTTCAGAGTTACTATCATAACCAGATTCCGTCCCATTACTAATCGTTAATAATGTATCATTTGGATTTAAATTCACATTTTCAGTTTGATCATTTCCGATGAATGGTTTCTCCTTTGCCGCCATTATTGTTGCTGACAGCAAAACTGTGAATAACATTATGAGTATTGAAAACACGGTTTTCTCTTGCGTCCGAAAGTATGATCCAAGACTCATTGTATTCCAGTCTATGGCAGTGATGAGATAACCGATAAACCCACCAAGACTGATCATTAACGAATAGACGATGAACACCCTCTCGTGTTGGTCCGTATCTTTGGAAGTGTCCGAAAGTAGGGCTTCGCAGGGTGTCAGACAGGCCTGACTCGTGAAATCGAGCAGTATCACGCCGATTGTCATTAGCAACAGAGTAAGACTTTTTGACAATGGCCCTTTTCCGACCATAAAATCACATAACACGTCTCCATATGGGACAATGACTAAAGAAAACAACAGAATGATTGAGATGACGATGATGAAGGGACGCCTGCGACCTATGCTGCTTCTGCATCGATCGCTAGCGCGTCCAATAAGGGGCACAATAAAGAAGCCCAGCAGTGGTCCCAGACCCAATATTATACTCATGTTTTCCTCGGTATATCCGGACTTGAGCAGCATCGGGGGAATGTAGGTGAATCCAGCACACGCACATATTTCAACGCCACACACTACTGCGTTTAACAAAAATATCTGATAGATTGATAACTTCAACTGTTTAGTTTCTGTGCTGCGCACCACAGACTGTTTATTATGCAAATCCATAGGAAGTAATTGCACGTTGCTTTCAGACAACATCGTGTCAGAGGAGTTGGTTCGAGCCCTTGCCCGTCTTTCATAAACGTCTATGTCCTTTGACCCCATGCTAACTTCCTTTCGCCACGTCTCTCTCTGCTACTCTTGCTGAAATGACAAACAAGACCACTGAATGCAACATATGGTCCCTCTCCTGCTATCAATACCTGAATCATTATTCCTTGTTATTGTAAACAGGCCCTTGTCTGACTACTACAACAATATAACACTGACGTATCAACTCGAGTTTCCTTACTAGCTAGGTACAAATTTTTTTCTCTGAGCTGGCAACAGATTGCAACCAGTAGAATAAGCTGATTGATCCTTAATATTTATTCAAACCTCTCCATCTGTGCCACTTTCAATGATTCCCATTGCACATATCTTTTTTTTTCTTTTTTTTTTTTTTTACTTTATTTCCTTCATTCCTTCTTTATAAGATGAATAATCCTTTACATTGTGATTTTTCCCCATATTTCTCAGGAATGATATATCCTGAACAATTCTAACTGAAAAGAACAGAAGCATTTATAATAATTGAAGACATTTTCTATTTAAACATTTAACAAAATAATGAACTAAATAGAAGCATAATAACAAATATTCTAGCATTTTTCTCATCATAATTTCCAAGTAAAATGGTCATTCTGACATTTTTAACATCATCCATTATCTCAGATGTTTTCTTCTTGGCTTGCAGCCATGGCCACAAGCCTATTAATTTATTCAAATTTGTGATTCCCTCATCATTGTTCTCATAACATTCCAGACATATTGCATTTGGTAGATAGCTGAGATAATCCGTCTGTGAGGGGTTTCCCAAATTTTTAAAGATTTGTGGGAAGAAACAACCAATCAGAATCACAGGGGATCAAAGTTTGATATGATTCGCCCCATTCAACTTCGAGACCCTGTGATCAGCAAAGCAAAATTCTGCTTAAAGACTTTTGATGCAACCTGTTCATTTATACACAAACAAAACTTGCAAGCATGTGCTAACAATTCTTGAAATCTATATTCAAATTTTACGGTAAGTTCACTCAACAGTACTTGGTTATTATACTAGGGCCAGGATTTGAACAAGAACAGCTGGTGGTTAAACAACGACAGGTTAATAACAAACTGGGCAAGCCTTCCTTTTCAAAGGAAATTTTACTTTTGAAAGCCTTCTCTTGAACAAGGAACAACACTGAATCGAGGGCGCTGAGGTCCAGTGGTAATATACCAAACTGGGGATCTGAAGGTTGTGGGTTTGAGCCCGGTTGGGGGGGGCAAGGATTTTTCATGACCTTCCATGGTGCAAAGTACTGGTCCAACCTGGAACCCTCTAGAGGGATTAGTATAAGTTTACTTCCCAATTGAAGTAAAATAATTATGTTTAAATTAAACTGAAATGAGGACCAGCAGCATGTAAGATAATCTTTAAAATGGAAAATGGCAGCACGGATAACTCCTGTGTATTCAAGAATTGTCTCAAAATATGAATGCCCCCTTTTTTTTCAATGTAGCACAATGCAGATCTATTAAGCACTAAATCCATATCAAATGGTTCAACATTGGAATTAAGATCTTATTTTGTGATTTCAATATAAGGAAATAACATAGTATTAATATAGTACATTTACTATATACCTGTATGACAGTCCAGTTATTTGAAGGTTGTTAAAATATTTGTATAATTTATGCTGGTAGTGTATTATCTCTATTCAAAACAAAAGGCACTACAAGACAAGCCAATATATGTTCAACTCGGCTTAAGCAACCTCTGTCTTTCATTCTCTTAACCCTTTCCCTCATAGAGGAAACCATGAAAAGACCTATGCGAACAACATAAAACCAGATCAGCCTGCGAGTAACTCGCAGGCTGATCAGGTTTTATGCTGTTCGCTGCTCCTCAGTGGTCTGGAAATGAGGACTTTATAATTAAATTTGGTAAGGTTTAACTGTGGTTTTCTGCAGATCAGGCATTATGCGGTACCTATTGAGTGCGTCAAAATGAGTCTATATGAAGGAAAGGGTTAACTGTCCACTTGAAACAAAATACATTGTAAACCAATGTTTTCCCCTCTTTGATTTACTATCATACTCTTTTATAATCAGAGCTCTCCCTTTGAAAGACAAGAAATGTTGAATTATTTATCTATAAAGCCATAGATGAAACTTCCCATCTCAAAAACCTGTCTACCAATCAATATTAAATCAATGAATTCAATGTAAATTGCTAGGGAGACTTAGATAGATGAGTTGTGTGTATTGGTAAACAACATGTTTCACATTAAGAAAGGATATTGAATATCTACTACATATTATTAATGGATGGATACAAATGGCTACCTTTTACTGTAATCTGCTTACAATATATAGACCTTACCCACAAACATTGCTATGTCGACTATTGCTTATATCCTTATTTGTTTTGAAAATACAACTGTAAATCCATTGTTAATTATGCAAATTCAAAAGGTCATGGATCTATCCATTACTGTACCCTGTGGAAGGGCAATAACTCTGCAAAACAATACAGGGCCTTTTTTCCAATTTTGGGGAAAGCGCCCTCGCCCTTTTTATGGGGAAAATAGCAAGCCACTTGTTTACAACTTATTAAGGGATTTTTTTTTTAACATATTCATAAATATAAGCATAAACTGGTCTTGGCACAGCAAGACATACTAGAAACTAAATATAAAGACTAATCAAATATTTTGTTTAAGAATCAATAGAGTTAAACAGAGTTAAATTAGCGTCATAATATTGTTCTCTAGGTTTCTCAATGATCAGCTACCTCCTTAATGGGGAATTTTATTTAAGAGTGGGGAATTTGAGGTGGTTACTTGGCTTGGGGAAGCAGCCCTTTACCGGCTACAGTTAAGAAGGGTAAAAAGGCCCTGCAATAGGGCAATAGAGGTTCCTAAGCTTGTTGGTTCACTCATCAGAGGGCAATTTTATTAAAGAGATGTCTTCTTTAAATAGAGCATATTAAAATAATGATATGGACCATCTTATCAGAGACTTACATGTATCAGCAATATAAATTTTGCACAAAAATATTTTCATACCTGACAAATAGTAATGAATAAGAAGGTGTTTAAAGATTTCATGAAATACTAAAAGGAAAACTGGCTCTGTCCCCTTGGCTGACTGCCAAGTTGTTCTTTCAAAGTTTTCAAATTCTTCAGGATTTTCAAATCCAGCATTTCAAGATTTGAATGTGCCAACAATATGCACATCAAGACTTAGTATTGATCGATCCTGTGAAGTTTCATTCAATTTAAGCTAGGGATTATGGAGTTGATGTACTGACAAGTGTATACATATATACTGGTAATACAGCTAAAAAAATCAAAGGTCCATAACTCTGTGGTAAATCATATAAATATGCCAATGTGTTAAACAGGACTTGATACTGATCAATCCTGTAAAGTTTCAATTCAAGACAGTGGTTTTGCAGATGAAGAGTTTGTTTGTTGGGTTTAACATCCCACCAGCAATATTTCAGTCATTTGGAAATGATGTCTACATGAGACAGATACAGTGCTGCAGTATCACTACGTAGACATGATACCACACCCAGTCACATTATCCTGACACCGGGCCAGCCAGTCCTGGAACTACCCTTATATGTTGAGCGCCAAGAAAGGTAGCTATACCAGTACCATTTTTTACAACACTGATCGAACTCGCAACTTCCCGAGATGAAAAGTGGACAAGATTGTTTCTACAGACAGATGTATAGACGAGAGATGGATGGACCAACAGATTCCAGTATAGTGTCACCCCGCCCAGCTTTGTTATGGTATAAATTACAACAATCTGAACTTCTGGCAGTATGCACAATAAAGTCTAGCATAAATCATTCCTGTAAAGTTTTGTTTTAATCTGGATTTTTTGTTATAGAAAACTGGACTACTGGATAGAGAGGTGTTGGAAAAACATCAAATCATAACAATGTTTCCTACTTCAATAACCATCTTTTTATCCACATTGTTTGGTAAATGCATCTACATTATTGTATAATTTAACCCAAATTAGCTACAACCAACCTTCAACAGTAAGTAAGCCAGGTGACCCAAGTCAGCAACACAGGAGGTCACGGGACTGACACCAAGCCTAATTATGAACGTATTTCAAGTAGAATTATGACAGACAAGTAACTGTGCAGGAGCAGCATGCACTTCAGCTGCACTTCATAGTCTAGATAATTAACAATGGCCTGCTTTTTGGACACTGCCTGTGAGGTCACATTGTTTCATTTTTTTCACTATAGTCTGCGCGACTCTTTGTAAACTGAACTGAAAAAAAAAGTGTTAACATGTAGCCTGGAGGGTGTGTGCTAATTTTAAGTTCAAGAGAAAAGCTACTGTTTTAGTGAAACATGAGACAAACTTGCTGTACACTCCTGAGAGATCTAGAATCAACAGATAACATTAACCCTAACGATGCTATTAATTTCTTTAATGGACTTTCATTTTGGACTGTGCCATTAGATGTTTATAGGGATTCTTGTTGAAAAGTTATTGACTGAATAGCAAATAGTGTAGATCATGATCAGACTGCATGGATGTGCAGGCTGATCTTGGTTTGCACTGGTCACAAAGGCAGTCAAAAATGTCCACAGCATGGTATGAGTTTACAAGAGAAGAAAAAAAAAAAATAAAAAGAAGGCATTTGTCACTAAAACATACCTCTAAGTGTTTCTGGGTTGTTATTATTTGACATCAAAGGGAAAAGGTTTGTATACAGCATTATAAAACTCAAATGATACAGAAAACTGAAAAATTACGCAGATTGAGATTAATATGAAAGAATCATAAAATAATGATGGATAATGAAATAGAAAGAAGAAGAAACAAGAGCTGTCGGAATGACACATACGTCCCCACCCCCAGGCTCCCTCCACTCCCATCGAGGTCACTGTGACCTTGACCTTTGACTAAGTGACTCCCAAATCAATAGGGGTCATCTACTGCTCATGACCAATCACCAAATGAAGTTTGAGGAATGTGGGCCCAAGTGTTCTCCGGTTATTGATTGGAAACAATTTTCACATTTGAGGTCACTGTGACCTTGACCTTTGACCAAGTGACCCCAAAGTCAATAGGGGTCATCTACTAGCTATGACCAATCACCCTATGAAGTTTGAGGAATGTGGGACCAAGTGTTCTCCAATTATTGATTGGAAACAAAGTGGTCTACCGACGGAGCGGGCCACCATCCAACCGACATTTGCAAAACAATATGCCCCCTCATCTTTGAAAGGGGGCATGAAAATAAGTAACATTTAGCACATGACATTGAATAATAAAAAATAAATCCATTTGTAACCTGGGGCTGTAAATTTAGTTCCGAGTTACAGCCATCAGTGTTCGATGTACCCAAGGTCAAACAATATAGACTTAAGAACAGTTTTGCCAGGTGAGTGAAATGTGTTCCAGTCACGGAAGTTTGACTGTATTTGTTTATGCCATTTATTTATATATAATTTAGATCTGAGTTTGTTTAGAACAATTTTACCTTTTACTTATTATAAATATTGGCTATCAAAATGGGTATATAAATTTTAGAACAAACACAAACTAGGGAAGAGTTAGTGACCAATGGTCAGACTGACCGTGTGGGAGGGTCATAATCTTGACCTGTCACGCTATCAGCTAACCGGTATCTGAGTCACTGACCTGATGTAAAGGTCACTGTTTTTTCGAGCTCTTTACTGTACCACTCTGATAAGCTATTCTAACACCTTGTCATAATCAGATACCCACGGCATAGTTACTGTTAGCAATAATATAACAAGAGGGCCAAGATGGCCCTAGATCGCTCACCTGAGAAAAGTATCATTCATTGCCTGTACAAAACAGATTGCTTTAGAATTAAGATGATGAGGTGAAACAATGTTCAGGAATTTTCTGACCCCATCCACAAAAGATATCATCATGACAAACATTCTGCCAAAGTTTGAGGATGATTGGACAAAAATGTTGCCCTCAGAGTATAAACAAGATTTTTCTAAGATTTGACCTACTGACCTACTTTTTTGATCCAACCTGACCCATCCTTTGAAAGGGTTCAAGATATCATCAAGACAAACTTTCTGACCAAGTTTGAGGAAGATTGGATCAAAATTGTGGCCTCTAATGTGTAAACAAGATTTTTCTAAGATTTGACCTACTGACCTACTTTTGGATCCAACCTGACCCATTATCGAAAGGGTTCAAGATATCATCAAGACAAACATTCTGACCAAGTTTGAGGAAGATTGGATCAAAATTGTGGCCTCTAGTGTGTAAACATCAAAAATGTTGACGGACGACGGACAATCAAGTATCCCAAAAGTTCACCCTGAGCTATGCTCAGGTGAGCTAAAAATGATATACCTTGATAGTCTGATACCCCTTAATATTTTTATGAAGCTTGCCTAGTTACTGAGACATAAGCATAATAACACTGTGCATGCAAAAATTTAACCAAAATTCTAAGTTAAAAAGGGGCCATAATTTGTAACATATTCTATCAAGAGTTACCTACCATGAAAGTATGATACCCTTAAACATATTAAAGATGTTTAAAATCAATCGCATGCTTGGATACTGAGATATAAGCATGAGAGTATCTTGTATGCAAAACTTTAACCAAAATTTCTAAGTTAACAAGAGGGCCATGATGGCCCTGAATCGCTCACCTGAGTACCATTGCTTCAACTGATGTCAAGGTTTTTAAACAGACAAGGATTCTGATATAACTTAATCTAAAACATTTTACCCCTGACAATACTACACACCAAATACCTAAGCAATGGGCCATATGGTTTCATAGAAGACTTGGGCGCAGGGTCATTTATCACCGTAGGGCCAAGACTTTGAAAATCTTTGTAATGAACCATTAGATGCTACTACATACCAAAAATCTTAGCTCTAGGCCTTATTGATTCATAGAAGAAGATTTTTTAAGATTTTCCTATTTAACTCTATGTAAAACAAGTGACCCCTGGTGTGGGGTCATTTATCACCATTGGGCTATGATTTGTACAATCTTGGTAGTGGCCCATAAGATGATGCTACATACCAAATATCTAAGCTCTAGGCCTTATGGATTCATAGAAGAAGATTTTTTAAGATTTTCCTATATAACTCTTGTAAAACAAGTGACCCCTGGTGCGGGGTCATTTATCACCATAGGGCTATGATTTGTAAAATCTTGGTAGTGGCCCATAAGATGATGCTACATACCAAATATCTAAGCTCTAGGCCTTATGCATTCATGGAAGAAGATTTTTTAAGATTTTCCTATATAACTCTATGTAAAACAAGTGACCCCTGGTGCGGGGTCATTTATCACCATAGGGCTATGATTTGTAAAATCTTGGTAGTGGCCCATAAGATGATGCTACATACCAAATATCTAAGTTAGGCCTTTGGATTCATAGAAGAAGATTTTTTAAGATTTTTCTATATAACTCTATGTAAAACAAGTGACCCCTGGTGCGGGGTCATTTATCACCATAGGGCTATGATTTGTACAATCTTGGTAGTGGCCCATAAGATGATGCTACATACCAAAAATCAAAAGGTTAGGCCTTGTGGTTTCGGAGAAGAAGATTTTTTCAAGTTTTTCCTATATTAGCCTATGTGAAATCAAGTGACCCCTGGGGCGGGGCCAATTTTGACCCCAGGATCATAATTTGTACAATCCTGGTAGAGAGTCATAAGATCATGCTACATACCAAAAATCAAAAGGCTAGGCCTTGTGGTTTCAGAGAAGAAGATTTTTTAAATTTTCATTTTTAAAATCTATTTTTAGCTCCTGTGACCTAATTATGCAATGGACCAGAACCATTTATACAACTTTAGTAGAGCTTCATCCAAGGAACATTCCTGCAAAATATTTTTCAAATTGGCCAAGCCGTTTAGGAGGAGATGTTGTTTGAAGCAATTGTTGACGCCGGACGCACGGACGACGGACAACGGACAAAAGGCGATCAGAAAAGCTCACCTTGAGCACGTTGTGCTCATGTGAGCTAAAAAGGGGCCATAATTTGTAATATATTCCATCAAGAGTTATCTACTTTGGTTGTATGATGCCCCTACTTTCAAGTCAATACCATGAATGGTTACTGAGATACAAACTAGATAGTAGCTTGCACGCAAAACTTTAACCAAATTTTCTATTGCATGCAAAACTTAAACCAAAATTTCTAAGTTAAAAAGGGGCCATAATTCATATTAAATTCAGTCAAGAGTTATCTACCTTGGTTGTCTGATGCCCCTGAACATATTTATAAACTTTCAAATCAATACCATCAATGGTTATTGAGATATAAAGTTGATAGTAACTTGCATGCAAAACTTTAACCAAAAGCTGCAATGCCAACGCCGATGCTGACGCCAGGGCGACTACAATAGCTCTCATATTCTTCAAATAGTCGAGCTAAAAACAACAAACAAGTGCCAGTAGAACTGTGCTTTGTCACTTGATGGGTATTTTATTATACTATATGAGCTCCAGACAAAATATAAGTATGAAAAATAAATAAGGGCAATAACTCCTAAATTATGCAAAACAGAGTTATGGTTCTTGCACACTGCACTTCTCCTCATTGAGATCTATCTACCTATAAAGTTTCATGTTGATACCTCTTGCTATGCTCCAGACAAAATTATGATGAACAGACGGACAGATGACAAAGCGGCAACTAATTATGCTCTCCCTTCGGGGAGCATAAAAACACACTGAGACAGGACATCACACAAAATAAAAAAAATACCCTTAGATTGTGGAAACACTTGATTTGGTAAAATAAATAAATCTACTTTGTACATGGTTAATTAAAAAAGAAAGGTGTGCTATTGAAATAAGTAGCCAATAAATTTGAATTTTCAGAGCTTCTGATTGGCCACAAACTTATGGTGACTTCTAAAGCCATTCTTTGATCAAGTGTCTTAAGGTACTTTAAGTTTGCATGTTTAAGCTTGCCCTGTTTAATATTGGTTGAATAAATATCATAATTCATACAGTGATAAAGGAATTGAAGCCATAATATGCCTAAGAAAAAAAACAAGTTTCAAATTAGTTTTTACGCCGAGTGAAAAAAAAAAGCTCCTACATTTATACGAAGGTACACTAATCCCTCACGATGATTAAGAAAACACCTGCAACATTTCTTTTGTGAGAAGTTTACAGACGGTTTCATAATCTTCAGTGCCTATTTAGAGATTAAAACATCCTACCTTTATTTAATTGGCCCCATCAGTGTAAGTGAATGCAGATATAAAACTGATCAGCAAAATATCAATAGCGTATCTAAACTGAGTTTATTCAAAAAAATATTTACAGTATAGCCAGGTAATGGTGTTTTTCTTCTTCTTTTTTTTTCCTTCTCTAAACTTTAGTGTGAGCCCCTTATAATTATAGGGGAATGTGGTCAGTAGTGGAAACATATATGACTGCAGATCTGAATGTCCTGGTTCGATCCCTACTAGGGTCAAGGTTTTTTTACAACCTTGACCCAAGAACAAGAAATGGTCCAACCCAGGAACCGTTGAGAGGGATATAAGAACTTGTTTCTCAATTGACGTAAAAATAAATAAGTTTAACCTAACTAGTGAGTCCCCTGCATAAGATTGTAGTGCCATGTTTTGGATCTGAAAATCCAGTCAATGATGCATGGTTATAATAGTATAAATATCAGGCCCTTTAATGGAAACTGATTTAAACCTGTCTACTTGAGACTGATATAGTGCTGCCACACTGCAATATCATGCTGTAGACATGTGACATGATACCACACCCAATCATATTATTCAGACGCTGGGCCAACCACTATGGAACTACCCTTATAGGCTGAGCACCAAGCAAGGGAGCTATACCAGTACCATTTTCATGATTTGTTGTGTCACGGCCAGGGATCAAACCCAAGACCTCCTGCTCCCAAGGCAGATGCTCTAACCACTCGGTCACTGGGGACAGTCCAGAATGTGATAAAATCTTGATTTGCTGGGTACTGAAGCTTTCTTTTCAAACAAAAAGTGTTCCATGGAACACAAGTGTCACCTTCTGAAAGATTTATGATGGAAAAAGTGTAACAGACAAAGTGTGACAGAAAGACTGACAGATGGCGGAGAAGTTATCCCAGGTGATACAAAAATAGTGTGTTGATAAAATTCTCTTATGATGGAGGATGATTTAGCATGATCCTAATTATGCTGGATGCATATGATCTACATCAAGACACTTAAGTAGAGAAAACGTTACAACCTGCACCCCTGACACGTCAATCCTTCCTATGTCAATCCTTCCTATCTCAGAACCTCTCTAAGCACTCAATGAATCATCTTACCCCTTCACTAAAAGCCAGCTGATAACCCTCTCTTACTTTATCTATACAATCTGTCATGTACAAACCGAGCATAGGTTCATTCAAAAGATGCAGTACAATCACACATTGGTCCTATATTGATTCAAGTGCTATGACAATATCAAAGGCTGACTATCACCAGCTTATTGCTGAAAAATATGGTTCTAATGACATGACCTTTGTTGACTAGATGACAATTTTAACTGACAGAATTCTTTTCTTTACCCCACCTTTGTAAACAGTATTTCTATTTTAAGTAACCGTGACCCTAACCCCACCTTGACCCTAAAGGCCAAAGTTGTTAAAAATATATTATTCTTAAACTAGAACTATCACTAAATGTGATTAATACCCCCGCAATACTGCTTTAGAAATGCACTTCCTCATATTGTGGTTGACCATTGTATGAAATTGTTTTGAAATCCAATTTGTACTTTTCAAGTTATGCTCCGGACAAGGAAAAGTAACAAAGGGCAATAACTCTGTAATAAGTCAAGATGGAGTTATGGTTCTTGTGCACTGCACTTCCTCTCCATGTGCTTGATCATTGCATGAAGTTGTATTGAATTCCAATAATGCAACAGACCGCTGGACCGACCGACCGACCGACCACCGGGTGACTCCTATATACCCCCCAAACTTCGTTTCGGGGGTATAAAAATGTTGCGGAAGCTATTTTTAGCTTTTTTAAGTATAAACAGCAACCTTTAAAGCAGCTAAAATGTTCACAAATGGTCATTGACTAAGAATTTTATTTGAACTATATATTTGTATTAAGTCTATCAATACCCACCTACAGAAGCATGCATCCATCCATGATTGTAAATAAAAACGAGTGGTTTCTCCAACACAAGCAAGAGCATTCTGAACTGTATTGGACTTATATTTAGAATTACAAAACCTATATTTCATTTGCCAACACTTGATGGATCAAATTCACTCTTCAAGCATGCACTTACTTCGAAAACTAAACTTATGAATTTGCTATCAGGAAACTGTGAAGGCCCAAGTACCTGCAAGCATCTGTTTCTGGGATACCATAACATTTTCTCATGCAATGTGAACTACACTTTCTAACCCCAACACGGATTAATTACTGTAAAACTAGAAATGATTTTGTGTATTTTAAGTTAGTGGTTTTCGCAGCCAGAATGAAACCACAAACTTTAATTGTTACGAAAATTATTCATAGCTTTAAAATTGCGAACATTTGTTGTCTTGGAAACTTACTTTCTTTCCACACTCAGGCCAATGTCAACCTATCAGTAAAGGATAAATCAAACCATAAAGTAACATTGAATTACTGGTCAAATGCAGTCTTTATTGAGCACAAATAGAACATTTTTCATAGGAAGAAAAAATAATGTAGGTAAAACATTTAACTTTATGTAACGGCAATAGGGAAATATCATTTATAAACAAGTGCATCAGTATCATGGTACTGTATTTCTTGAATAAAAGTGAAAGGTTACCATAAATATAATAGACAAAAGTGCCATTAGCGACATTATATGCCTCAAGCCTTAATTAATTGGTAAAGTGTGGGATAATTCACTACTTTATAAATCTCCAGGAGCTGATGTATGTTGTGTTCTAGCCTTAATAGGTGGAGTAAAAACTGCAATATCAACATTTATACAGAATTTTAGTTCATTAATCGCAAATGGAATCAGTCTATGTATCTTTCATGTAACAGTGTGAGAACTTCAAACGACAAACTTAAGGTAGAAGGATTATTGTGAATAATTTTAAAAATTATTTTCACTACAACATTGATATTAGGCAAATTGGTGGTTATATTACATGGGCATTCCTTGGATACAAAAAACTCAAACTTAAATAGTTATGGAAATGCCAGCCATTGGTAAAACGCAAACATTGTGCACACAAACTTAAATAGGTTTACAGTATTTGAATACTTGCCTAGCATTACCAGTAATCTTGATTGTGTGTAAGTAAAACATGAGGAACAATTGAAAGTAACTAAATGTCCATTTCATGAAACTAAGGCCTGGTACTAATATTACCTTTTACAGTAACCAGAAAAGGAGGAAGACTTGTGCTAAAGTCATATTTAAAACAGCTTGTTCACAAGTGATCAGTAGAAATAAAAAATTTTTTTTTCTACTCGACCTCATTTATGTTGGTGACAAGTTTTTGTTTCCTGACGAAGTCAGTGTGTGTGGGTCATATTGTATGGGAAAACACTATTTTTTGTAAAGCGCAGGGAATTCAAGTTAGATATAGAATATGCATGGTACATGCATGTGGTCGTTGTACCATGTAATATATTCTTCATCAGGCCTTGGTAGCGAATTCATAAGTGTTTTTCTGCCTGTAAAAAGAGCTGAGACACAAAGAGTGAATGTGATAATTGTCATGTGATAGCACATTGAAAAAAGAAAAAGAAAAGGAACCACTAATCTTTTATCATCATAGAATGTTGCTTTTGTTGACACACATAATAAGTTTTAATCAAATTCTTTGTCATAATACCATTTGTGAAAAAGAAAATGTCAGAACGAAATTTCCAAAGCCGTCACTTTTGAATAATAAATGTCATATAATTTTTTGTGAAATATGCCAAAAAATGTACAATTGAAGTATTCAAAAACTTCTTACCAGGTTCACTGCTTTTATATTTCCTGTCATTAAAAATATCTTTCTGTTAAATCAATACCATCCTACAAATTTATTAAAGTTCCATACTTATGCAGACACATTTTTCATATAGAGGTCATGAGATGAGATTACAGGAAATAACCATAATAAAGTTCATGCCTGCTGCTTTTTAAAGGTTATATTCAAACCTACATCTTTTCTAATGGACAAATGTCAACCTATCTCGAGCAATTTGATCAAACCATGGCCAATATTTCAAGTGTACAAAACCATTTGTAAATCACATGACCCCAAAAATGAAACCCAATCTGTATGCTCTCTAATATAAGTATTAGGAGTCCATGTTGAAGCAGTCAGCTAACTATACCAAGTATTGCTGAATCCCTGGTGAAATGGTCTACTGGTACTTAACTAGAGAGAACAAACAATGAGATGTCCAGTTTATTTTTTGAATTGTTATTAAGGAAACAAGGTCTTATAAGTTTTTAAGGTAAAGTCCCTGTAATGGTTCTGCTACATTGCAAACCTGATGGCCTTTCACGGAGATAACCAAGGTTTCCTCATGTTTCATTAGGGCACCTTGGTTATCTTGGTAAAGATCCAAGACATAGCAGAACTATTACAGGGACTTCACCTTAAAGCTGCTTATTTACAGATAGTCACTGACTAAGAATTTGATTTTTAACTATATGTGTGTACAATGTATTATGTCTATCAATACCCATCTAAAGATGCAATGTCACACAATGCAACCATCCATGATTGTAGAAATATGGGTAACTTCCACATAATAGGCGATACTGTCACAGACAGTATTGAAACTATATTTAGAATTATAAAACCTATATTTAGATTTTCAATTTTCATTTTCTTTCACTTGACTGATCACATTCACCTCTTCGTGCATGCCATTCTGCAGAAGTTGAACTTACGAAATCGCTACCCAGAACTGATGAAGACACCATGTTACATGGTACAGCATGCACAGGGCCTTTTTTCCAATTTTGGGGAAAGCGCCCTAGCCCTTTTTATGGGGAAAATAGCAAGCCACTTGTTTACAACTTATTAAGGGATTTTTTTTTACCATATTCATAAATATAAGCATAAACTGGTCTTGGCACAGCAAGACATACTAGAAACTAAATATAAAGCCTAATCAAATATTTTGTTTAAGAATCAATAGAGTTAAACAGAGTTAAATAAGTGTCATAATATTGTTCTCTAGGTTTCTCAATGATCAGCTACCTCCTTAATGGGGAATTTTATTTAAGAGTGGGGAATTTGAGGACTATTTTTGGGGAAAAAAGGTGGTTATTTGGCTTGGGGAAGCAGCCCTTTACCGGCTACAGTTAAGAAGGGTAAAAAGGCCCTGATGCACCTGCTTCGGGATACTGTTTTCTATACGTAACTGATTTCGCCAAAGTTGCATTTATGAAAAAAGAATTTTCCTGTGTAATGTAACCTACACTTGCCGAATTTATTTTGTCAGGAAACAAAGACTTCACCAAAATAAACGAGGGAAAGTAGATTTTTTTTGTTAATTTCTACTAATCCTCTGTGAATGTCAGCTGGCTGGAAGAGTACTTTGTATCTAGAAAGGCTTTGAAAGATTCCTCTTCCAAATAAGGTACAGTGAATTCTCAATAACAACACTACTTGTTTCCAGAAAAATGTCATTGTATTGAATTTGTCTGTATAATGAATTTCATCAATTGACACTCTTAACAGTTACTCAATATTGAAATAATACAAGTCTTGTTGCAACTGTCAATTAAATATCTCATGCATTTCTGTATTTTGTTCTATTTTATATTGCCAAAATTTTGTTCTCTTTTATATCGTCAAAAGTTTTATACAGTTACAAGGAATAACCCAACTTATTTTATCAAGACACTGGCATTGTTGTTCACAGTATATAATTACAGTTTTGACAGAGTATCTCTGCCTTCTGCTTTTGGCACCATTTTCTCCATGTTGTGCAATGACTACTATTGGCAAAGATCAAAGAAATTCACTCCTACTGCATGTTGTGAGATTGGCCGTGGCCAAATGTCAGTTTATCAAAAACAATTACTACTAATAAGATACAACTGGTCACAGATTTAGAGTTTTGAAGTTAATAAGCAAATTTGTCAAAATAACGCTAATTGCCATTAACTTTGTCCCTAGGTAATTAGTGATGAGATATGAAAATTTTGGATCAATACTGTTGATCACTAACACCTGACACCAACATCCTTTTATACTGTGCATTAAACACTATTTGCACTGCTAGATTAGATTCACAAATACCCTGTTTTTTTAATTTATGGATCATTTATTGTCTTTTCTCCTTTTGCCTCTGGGAAGGGTAATGAAGACGCAGTCTTTATTTAGGTTGAATACAGTGTGCATATAAGTTCCAAAAACACTTAATGACTGATGCAGCAGCTGCTGGGACAATTCAGTAGTGAAATAATTGCTTTACTGGCTGAATGTGTTTGGAGGACAGGCACATCTTAGACTTGATGATTATTTTTACTAAATTTAGAGACCAGTCCCAGTGGCCGAGTGGTTAGAGTGTCCACCCTGGAATCAGAAGGTCGTGGGTTAGATGCCTGGGCGCGGCATACCGAAGTTGTAAACAATGGTACTGGTATAGCTCCCTTGCTTGGCGCTCAGCATATAAGGGTAGTTCCAGGACTGGTTTGCCTGGTGTCTGGATAATGTGACTGGGTATGGTATCATGCCACATGTCAACAATGTGATACTGCAGTGTGGCAGCACTATATCTGTCTCAAGTAGACATTGTCTCTAAATGACTGAAATACTGTAGGCAGGATGTTAAATGCAATAAACAAACTGATTTTAGAAAGAACTTGTGGGTTCAGCAAATTATTTCTAGTATGTAATATAAATTATTCCATGAGATTCAATGAGATACCTTATGTAATAATGATGAGAGATTATACAATGTTGATAACCCTGGTCTATTTGTTTATTGAATATAATGTCTGACAAACAATATTTCAGTCATATATAGAGACAGATATAGTGCTGCCACACTGCAGTATCATACTGCAGGCATGATACCACACCCCGTCACATTATCCTGACACCGGGCCAACCAGTCCTGGACCTTCCCTTATATGCTGACTTGACTTGCCTATTTGAGTTTACCGTCGCTCCGACAGTATTTCAGTCGTTTGTGATGTCCAGCTAATTACAGGTGGAGGAAGACCCCGAATGCACGGAGGCATCTGGGTAGAACCACCGACCTACCACAAGCCAGCTGGAAGGCTTCCTCACATGAAAATCCAAGTGACCCTGCCGAGATTCAAACCCACATGGTGAGGGGCTGAGTGAATGTTAAAGTCAGCGACTTTACCCTCTTGGCCACGAAGGCCCCCCTTATATGCTGAACACCAAGTATACCAGTACCCTTCTTTACCACTTTGGTATATCAAGGCCGGGGATCAAACCCACAACCTCCCACTCCCTAAATAGACAATCTAATCATTCGCCTCTGGGACTAGGGATAACCCAGGAAATGTTGATGATACAAAAAGGCTGCAAAAATAATTGGAATAAAAGACTTACATAGCTTTGCAAAAAAAAACCCCAAAAAACTGGCAAAGATATTTCTAATGAGGCAGACTGAGAAAAATGAGGTCAAGTAAGAAATGTAATTTATCCAAGGCCACAACATGTCTTAATACATAAATTGTAGTGTATTTTCAGGTATGTTGTATGTAAATATTCTCTTTTAAATACTTTCATCAATCAAACAAGAAGACAGTCCATATACTTTAATGATACAAGGAAAAGATCTGCACAGGTTGGTAATATTGCTTTGAGCAGTTTCTAAAACCCTTAAATTTGCAACCAGTACTAAGTTTAGTTAAACCTTTTTCTTACATGTCAGTTAGGGAAACAAGTTCTTGTAACTGATGGACCAGTACTTAGTGCCCCCAAACAATATTCAAGACAGTGTATTTAAACTGTGCATTATGTGCACATAACAATTTTTTATCCAAATTTCAAACATAGCACTCAAACAAGAAAAGAAAAATCCAAATTTTCTTTCCCAGTTGCAAAGGAAAATTGTTTGTTTGTTGGGTTTAACATCCCATTGACAGTATTTCAGTCATTTGGAGACTATGCCTACTTGAGACAGATATAGTGCTGCCACACTGCAGTATCACGCTGTAGACATGTGGCATGATACCACACCCAGTCACATTATCCTGACAACGGGCCAACCAGTCCTGGAAATGGAAAATTTAAGAAGATGGGTAATGTTTTACTATGACCCTTGATACAATGATGTCATTTTGATGTAGTCGGAGATTGTGCGACTTCTTTTCAAAGGTCAAGTAGCTTTTCCCTAAAACTGACTATAAGGGTCAAGTTGTCATTCAATGAATATACACCAACCACGCCAACCCTACAATATCAAACACCAGCATTTTTCATTCCATTCTGAAGGGTCACGTTTCTATAGGTATAAATTATCACAGAAAAACGTAATCTGCCTCGCTAGGTGTGTGTTATCATTGATTTTCATACAATAATAGATTTTTTCTTATGACGTACTGAACGTATTGTATAAAGTGACAGAGGATAGTATCAAGTCAATATCACCTGTTCGCTGGTTTGCTTACCATACATTGATCTTATCAATGGTCTATCATGATCATAACTGGTATAGATCCTACTAATTGTTCTCTTTCTACTAACTGTTCTCTGGTTACCAACACTTCCCAGACTTGTGGTTATGAAAGCAGACGGCTTCACACTATTTTTTGGGAGTCACCATGTCTTTTGCGGACCCTTTATATCAACCCTATTTGACCAATCATTCCTATATTTAAGCATTTATAATTGTATACCATGGAGTAGATTTAGGGTGCTGTGGCCCAGTGATAAGGTACAATACTAAAAATCCGAGGGTTACGGGCTTGAACCCATTATGGGAGAAGGTTTTTCATGGCTTCCCTAGGCACAAAGTACTTGCCCAACCCAGGAATCATATAGGTACCTCATGCTTGTAGTGCATATTTTAGATATATATTTAATTGTCTTTACGTATGTGTTCGGTAACTTTATTCCAATTTATACTGTATTATGGTTGGGGAGGGGATCTTTCAAGAGAACAAAGTGTTCACATATGTATTCAAACTGACTTACAGGCTGTATCCTATAGCTACACTGGGATAATAGGTAGTCAATGGTTGACCTGCTTTACACAAAAGAACATATGATTTTGTTTGTGACCAAGTCATGAACGAGAAAGGTGGATCCAAAATTTTCTGAGCTAAAAACTGGAAAGGCGTACTGCAATAAAAAGGATGAATTGCCTATATAAACGCTAAAAAGGCTTATTAAGAATCATTTAAAAAGATGTGCTATTAAAAATATTAATCAGTACTTAAAGTAATCCATCCATCATTAAATTGTGATCATGGTCCATCAAGTGATCATCAGATTTTTATAGTAAATCCAAGCCTTTATATACTTTGAGCAAGAGAGTCTACTATATATCTCCAGTCAATGGATGCACTGAAGGCTTTTTAAGCATTTGAAAGACCGTGATTATAATTTAATGATAGATATGGGGCATATAAATAGGATAAATTTCATAGATGATGAGGGTTATTTCCATAATGTATTCTGAAAATGTATTGAAATAATTTTTTTTTTTTAATGCTATTTCATGTTCTGCATCCCATATTGACAGAATCAATACTGACTTATATACCCTGACACATATTAATCAGTATTGCACAATATAAACCACGATCCTTTAAATATACAGTAATATTTTAACTGCTTCAGTATTTGCTTTTTGGGAATCAGAATGATGAAATACCGGTATGCTCCTAAATATTTAAGTATTACTTGGCGCTTCAATCATTGTCCGTGAAGTTCTTGGGATGACCTAGTGAAATGGGATCGTGAGTCTCTAGGGATGGACTGTACATGTACCAACCCACAAGATCGCCAGGCATGGAGAGGGAGACTTTGCTCCCGACTGGACAGCCAGGCCTAACCCTTGTGAAAAGTAGTAATTCAAGGCCTGGATAATCGAATGGATGATGATGATGATGATGATGATGATGATGATGATGATGATGATCTAGCTAGATGTGCTCTATACTGTCTTACCAGCATCAGGACTCAAGCTGTTGTACCTACAATCTATTGACACATACTGCTCATTAAATGAAATGCATTAACATTTTACAAAAAAAAAAAAAAAAAAAACTCTGAAGAATGCTCCTCATGACAGTCAATAAAACTATCTCATAAGATATCTCATACCCCAGAAGATCAGATAAAATCTTTTTTTCCTTTATACAACCATGGCTAAAAGCTTTACCTCATAAAAACATAAACCACACCCCATTCATGACAGATAAACTTTACAACACCTTTTCTGGGTATTCAAGCATTAACAGCTGCTGCCTTATAATTTGCCAGCAAGGAACGGTCAACATCCTTATGAAATTTTTCATGGTATGAAATATCTGATCATTTAAAATGTTCGATTTTTTCATGCAGATAAAACTTTGATATACACACACACAAAATCAAATGTGAAAACGAACTAATAGTCTCTTGCTAGATATGACAACATTACACTGTATGTATGCGGCAAACCTTGAAATACAGAAGCTTCCTCAATATGACACTAATCTGAATCAAAAAGGACATTAATTTTGTCAAATTTATTTCAATGACATTAATGATGTAAAAAAAAATTTGTACAGCAGAAAACCTATTTAAACACCAAGTCTTTATCATTTGAATGTTAGTGTGGTGTAAAACCTAAAAATTATTTTATGTATTCCAATTTGCATTTTCATGGCTGATATGATATCACTTACACTAACTCAAGTTGCCGCTTTTGACACTATAACTTTTTAGCCAGGTATCCCGACAGAAAAGAGGAATCCCTTCTGAGGATTGGGAGTCCCTGTCATGTCATTCCGACATATGATGGCTTTATTCATATGACAATTGGTTAAAAAAGTTTCAATTCATCAAAGAGGCTTACTAATAAGAAAGTTTTATGAATATGATTACATAGGTTCCAACAAATATGAAAAGACCTATGCGAACAGCATAAAACCAGATCAGCCTGCGAGTGACTCGCAGGCTGATCAGGTTTTATGCTGTTCGCTGCTCCACAGTGTCTGGAAATGAGGATTGTAATAAATTGTAAGGTTAACTGTGGTTTTCTGCAGATCAGCTTTATGTGATACCTATTGAGTGCATCAAAATGAGTCTATATGAGGGAAAGGGTTAAATCAGAAAAGATAGTGTCCAAACAGAACACCTGGCATGTTAATTATGGAGTCCCTTCCCAATTTTTGGTGTCCTTTGGATCACAGGACACTCAGTGTCCACCCCTGAAGCTGTCTTGAGATTAAGCACAAATCATCTACATGACTGATATGTGTAAACTTTTATCTGCAAGCATTAAATTTATCATGCCAACTTCAGCTTACAGCATGTAATTGACACTTACCATACCAAGTTTCTTTCTTCATTTTTGACAGTACCATTAATTGTTAATGGGAGTGCTGGCTTTTTTTTTATTTATGCGTTCCATATGCTGGCTAAATGGTGAACAGCGCAGACCATGATCTGACTGCACAGACATGCAGTGAGAGTGAGGCTAATCTTGGGTCTGCACTGTTCAAAAAGGTATCAAAAGTAAGGGTTAAAAGACTTGACTATTTGAGTTTACCGTCGCTTCGACAATATTTCAGACATAAAGCGACATCCAGCTAATTACAGGTGGAGGAAGACCCAAAGTCCGGGTAGAACCACTGACCTACCGAAAGCCAGCTGGAGGGCTTCCTCACGTGAAAATTTGAATGACCCTGTCGGGATTCGAACCCACATGGTGAGGGGCTGAGTGAGTGTTAAAGTCAGCAAAAGGGTTAAAAGAGGGTCTCGATTGCAATAAGGAAAATGAAGTCATTTGGAAACTATGCCTACCTGAGACAGATATTTGCTTGTGCTCGACACTTCGCCTCATTGAGGCAAACATTACTACAGATAATTTTAAATTTCGCTAAATACTCGGCTTGCACATGAACACTGGCCAAGTTATCAATACATGTATGTACCATTTGTAACATCTGTCAAATGTTTTGTTTCAGTTACTATGACAACTCAACACCTACACAATGGCAGATACAGTTTTGCTTTGTCTTTAGTTTGATTAATTACTCACAAATTCACACTACCATGATTTATTATATCCAAGCATTACATTAAAGATAGGACAGCCGGTATATATATATATCAACATATTATACTGTATACAGAATTATGATATGCATAAAATATTTGCAGATAATTTTTTTTTCATGTTTCCCAGCAAGCAAATTGCAATATATTGACATCAGACTAAACATTTTTTTCCCTTAATTATTTTTTTTATAATTATTGAAATTCATAGTCATATTTATGCTTTTTGGTGTGCATATATTATATACTTGATGCATTAAGGTAATCCATCCAGCATTGAATTGTAATCATGGTCCATTAAGTGATTGTGGGAATCTTATAGCAAATGCAAGCCTTTGTAGACCTAGAGAGCAAAATAACCTACATGTATAACTCCAAGTCAGTGGATGCTTACATCTGCACTGAAATCTTTTTAAGCATCTGAAGGACCATGATTATAATTTAATGATGGATTCGAATAAACTTAAAAACACATACACAAAAACACACTTTGTTTTTACTGGATATTCTAAATAACTCCTTTCTACCAACCCATTTTTTTTAGGAGTAAGACCAGAAACATATTATTTTTTTGTCTCACTACTCATTACTCATTTGTCTCATTACTTTAAGTAATGCATTCTGCTTTCATATGACATTGTATACAACAGCAGAGGAAATAGCAAAAAAAAAATGTCCTGACAAGGAAAAAATCTTTCAATGAGTAAAATGCCATTTATTATTGATGGCTACCTGTGGCGATAAAACATTTAAGGAAATTTAATATGTGTCAACAAGAAAATATGTCAAATGATGCAAACCACTGGTTTTCAAGTGTCACTTCAGTCAAGCAAATATATTTCTAGTAACAGTGACCTTGACCCTATCATCCTGAAAATCAATCCCAATCTTCCTCTTCCCATAACGTATCTACATACTAAGAATGAAAACTGTATCTCTATTCTAACAGAAGATATTTGACAGAACCGAAACGCTTGATGCCCACCCACCATTCTATAAACCAGAACTTTCGTTGAAGACCTGATTAAAATAATCACAGTTTGAAATGAGAGAACGATAAGGTTTAGGGCATCAGCTGGTTATGTTGGTTTAAACATACCCAAAATCAATGCAATAAATAACGTGAAAATTTAATCTTTCTTTTGACAATATGAAGTATTGCCTCTGTAGGTCAAACGATTAGCCCTATTGATGTTGATAGAATCACCGATATATTAAATGACTAAAGGAAATGAATTCTCCTACCCCTTCACGAAGATTTCCCGAATTTTCACACAAAGATTTCCGAAATCGACCCAGCTGTCACGTGGTCAGCTCGGCTCTTGTAGGTCATGCATAATCATAAGCGTTTGTAACCAAACAGGTGTCTGGCGAATGTCTCCATGTCTAACCCGTGCACAGGAACATGATTCCCTCGTGAAAGTTGGGGTGTTTGCTTAAGCCACTCTAGAGTTCTTTTGAGAAAATGAATTAATGTATTCTCTAGTTGCATAACATTTGTTTTTCATCGGAGAAATATTTCAATAAAGTTGAGCACTATACTCAAAGATGAAGTGGTGCGTGCACTTCTATTTTTAGATGACTTGTATTAATATTTATGTAAATTAGGCAGTTTCCATAACATGTTAGAAACAGTTGAATCTGTGGCCGTGAAATTCCGTACTTGTTGATACGATTACGGTATTGTAGATAATATAAGGGATCAGGCGAATTTTTTTATAACATTTTCTTTACCAAAGGTCCATCATAGATGATAAATATAATTGATTTGTTACAGACTGAGAGTTTCAAAATATTCAATCTAAATTGATGTATCTGAAGTATTGCATCTTTAACCCTTTCACTCATAGAGGAAACCATGAAAAGACCTATGCGAACAGCATAAAACCAGATCAGCCTGCGAGTAACTTGCAGGCTGATCAGGTTTTATGCTGTTCGCTGCTCCTCAGTGGTCTGGAAATGAGGATTTTGTAATTAAATTTGGTAAGCTTTAACTGTGGTTTTCTGCAGATCAGGCTTTATGTGATACCTATTGAGTGCATCAAAATGAGTCTATATGTGGGAAAGGGTTAAATGGTATGGACATTTTGGTTCATCACTGGGCAATATACCAGGTACATGAATGACCATTACAGT
The DNA here is from genome assembly GCA_021229015.1 of Solen grandis. NCBI lineage: Eukaryota > Metazoa > Mollusca > Bivalvia > Adapedonta > Solenidae > Solen > Solen grandis. The sequence continues at coordinate 19,707,256 of CM037790.1, read as the reverse complement.
AGTTAAGGGGATCTCTCTGAAGGTGAATTGTCCCAGTTTGAGAACAATTTTCAAATTAATTGGACACGACATGGGCACTTTTTTGGGAGCGATAACTGTGATATGATTTGCCATGCCTCGAGATTCCTGGGAACAGGACGTTCAAACACAAGATAGCACATTTGTTCAAATTGGTTGCATCTGGTAGACATCAATTATCAAATTAGTAGAAGTAATTAAACCCCATATTTCTTCAACATACTCCTGGGGCAAAATCTCTCTTGCCTGATGCCTTGACACTTACTTGGTACAAATGCAGTTTAATCTCTCTATTTGTAAGAGATATATTGAAAGGGAATTAAGATCTTTGTTGAAGACAAAGTTTTTTCACTCAGTTTAACATGTCTGAACTTATCACTAAATCAACTTTTCTGGGATGACTTTAACAGTCAGTAGCACTTCAGGGGAAATTTGATCATTTCCAACCTGGTAAAGGACATGGTTTGGATGAAGGTCCAAGCTATCCGAGGCCAGTATCAAGGTTGATTTCAGCAACCTCACAGATTCCGGGGGGGGGGCTGCAGCATCAGCTACAGTTACTGTTTCAGCAACCTCACAGATTTTCGGGTGGGGTTGGGGGGCCCCTGCATCAGCTACAATTACTACCAGCCCAAACCCAAATAGCAGAAGGCATAATATAGGTAATCTGAGAATGGTTGGAAATAATACAAAACCAGTTGATCATTGCTGGAATTTTATTGATTTTGATACTCAATCTTTTCCATCTAGCGTTTTCTAATGGGATCTCATTTAAAGAAGAGCAGTAGGAAATTGTTAACAATGCGGTTACCTTGTTGTCATGGATATGAAAAGTGTGTTGACCTCCAACAGCCGGATTAAATGTGTTTGATGCAAGATGCATTATTCATATGATGTTGACAATGTATGAGAAATACACACTTGAAATCGTTATTTTCAGTTATTATTTGAAACTATATTCTTGGTGTTATGTTTCATAATTTTGTTTGTTTATTGTTATAATCTTGATTTACTGTCAGTATAGGTCATATGATGAAAAGAATCTGACATGAATTGTCATTAATTTTCATATCAAATTTTCCTAAGCAAGTTCATGAAATGTTAATAAGCTATCCAGAGGCTTGCTTGATAATATTTTCATGAACTCGTTTTGTAAAATATTATATAATTATGAAATGAAATTCATGACAGATTCTTTATATATATCATGATAAAAAAAGTACCGGTAAGCAAAAGTGCAATGGTTAGGTCTAAAACAAAGAATCATGTGAAGTGCAAACTCAATTTGTAACTCACCAAATTACAAAAAAAACAACAACAACATACAATTATTACATTATGGTGTATCAGACAGAAACTTTCTGGGCAGCCCATTTTTCGGATCCCTCATCATGACAAAAACTCTTGGTGATGACTGCCCTTCATATTCTGGTATTAAAAATTGGGCTGCAGAGTTCAAGGATAGAAAATCAAAGAGAATTTTACGAAGAAGAAAATCCTCTTGCTTCAGGACATTTACTGCATCATCTTACACGCTGCAGAAGCTGTAGCAAAAGAGAGTTGCTTTGATTTGCTTCCTCATCCAACTTATTTTCCTGCATTGGTAAGGCCAAAAAAAAAAGTTTGTTTCTGGTCTCCCAACCAAACCTCATTTTTAACGACCAACTCTAAAGTTTTCTTTTACCTTATGGCCTATAAAAAATCTTTCACCTTTTTTCCCCTTTCATTTCATGTAAAAAAAAAAAAAATCCCGACCTATTGTTTGCTGGAGACCAGAAACGGAACTTTTTTTTTTTCCCCTAAACTCTGAGTTTTACCTACATGCAAATCTTAATTTAAATCAGAACTATGGGGTATATTTTGACAGTGATGATAATTTCATAGGGGCCTTTGATGGTATAATTAAACTGGAGCATTGTTGGAACAAATGCATTGAATGGAGGGGTGATTGAAGGCAAAACAAGGCATTTAAATGTTTATATCTCCTTTTGTTTATAATGTTAGGTGAGAAACTTTTAATCTGCTTTTGTATAAGCATGTAGAAAGAAAGTCCTGAAGACTGTTGATATAAAGAAGGATTGAAAAAGGGAAGAATGGAATAAATAACACTATAGTGGTGACCATGTCCTAGCCAATAAGTAGGGGGCCATAACAATGTAAAATAGTGACCTTATCTGACGACTAATAAGAAACAATTGTGTGACCTTAAATACTGAAGATACTTCACAGACACACTCATACAATTATAAAACAAGAATACAATAAGCATTCTTCCGTAATTACATTATTCATTTTACTGTTACTAAGTTGAGAGAAATTCTAAAGCTTTGAACTGCTACCAAGATGTCTACTTCATAAGCAAGTGCTCTCTATATATGCATAATACAATGTTTCAAACAGCTGAGAAAGACCAACCCATGTCAGATACTTATATATAAACAGTACTACTGTTCAATTCTATATCACCAGAAAAAGCACCTGATAAGGCCATAAAGAAAAAAAGTTTCGTTTTTGAGCGCATGGAGAAAAAACAACCAGGATGGATAAGTAAGCAATTTCTTTTACAGCAGCTAATTTACAGATGATCAAAAGAAATTAAAAACAAAAAAATTCTACCCTCCGTTGTTAATATTGGCATGAGTTTATTTGTGTATTTATTTCCTAACAAATAAACTTGAAAAATATAGGTCACATTGCAACTTCAATAAAACTGGTTAAATATAGAATTCAGTACCCCCAAAGCAGGTGCTTGCTGTACCATGTGACACATTCCGCAACATGGTGTCTTCATCAGTTCAGCATAGGGGTTTCATAAGTTCAGCTTATAAGTTAGAGCAGTTAGAAGTGATGCGATCAGCCAAGTGACAGTGAATGAAAATAGAAAATCTAAATATAGGTTTTATAATTCTAAATATAGTTTCAATGCAGTCTGATGCTATTGCCTGAAATGGGGAAAACAAACATTTTTTTGGACAATCATGGATGGTTGCAATGGATGACCATGTATCTCTGTAGGTTGGTAATGAAAGACATAATACACATATAAATCAAACTCTTAGTCAAGGATGATCTGTGAATGAGCTGCTTTAAAGATGCATAATCATATCTTCGATATCAATGTACTGACGATATTTGCTGTTTTATTTCATATAGAAACTCAACTTCATATATTGATTGCTTAAGTTTAACCCTTTCCCTCATAAAGGACACCATGAAAAGACCTATGCAAACAGCATAAAACCAGATCAGCCTGCGAGTAACTCGCAGGCTGATCAGGTTTTATGCAGTTCGCTGCTCCTCAGTGGTCTGGAAATGAGGACTTTATAATTAAATTTGGTAAGGTTTAACTGTGGTTTTCTGCAGATCAGGCTTTATGTGGTACCTATTGAGTGCGTCAAAATGAGTCTATATGAGGGAAAGGGTTAAGATGAAGACAAAAAATATCTTTTCTGCAAATTAAACAAGAGGGCCAAGATGGCCCTAGATCGCTCACCTGAGAAAAGTATCATTCATTGCCTGTACAAAACAGATTGCTTTAGAATTAAGATGATGAGGTGAAACAATGTTCAGGAATTTTCTGACCCCATCCACAAAAGATATCATCATGACAAACATTCTGCCAAAGTTTGAGGATGATTGGACCAAAAATGTTGCCCTCAGAGTATAAACAAGATTTTTCTAAGATTTGACCTACTGACCTACATTTCTATCCAGCCCCACCCATTTTCAAACTGGTTCGAGATATCATCATGACAAACAATCTGACCAAGTTTGAGGAAGATTGCATCAAAACTGTGGCCTTTAGTGTGTAAACAAGATTTTTCTAAGATTTGACCTACTGACCTACTTTTTGATCCAACCTGACCCATTTTCGAAAGGGTTCAAGATATCATCAAGACAAACATTCTGACCAAGTTTGAGGAAGATTGGATCAAAATTGTGGCCTCTAGTATGTAAACAAGATTTTTCTAAGATTTGACCTACTGACCTACTTTTTGATCCAAC